>QLNU02014802.1:18116931-18156882 GCA_006491805.2 Dysdera silvatica
AAATTTCATTTTAGTTAAATCAGTTTACGTTGGTAAATATTGCATATTACTTTGCATTTTCTTTTCCTTCGCTTCGCTACATTTACAACCATAATAATGATCCATGTCCAATATGACTGATGGATTATCAGCAACTTGGTGAAATGCATGTTTGATTCATCGATTCAAATAACTTCCATATCTTTAACCTTAACCTTGATTGAAGGCCGTATACTCTTTTTGTAAGATTCCTTTTGGAACTTCTACCCACAAAGAAAGTTCATCGTTGACGCATAATCTCCAATCCTCTGTGAAAAACCTGTTCTGTAGTCGATTCAAATGAACACATACTTTTTCAACGCATAGACACCATTCAAGCGTACTTCTTTTCTGAACAGCTTTGGACTCCCCCACTCATTTACTCCCGACCTGGAAAACATTTTTCAGATTGTCATTTCAAATCGTTCCCACTTACTCAGCCTTTGAACTTTATTTGTGTTGCTATTTCTCCTTAGTTGTTTAACAGAAGTTTATTGATTATAGTCCTGGGCAGAAAAGCTTCAAGCATCTGCCAATGAGTGCCAAGAAGAAGATTCAAATATAAAATCCTTAGTAGTACCAATTTTTTATCTTTACGGCATAACACATGATTAAATGTTTAAATCAATAAACTCTATGGAGTTAAAACCAGTTCACATCGGTTTCACTTTGTGAACCGATTATTATATATATAAAAGTTTTCCTCGCCCATTCTTGGCGGAAACAGGCTTTGGGACGGGCAGAGCGCCATGTTCCCAAGCCTCTTTTTACATCACTTCTTAATGTGCCATGTCTAGAAACTTCCTGACAATGTGACACGTGTTTAGGATTGTGGCTTTTTGTATTTCAATGTAGGTGTTTGGGTCAATGTTGAGTATCTCCAAATTCGTCGCAAGCGTTTTTGGTACTATCCCTGTTGCTGAGATGACTAACGGGATGATGAGGATCTTTTCCATACCCCATATATCTCGTACTTCATGTCTGAGATCTTGGTACTTGGTGATTTTCGTTGTGTAGGTTGTCTGTATGTTATTGGTGTTGGGTACTGCTATGTCGATTAAGTACGTGGTCTTATTCGATTTATCGACGAGGGTTATGTCAGGACGGTTATGTGGGACTGTCTTGTCTGTTATGATTATATCGATAAGCTGTGTGTATATATATATATATATTTTTTTTTTGCTATATGCTAAAGAGGACGAATAGGTTGCAAAACTTTTTGCAACTCAGTGAATTTATTTTTACATTTTTCCAACTCAATATTTAACTGTAAGTAGCAACAAAGTCTACAGAAAAATTGAACGTGGGTGTATAATCATTCGGGTGTCCGAACTACAATTCACGTCGGATTTTTAAGGAAGTGATTGACATCGTGACAGTGTGAACATCGTTTTTTAATAAGAGAAAGGAATTGTCTCTCATTAATACTAGCTTTGATTCAAACTCAATAAATAAATATATTAAAATACATCTCCTGTTTAATAGACCAAAGCAAAAACAATGGGAAAAAAACTTTGACATCCACTTGCAACAGATCGTGAAAACCGTGATTCACTGATATACTAATAATCTTTGAAGCCTATTAGGAAAGTAGGAATAAAATGTACTGAAGGTTTTATTTTTTACCTCTAACCAGAATCAATTCTTGGGTCTTTCTCCATTATTGTTTAGAGTCTCGCTTACATAAATTTTAGGAAACCGGTTGCAATATCAACTGTCCAACTTATTTCCAAAATATGTTTTCTGTTTAAAATTTGGCAACATAAAACTTCCTAAACAGTGGTGATGGTGGTAATTGTGTTTTAGAATTTAGGTCGTCTTTTCATTTCCCGGTTTCTTTTATTTCCCAGCAGCTTAATTCGAGCTGGTTTTGGTTCTGGTATTCTTAATTTTGCATTTCCGTGAAGTAGGTGGTTTCAATTTTTTCATATGTTCCAGTGATTTTGCAAAGTGAGTTTTTCATTGTAGTTATAATCCTGATTGAAATTTTTGAGGATTTTCATAACAAATAATATTCCGACTTGATCTTGCAATTTCAACTTCTCCCATTGTCACCATTAGGTCGTAACGTCATCATTTTTAATAGTGGAAATATGGATGCACAAATTCCCCTCTCTGGAGCTCGTTGAGGCTTGGCACGATAGATGTCTTTCCTATCGCACATTCAATGATACGAACGTTCTTTTATTTTATTAAGTATTTAATTTTTCAAGTACGATTATCATTTTGTAGTAAAAATTGCACTTTTAATTTGCCTCGGTTCTTTTAAAGCTATTTGTCGTCCTACTACATGCAACGCTGGAAAATTGAATGCTTATCGCGTGCTGGATGGTTTCTTTAAACTGCCAGTTGGTCTTTATAGTATGGATGGATTTTTTGGAAATAAAACAGTTTTAGTTCGTATGATTTTATTCTACTAAATTTTGACATTAACTATAAAGTTTCGAAGTCAGTATAATTAGTTTGAGGTTTCTAAAAAACTTATTGTTTTTCGAAGAAACTAATGTCATGGAAATATAGTGATTGCAAAGTATGATTGATTTAAAGTGAAAGTATTTAGTGTTTTAAACGATAACTATTGAAGCATAAAATAATACTGTGAATATGCAAAGTACGATTGAAATACGTTTAGAGAATATTAGAAACGTAGTGATTACAAAGTACGATTGATTAAAAGAGAGAAAAATTCAGTGTTTACGTACGAAAAGTAAATAGCTTACTTCGAGCAATACTTGAAGAGTTTCAGTTGTAGTATGGGCGTGTTTGAGTCACAAGGACTTGAAGCTAGTGATTTAGACGATTTCTTAGAGTCTTGAGAATTTGTGAACTGCATTTGTATTCTGATTGATAACGGAAAAATTTAATTTAAGTTCAATACAGTTTGTTGAATGAAAAGATCGAAGAATTTTGATAAGAAATCGGTTTAGAACCGAAAAGTTTAGAAACATCGTGATAGAACTTTTGAGTTATATAGAAAGGGTTTCAGTATAGGTTTATTTGGAATCAAACTTTTTTCGAACTACATTTGTATTCTGACTGCTGACATTAAAACTTTAATTTAAATTTTAAGAGATTTGTTTAGTAAAATGATTGACGAATTACGAGAAGTGATAGGTTTTGAGTAATTTTTATAAATTATCGATTAACTGTGACAGGCACATCGATACTATCGTCCTCCAGAATTTTAAAATTGTGATTTATGTCTATGTTTAATTGTTTGCGTGTGGTAACTTGATAAGCATGCATTTATTAAATCAAATGAGTAGGAATATATGCCAGCCATATTAAAACACGACTTGATAACCTGGCACATTAACACCATGAGTTTGTATTTAAAATATGAATCATGAAGACATTGGACATTTGATGTAAGGTTTGTAAAAATCAGCAATTAAAAGTTAATGTGTATTTTTTCTTTTTGCATAAATTCAATTATAAAACTTTGCATTTAGCCGCATATTGATTGTCTTTCTAATAGGAAAAATTATGATCTTGGTGGGGAGAGAAAGAAAAATTCAACTATTTGTGACCCCACTAACTACAGTAGAATAGTCTCAGTAATTCGAGCTAAACGAGATCAAGACCACTTCAGATTACTGAAAGTTCAGATTTTCCGAAAAATAATAATAAAAAAAAAATGAAAGATGTTATTTCACTTGAACAGTGTCATTCCTTCGTTGTTGCCCACCCTGGTGTAAAAACAGCATCTTATTGCCCTTATTAATTTAATGTTATTTCATTTAGAATTTGATATGTGAAGTGTTTACTTTTTATGGCGATATATACATAGTTTGAAACAATCGTCTTATGTGAAAGGGAAATATTTTTTCATTTTTATTTTCATATAAATGAAACAAACGACGGGAGTTTACAATAAATTCTGTTTCTCCAAAAGCGTTCTAACTTTCTTGTTGGGTTGCTGCTCTCGGCGTTCATGACAGTTTAGCGTTTTCAAGTTTTAATTGTTTAGACAAATTTTTACCTCTGTGTTTTGGCATCTGCTGTTTTTGGGGTATGTCGTTTTAATTGCTTGTAGAAATAATGGAAAAATATTTTCTATTTTGTCCTTATGGCATCGCCTGCACATAAATTTGGCAAAGTACAGGTCAAATATAATTTTGGCGCTGACGTTGTGGTGGTATTGTTGGCGGAATTCTTGTTTAATCTGACTCCACCTACCCTCGGTGTTATTTGTGTGCTAACCTGTTTCGGAGTCCTTGAATGTCAGCCTATGGTTTACTGTATAGTGTATGAAGCCTTCCGAAGATAGGCCACTGTACGACTTCCAGCAATCTGACACTATAGTCGTTCTCCGATGACATTCGCTCTAATCTCTTTCAGCAACACGTTTTCACTTTTGTCTTCTACAACTATGAGAAAACATTTACTTTCTCGTTGGACATCCCCAAACACCCACTTAACATTCACTCATCTGCCTCGATTATATTTGCGCTTACCAAATAAGCTTCCATCTATTTTCATGACTCCTCCTCCGAACATCTTTTTCTATAACAAACATATCCATACAGACTTCCCTGCAGAACATAGCCAATTTACCATCGTCTTATTACTTCAAATAATTAATAATAAACCATTAATCTACTCGTGAAATGGGAAATACATTCATTGAAAGAAGGATTCAATCAATATGTGCAAGATGCTGCTTTTACTAAGGCTCATTCAACGAACTCCAGGTTATTCAAATCTTTATGTGAAGAGATGGACAGCCTCCATACTACTACTACACTTTTGCACACATAAGTGAGTGGGTTTTACGAGGAAATTACTCGACTCCATGAAGCAAGCTCAATAATCACATTGAAATTATTAAAAGCCATGTCTATGAAGACTCGTAGATCATGATGAATAATGGTTATGAACTTTCATTATAAGTTAATGTGGTTAAAAATTATTTTAATGTTTGTGTTAGGCTGCTATAATAAAAATTTTAATAAATTGTGAAATGTAAAATCAAATATAAAGACCTATAAATGCTATTAATTTAATTGTTTGGTTATTTGTCTAACCCAAGAACATTACTACCTAGCAAAAACTTAATTTTTTGTGTAAAGGGGTGGGTGGCAGGTTATGAGAGGAATACTCATAAATAAAAAGCCTAATCAAGGTCTACAGGAGAGAAAACAGGTTGAACAACACTGTATTATATCATTAACGTGGATTCGATTTTAATGGTACTGTAAATAGTCAATTTTACTGCCACCAAGGTTTAGATTCAGTTCTCCAGGCAATAGAAGCGTAGCATGGGTCGCCAACAGCCAGGCCAGATTAAGTATTGTACCCGTTAGCGCTCCCTTTCACCTGTCCAATAGCGAAATTTTGCATCCATGCTATTAACTGCACTGAACAACGGTTCAAATTCCTCGGAAAGCTGTAGATCGCGATGCAGCATAACTTTAGTTGTCCTTACTCAGGAAAATGCACAAGCAAGTTTTAACATCTATAACTCCACCCCCTTTCCATTTTGTTCTCTTAACTCATATACATTTTTTTAAACCGCTTTCTGTAACCATTGAAATTTGGCGAGAAACTGGTTTTCAACTGAATTCTATTTGTAGTTTAGTCATTTCAGTTTTAATAAAATGTATATACAGGGCTTGGCAAATCTGGTTACTACTGGCCATTAGATTTTTACGGATAAAAAGTAGAAAAATTTCCCACTGGATTCTATGGTTTTCAGTTTGAGGGAGGCAAGTACGATTTTTGTCCTAGCATAATTCACTGTGATTTGTCAAGCCTTTACATATATATATATACACACACACATTATAAATTACAAAGTTTTTCCTTCGTACAAGTGAAATTTTGTTTTAATGTATTTATTTCAGTACATTACATCTTTTACCCGTTTATGCTCATCCATATGTATAAATAATATTTTTGCATTTCAGAATCAACGTTAATTGTAAAATAATCCCAGTCAGATGGTATGGCAGCTCATAAGATATCAGAATTAGTTTCACAACTAATTGATCATTTCATTTGTGAAAACAAGGCATCAAGAAATAAGGAAAATGAATTATCTAAAGACGGCCTTGTAAAAGACTTTTGTGAGTCTTTATGCAACCAGTCTGATATATGCAAGTTACTTTTTTTTTATTTCATAACAAATATTTCATTTGTTAATATAAAATAATGAGTTTTTACATTACTTCAGTTACTGAGATAATAGTTATGACATACCTATTAATAGGTTGTGGAACCTCGGAATAGTGATCATCTGCGAGACCTTTCGAAAATGACTGTACTTCATAGGTAGCTGTTATTTAGAGAATCAATATTGAAATAAATTACTAAATAAAATTAACAATAAAGACACAAATTTTTTAGAATCATAGGTGCCCAGATGGGGGCATGACCCCCCCCCCTGAATCGTTGTTTAAAAATTGGAATTGCTTGATTCTACTATGCATTTACTTTCAAAAGTTTTACAGTCACATTTTAAAATAAGGTACTTTTTAGCTCATTACTAATTGTCAAGCAGTATCAATTATTTTTATGGTGCTGTAGTACCGGTATGTTGTACATTTACTAAAATATTTGACAGTCGTGAGAGGGAATCATTTTTCTCAGCCCCTCCCCCCCCACCACCTCCTAAAGTATTCATGGGTTTCACTGTGCAGAACTATATATCAAAGTTTTGTGAATCTCTGTAGTTATTACGTAGAGAAACTGCTTCTGTAGCATGTAAGATTTTTTAGGACAAATCAATCCTTTTTTTTGTTTTGTTAAAATGTTCTAAGATGTCATGGTTTCCAATTCACCGAAAACACTTTTGACAATATATTTCGGACTTAATTAGTGTGAACAATTTTGTGACGAATCGTCATCAAAATTTGTTGCATAGAAAAATGTTAGAAAGTTTATTACACAAATATAAAATGCATATAAATACTACATAAATATGGTTTTTAAGGTATGTTTAGTGCATTTTTTTTTATTGGATGAATATAGATTAATAAAGAAATCGTATATTGGGTTAAAACCGTAGATTAACGACAAGAAATTAGTCTCATTTTAGGCCCTGTGGTGGTGCACTGATAAACGCATTCACCTAGCATGTGATTGTCCCGGGTTTGATTTCTAACTGCATCAAGAAAAGAATGCTCACCTATTAACTTCTCACCATAGTCAGGGGATTGGTTTCCTGGCCCTTAAATGGTTTGAATTCCTCTGAAAACTGTCCTGGTCAGGTCCGTAGCTAGGGGGTTAGAGTGGGATGCTAACACCAGAGGCACTGGCAAAGAAGGGCAAAAATTGGCTGAAATAATTCACAGGGAGAATATGTCTATTACTGGAGGGTGCAGTCTGAACACCTTTGTCAAGGGTGCAAGATCTAGCTGGTCCTGGTGCAGCATGACTATTGCTATCTTTGTGTCATAAAACTCGAACGTAATTTCATTGTGCAAATAGTCCAATAATTGACTTGTTTATTTTTCTTTCAGGGCAAATCGATACAAGCTTAATTAATGAAAATGATTCTGTTGTTGAGTCCATTGAAAGCATTGCGAGGCAACTAAAGTCCGTTAAAAATCATGTGGCAGCTGAGTCATTATTAGATTGTTTAAAAAGCTTGAGTGATGACAAGGAACATATGCAAGGTAATAAAATTTTTATGGATAAAGACTTTTAATTGGCTTTAGTTCACCGATAACACTTTGTAGTTTCACTTCCACCTCATGCTAAATCATACCACTCCTTAAAAAAAAAAAAAAAATGGCCTTAAAAAAACTCCCCAAAACTTAAAAAGCTGCTTAAATAAAAAAAATGGCTGCTTTCCATGCTTACATTTATTAGTTCTTAAAAATTTGTCCAGAGAAAAAAAGAGAACCCCCCCTATTAAGATCTTCATTTTGAAGCCAATTGCAGTGGACGGGTGTTATAACCCCAACATCATTGATTTGGTAGTTCACTAAAGCTACTTTCCATACTAGTCTGTTGCATCATAGTAATGTTGAATTCTCCAGTACTATCATCCTTCCCCCCCCCCACTTTTTTTCCTCTAAAGTCAATGTCGTTCTAACAAAAATCCTTAAAGAAGTCTGGAGTTATTTTTTCTCCCTATGATAAAATCCAGCCTTTGAAATGTAAAGGCATTTTCCCTATGTTTTTGCGCTGGGGAATGTACTAAATTTTTCGTGAATGCAATCTCTCATATCTCAGCTAGATCAAATGTGCTTAGCCATGCAGGCTATAGAAAGCACATTGCAAAGGTTGAAGTTCATGACCTCCATCATAGTTCACTGCTAGGATCAAAATGATTAGTTCACCTTTCAAGATCTCACTTTGTCTGTCAAGCCAGATAACCATAGAATTGGAGTTCAATCAACCGCACTAATTTCAGCTTCAATTGTACTTTTAACTTTAACGTATGAGGCTCCTTTCACCGAATGGCAACAAATTTAGTGAAAAACGGCCACTAACTGGCATGAGTGGTAACACTCCACTGTTTGTTTGATTCAGTATAGCTGCATTCCTTACAAGGGATAGCCAAATCCATCCAAAACGTATCTCAAGATTTTTTCATCAATTCTACTTCTATAACATTGTGATTCATATTTATGATCAAAATTATTGGAATATCTGTATTTCTGTAATTTTAAAGAGTTTTTTTTTTTAATGTGTAAAACTATTTGTGTGTGCATAACAAATATTTTGTTCCTCCAGAAAACGTTCAAGTTTGCCGGAAATTTCTAACAGCTCTTTCTAAAGTCAATGAAGCTGAAAACGCAAGCTGTGATAATGAATGTTTTTATCCAGATACTGAAGTGAGGTTCCTCTTAATTTTTATTTATATAAAATTGTGATTAGCCTGTAATTGGTAATTCAACCACTTTTCATATACCCTAATATATGAATTCCAGGAAACTGCGCTTTCTGAAAATCCTTGTCTTTACTTGGTCGTGCCGTAGATGTTCTTTCGAAATGATTAGGATGTTTTAGTTTTATATGTATCAGTTACATTGTAATAATTCAATTTTATAATTAATTAATAGTAACTGTTTTTAGTGAATAGTGATGAACATTATATTTCAGTTTGTGAGAAAGTGAACTTCGTTTAATTGTATGTAACGATTGATTTAGGAAAGGCCTTTGCATCGTGGTGCCGTATGGTATGACAGCAAATTTCCATCACCGCCAGGTGTTTTACACATGTATTCGAAGTATGAAATTTATTTAACAATGTCAAGTGTATAATGTTTATGGAATATTTGTAATAATTTTCATATAATCGCACGTAAATAATCAATTCTGGTTGGTATGTTGTGGCTCTATGTCAGCACAATGGTAACCTATTCACCAAGTGTGCTGTTAATCTGGATTTGATTCCCCCACTGGTGCCAAAAAAAAGAACATTAATTGCTCATTGTAGTCTGGAAAATTAGTCTCCTAGGCCTTGAAGAGGTTCGCTTCATTACATTTACATTACTGGACAAGGAATTGTAGGAAGGGTGGCTGCCGAAAGCGGTGCTGTAATCTCAGACAGGACGTACAAACAGCGCAACCAACCACTGAGGCGACTTGGAGGAAGGTGAAGAGGTTCACTAACCTATAGTGGTGCAATGTTAACCCATTGATATAGTGTGCCATAAACCCAAGTTTGACTCCCGATGGTATCATAGAAAATACACAGTTTCTCAATCATTGTGCAAGGTTTTGTTCCTTATTAGAAAAGATTTGGATTTTTCAGACAACTGTTAGTCCTAATGCAGCATAGTCTCTGTTGGTCTTGCTCCATAAAAACATAATCCTTCTAAAAATTGAACTGAACGTTGTTTTTGGGGGGGATTTTAGCGTACTTCCCCATTTTTATGTTCATTTCTCAATGCTTATTAATATCCTAATGCAAAAATTATTTAGTTTTATATTATTACTTTCGGTATTTACATAATAAATTTCTCCAACAGTGATCTTTTTGAACTTGAAGATCCGTTTTCCGATCGTGGAGTTCGTAATCATTCGGTAATAATCATTAATTACTCAATCGTTGTTTTATGCCTTGTACAAAACTTATGTGTTCAAATATTTTTATACTTATTTTGCTGAACTGAGAATATTTTCATTTTTTTGTGTACAATACTGCCAGACTCGTGTGTTAAGTTTAGTTCCGGACTACCCCCTTCCTCAAAAAATGGAATGTCTCTTCAATGTGTCAGTGGTTAAATATCCACCATACGTTCAGACTTGCTGAGCCAAGTTTGTCTTCCAGTTAGCTCAGCTGTGTATAAATATATTGTGATTCCATTGGCGTATGCAATGGAGGTGTTGATGGGGGGTTGTAACCCCCCCATTGCTACGATATTTTGTATATTTAACATAGGAATGTATGAGTTATAGCTCTGTAAACCCTCTTATGAATTTTCTGTGTACGCCTATGTATGATTCGGAGGTCATGTTAAGATGTTGAATCTGTCCCAAATAACCCATAATGCAGTATTGAGATATAGAATACACACACTCTTTTTCATTTACAAATACTTATAAAAGCCTGATAGCGTAAACACACCATCATATGTTAAGTGTGCATTAAAAGTAAGCATCTAAAAGAAACAAAAAAACATGAATATTCAGCATATACATAGAGTAGTCGCTGAGTATGTAAAGCTGAAAAGTACCGGAAAAACGAATCACAATAAGCATGGACACGATTAAATGCTTACGAATTAGTGGTAAATTTAAAAGAGGTGTCGTAGTGTATATCGTCCAAGCTGCTATTACACGGCTTATTTTTTGTACAAACTAACTCATAAAATGTGTAATTAGCGGGTTTTAATAGATATTGGATTTGCTTTTTCTGTCTATCTGTATGCAATTAAAGGGAAAGGTAAAGGTCTTCCGTAAATGCAATAATGATGGCTATTGTTAACATTGAAAACCTACCGAGTTACTTGAGAATTAGAGAGTTGTAGATGAGAGTGCTGCAAATTAACAAGCTGTGAATTAAAGAATTGAGGATTAGAGTTGCGAATTAATGTTAATTGAAACCCGCTAAATTTAAATATCGACCTTAGGTGATTTTTTTTCACTTGCTCGTTTTTATTTAAAAAAAAGAGCATGGTTAATTTTAATAAATGAGCATTGATTTATGCAATCATATAAAGAAATCTCAATTTGCATAACATACTGAAGGAATTATTCAACAAGATGGGTAAAGTCTTATATGCATGAACCTGAAAAGTCGATGCCATGGAATTCCAATTATCTCGGGGCCCTTGTTATCCAAATTGTCCAATTAACCATACCTCTCAATCCTTCATGTAAAATAAAGAAATGAGTGTTTCACCTGAGTTGACCTCCTACTTACCCCTTTGTAACATTCTGCTAAACGAGGCACCTATTTTTACCTTTGTATTAAATATTCATTATAAACGAGCAACACAATTGCAAGAAATTTTTCATTTGTCTCCTCTGAACAGGGATCCTTGGATTCCTGCCCCAGTGGTCTCGATATCTTGAGCCCTGCTGTGCCATAATGGTAATGTGTTCGTTTATAGGGCTACTAACCCTGGTTTGATTTCAATGGTACCGCAGCAGGTGTGCCATTTTTTCTGCCCACCATGATTCTGGGTTTGATTCCCTAGCAAACAATTGTTCAGATTCCTCAGAAAACTGTAGGTCCTCCCACGGTATAACCTCAGCTGTCCTCGCCCTGTAAAACACAAACAAGATCTTTGGAGAGATTTCTGTTCAATTTATTTTGTCCAGTTATCAAGATTTTTGATTATCCTGCCCTACCTCACTTTTGATTAGTCTGGATAACGAAAACCCTGCCGTATTTGGAGGAACTGACTGTGTGGTTTAAGAAAAATGATTGTTAATTGTTGCTGTTACTCTGTTTATTTGATCATTGGCAGCTCGATACGTCCCACCACAGCCTGGAAATTTGGACCCGAGGAATGTACAGAGATCTTCAGCTGATGACCTCCAAATCACCTGGATTTGAAGAACCCCATCCTTTATGGTATATTTTTATTGATCATCTCTCTTAAAATATGCAGCCTTACTATTGTGGCATGCAAGTTGTGCATTCGTCGGTCGGGTCATTAACCTGGGTTCAGTTGTAAGGGTTAAAATTCATGGTCGCCACCGACCCCAGGGCGACTAAATATTGAGAAATGGCGATTAAAAATACAAATGTAGTCGCCATCACACTCGCCACTTTATTTACTCGCCACCCAATGCAATCCTGTCCGTTTTGACTCTTCAGGAAAGTTACATTCTGAAACCATGAACTGCTTATTGTTCTTCACACAAAAAATGTTGCTCAAATGAACCCTCCTAAGGCTGCGGAATTTAAAGATTTTATGGTCACCCGAAAATGGCCACTAACCAGGGTTTAAGCTGGCTCAAAACATGCTGTCGCAAAAATGCTAAAATGGGAAAATAATTTGTAGCAAAATGCTAAAAAATATTAGTTGCTTTCGTTGCTCGAAAAATCGTATCAATGAAATTATTTATATCAACAATGCTTAACAGGTGCTGTTAAGAATTTTGAAGAGGAAACAAAAAGGAACAAGAAAAGATCGCTGAAGTGCAAAACGGATATTCTGGAATCGAGGAATCCTGTTTTCAGAGAATAAACTGTGGTTAAAAATGCCTGTCGCATTTTCGCGATGGGCAATAATTTTTTCTTCGCATTTTCGAGCAACTCGTCGCATTTTGCGAAAAACGAGACTACAGCTTAAACCCCGCCACTAACTGAAATGAAGTGGCCTCTAATAAAAAGGGCCCTGCTGGCCAATGGCCACTAATCAAATGCCTGAGTTTTAAGCTTTATTTGATTAATTCAAATGGTACCATAGAACACTCCTTTTTTACTGTCTGTTGTAGTCTGGGGTTTGTATTCCTGTGTTACGAAGATTCATTCCTCAAAAAACTGTGGATCCCAGTGCAGTGTGATAACCGGTCTAACGCCACAAATCACAATTATGATATGCACATCTGGCACCTTTGCGAGTTTTCCATAAAACTCATGAATTTGGATCACATTTGTGATTGACTTTTAGGAATAGCTTCTTTTGTACATATACCATATGTACGATCTCACCTAGTTTGGTGCTGAATGACCCTTGCTGTCTTATGCCATAAAAATACAACTAACCTTTTTGTATATATGCTTAGTTCCTCTTTACCACCCAAAATTCACAGTTGACAATCGATTGGAACTTTTAGCAGACACAACTTTTAGTAATGTCTGTTGTGACTTAGTGTTTGAAAAAGAATGACCAAAGTAAATAAAGAAATTGGCTGCCTCATAATGAAGAATGATACTGGGCTAATTTTAAATAATTAAATACGGCATTATTTTACTGTCAATTACAGTAATTATAATAGTAATACCATGACAAAATTGTTATGAAAGTAGTAGAGTTCTCGTAATCATGGTTGTAACTGTTCACAATACCTACAGAGGAAGTCGCTACAGTTTTTCAATATATTTATGTTAATTAAGAAACTATGATAAAATACACACACACACACTTTTGAGTCTAAATTAAAATGATTAACTTTGTTTCAGGTATAGTAATAGCAATGACTCCAGTCAAATTGGAAGCGAATATGGTTCGGTAAGTATATTGTGTGCTAGAAGAATATAATTAGAAAAAATATATTCAATGTAGCAAGTGAAATGAGATGTGTTTTTTTCTACTATTCTATACTTATCTTACAATCTTATTAAAGGCTAATGTAATCTTTTTCCAAAAATTGATAATGAACATTAGTGCCAGGGGATGTGTCCTAGACAAAGTTCTGGCTACTGCTATGGATACATCTCACTTCTTTTAATTTTAGGTAGAAAGGGTCGACTAGCAAGGTTTCTCCCATTTCATTCTTTTGATTTTGAGAAAAGGGGGTTGCCATGGAATAAAGAGGCACTTTGAAGAACTATATGTGACGCGGGCATTTTCAACGTGACCATATATATACGGGTATAGAAATTTGGGACTAACTGTACATGTAAGCAGTGGCTGACCTGGTGGCCGCCACAGACCCCGAATCTTTAGCCCCGCCCCTACTGAGCTTGAGAAATTCCAAGTTAAAAGCTGTCACAATACAAAAAGCAAAAGATGTAATATTTAATATTATTCATGTATGCAGAGTTCAAAAAATTTATTCATGGAAAACTTGAAAATATGATGTATTTTACATTTTATTAATTTATTATGTTTGTCATAGCCACCATGAAGTTAAAAATCATTATAATGTCTCTTTTCCTTCCCCTCGAAGCTCTGTTTAGAACCCTTTCTCCTGTGCGCTGCTTGCGCCTCCTCCCTAGTTAGCATCCAGCAGTAATCTGCTATTATGTTAATATTTCACGAGCCCTGGTATCTCCCTTCCATTTCCATTGTATCCTGGTGGAATTTCCTTGCTCTTCACTTACAACATCTAGATTTTCTGGGAAATAGCTTAGATAGTAGTTAAAAAGGATCTTCAAGCTTATAGAGTAGCCCAAGGCTTTGAAATTCCCCAGCATGTTTCCTACGACGTTCTTGAAGTCAGGGTCTTTCTGCTTGCCAAGAAACTTCTTTACAACTTCTTTAAAGGATTTTCAAGCTGACCTCTCAATGTTTTCCATTTTGGTGTCGAAGTTTTTTCTGTAATAAGTTTTTGAATGTCAGGACCAACGAAACCTCTTCTTTCAGCTTCACTTCTGACATCTCTGGGAACTTACTTGCCAGGTACTTAAAAGAGTATCACCATCTTTTGACAGGGCTGTTACAAACTTTTTTGTGATGCCAAGTTTGATGTGAAGGGGGGGCAGGGATGCTTTTTTTTAGGTCCATCAAAGATTCAAAGTGCACGTTCTCCCCCTCTACGTTTAGCGTCCTAGCCGCACCTTCTGAGTCCAGTGAATGTCTATAGCATGACTGTCCTATTCAGAGGAAACATGGGTACTTATAATGTTAGTGTAGCCACCCTATTGCCCAAGGATCATAGAGAGCACTTTCAGATCGCCACAGATGGTCCATTCATATTCCTTGTAATTAAACTTGGTCAGGATCAAGTCCAAATGCTCATACCTCTATTTCAGATGAAGTGAATGGCCAACCGCTATAGAAGCATATTTATTGCCGTTATGTAGGAGGAAAACTTTCAAACTTCTTTGTGATGAGCCAATGAAGAGTCTCCAATCTTTTACCTTAAGTCTTGTGTTCTTATTCGATCTATTATGGATCGAAAAGCTCAAAGATACTTTTAGTATTAATTAAATATTTTAGCATATCCGCCTCTACATGCAAGATAGTTTAACACAAAATTCCTATTAAGGTAGCAGCAACCTCTAAAAAGTGATTATGTAAGTGAGGTGACTTTAAAAGTAAGTGACCGTATAATGAGTATTGGCTGTACGTAGACTTTGTTTCGATATGTACATATGTAGAAACATTTTTTTCTTCTATGTTATGAACACATGCATTCACAAAAACTTCAATGTGTAGAGATTTTCAATATATCTAAGGTTCTACTGTATACAATTTGAATAGCTAAACCTCCCATGGATGTGAAGCCACTTTTTCCGCAACCAAAGTCCTGTTGAAAGTAGGCTCTCTGGTGGGACAGTTGTTGTAACACATTAACCCGGGTTCGACTCCCAACGGTGAAAAGAACGCTTACTCAGAGATCTCATAAAAGATCGCACTGCTCACTGTAGTCCGGGGTTTGGTTCCCTAGGCCTTAAGTCGGTCCAGAGGTTCGGATTCCTCGGAAAACAGTAGGTCCCGGCGCAGCATGACCACTGTAGTCTTTGAGCCGTAAAACCACAAAACAAACAGTTGAAAGTTGCGTGTAATTGGTCAAGGAATTTTTTTTCTTCAATGTGAGCATAAACACTGTTTTTATTAATGGATAATTCAACAACCCATATAAAATTCTCAATGTGTTGAAGAAAATATAAATAAATTTAGCTATAATGTGCACACACACCAACTTTCTCAATACCTGGTTGATAGTCTCATAAACAAAAAGCATGAGAAATTAGGAGGGCTGTATATTTGTCATTGACTATTTTGTGCCATATCAACGTTTCGAGAATCTTATATGAAACACTTTGCTTTTCCTCCTCCTCCTCCTCCCATTTGTATAATTCATGTAAGTTTCGCATGGATGGTTGAATCGTACCTAGAATTTTTTAGATTCTTTTGTACACAGAAATTCTATAATGATCTACTGTCTTATGTCTCACAATATATTTTTTTAGCAGTAAGTTATTATAATTTATTTTTACAATTTAGTGGAATACACCATCCGACGAAGAAGGGTACCTGGACTTTAGTATTTTACCATCTGTTCATGGACTAGAATGTACAGTCGAACCCAACGTCAACTCACTCTATATGATTTTACATGAATCTAAGAAGTAAGTGTTTCGGAGAACGATGTGTGTTCAGGCAATAGGTGTAGCAACTGTAGAACAAATAAACATGCATTATAAATATTTTTTACAGAGATGGAAGTTTAAAATTCACATTTTCCGCTGCTGTTCTATAATATCTTAGAAGCCACTTTCTTATCTGGTACACTCTGGTTTGACACCCGAAAAAAAAAAAAAGAGAGAGAGAGAGAGAAAGTACGATATTATGGGCAGTGGTGTGGAAAAGGGGAGTCAGAAAACTCAAGCCTCTCCCCCCCCCCATTGACTTGTAGCATACAATATTTGCATTTGGTAATTTCTGGTTTGACACCTGAAAAAAAAAGTGTGACAATGAATAATCTTTCTAACACCTACTTTTTTTTTAGCTTAAACTAAAAATTTTTTTAGTATGAAAGAAAAAGAGACAATGTCCTGTCCCAGATTCGAACTTGGGACCCTCCGTATGATCTGGAGTAGTTCAGCCACTAAGGCAAAGGAACACTGCTCTCTTTCTTTGTATATAAGTTTTCTAAGGTATATCGCCCTTAAAAAAAAAAAATGCCCGATGACTTCTTGCGTTCACCATTTAACAATTAGCCCTGCGGTGGTACAGTGTGGTAACGCGTTCGCCTAGTGTGCTGTTAACCCGGGTTTGACTCCCAACAGTGCAAAGAACGCTTACTCAGAGATCTCATAAAGATCGCACTGCTCACTGTAGTCCGGGGTTCGGATTCCTCGGAAAACAGTAGGTCCCGGCGCAGCATGACCACTGTAGTCTTTGAGCCGTAAAAACTACAAACAAACAAACCATTTGGCAATCACGTTAACCCTGAGAAGGGCAATATTTTACACCTGTAATATTGTAGACATCACTAAATCATGAGGGTGGTCCAGTAGTCATAAATTCTACTTTTGAACCAACTGGACTTGGTTTGATTCCTAAGAAGCATGGTTGCCCAGTATGCATGTCTTACTGGGTAAGTTACCCAGTAAGCCTGGGTATTCATGAATGTATTGTGGTTTGGAGGTCACGTTAATTAGGTCCCATCCTATAGACTCACAGCACAGTCTTTTCACATGAAGCATGCAAATACCAAACCATGAGTCTTACCTTAAGTGACGTAAACTATCCTAGGACAAATTTTTTGGCTCATTAACTTTGTCTACGATATGTACTGCTGTAACATTTTATACGCAATAGAATCTATTTAACATGATGCTCTGTGGTGGTTAATTATAACATGCTCATCTACCATGCAGAAAATCCAAATGACAGTGAATACTTGCCGTTCTTTTTGCCAATTTGTAGTCCAGCATTTGATTTTCTGAGCAATAGAAGGTTCAGGTTCCTCATGGAAACCGTAAGTTCTGATTCAAAACATGATCTCAATCTTTTCTCCTATACTTAAAAAAAAAAGGCTGTAGTTTAAGCTGCTTATATGTGGGTGTGGAAAATTAAGTATAATAAATTCTCCCTGGTGGCTTTGTGTGTTGACCATTATTTGGCAATTGTGTTATCCCTGAGAAGGGTAATAATATCTTACATCCTTATATATACGGAGAAAGAGAGCGTTGTTTCCTGTCCTCATTCGTCTAGCGGTCCAAGACACTCCAAGCTCAACGGAGGGCTCCTAGTTTGACTCTATGATGGCTTCTCTTTTTGTCCTATATCTAAAAAAAGCTCTAGTTTGAGCTTATATGTATGTGGATGTAAAAAATTATATTAAGTATAATGAATTCCCCCACGAAAAATCACAAGAAAAATTGCCCCAGTGGCTTTGTGTATTAACCATTATTTGGCAAGTGTGTTATATCTGAGAAGGGTAATAATATCTTACATCCTTATATATGGAGAAAAGGAGCATTGTTGTTGGTCTAGTGGTCAAGGCACGCCAGGCTCAACAGGGTGACTCTAGCTTGGGCTTATATACGAGTGTCGAAATTTATTGTATGTAATTATCTTAATCGTTCTTATGCCATAAAACAAAGTCAATTAAAATGTTAACGTAATGAAATGGAAAGTTAAGTGAATGAAGTTACTCAGCTGTGCTAACTTGGGAATTGTTGTGAAATTCGTATTTTAAGAATGATAATAACTACTGAAAAAGATTAAGGAGATATGTTTTCAGGAATGAAAAATACTGACGAATAATGAAGACGAATTGCTCAGTGATTGTTCACTTGAATTTATCGTGGACTGTATTGAATTGTTTAATTTAGAATAACAACAACGAATAACATCGAAGAATCCGGCATTAAAAAAACAATTAATTTATTGGTGAATCATGAATAGCATCTGAATTTTTGCTGAATAGAAAAACCCTGTGCGTCCCATCAAAACTAGAATAAAAACTCATTTAAACAAAACAGAAAAAGCGCCAAATGGCATTTCATGTCCTTCAGGTTACCATGACAACCAAAATTAAAAGAAAAGAATGAACCACAGTTGACATTCATTTCCGATGTAGCTAATAATATTGAGTTTACCATAATACAGTGGCAACACTCAATTTCCATTGGTTTCAATATAATTAATTATATTATTGATATTACCATAAAAAAGTGGCAACAACAAATACGGAAATGATTTTTTTTTAATTGCAAGAAATTAAATATACTAATGTTCTGATGCCAATTGTAACAATTAAAATAATGTAATGAACATAGCTATAAAGTATATTATTGTGCTAATCTATAAGTGGCAACACTTTACACACGTTGAAGATTGTGAGAAAATTATTTCAAAATTTTCCACAATCCCTATAGCTCTCGTAAATAGTCATATAGCCTAAATGTGGCCTGATACCATAATTAAGTAAAAGTAACATGGCACCCAAGTGGTATTTTTGTCACCTAAAAAAATATTCTTTAATAAAATAGTGATATAGAAAAAAAATTACAAATTTATGTAATTAATTAGTAATTGCTTATTAAATTAGCTGTGCCTGAAACTAATATTACTTAATCCCATTCCTTATTGCAACTGCACATTGTGAAACTTTTATCTTTTTTTTAAAGTTACTGCAGTGAATTTGGTGAAGGATTAGTGGAAAATAGTTTAAAGTATGAGAACTCTGCATTTCATATGGATGCCACTGGCGATTATTTTGTGGAACATCAATTTTGTGAACCTGCGATTTTGTTACGAGCCCAAGATATCATTCAACTGCTTATGGGTCTTTCCTCCGATTCTTTTCATATTGTTAAGGTAAGTGATTTGTCTGTAGTGTAAGTGCAGTAGTTTCCAACCATTTTCTACTTGTATACCCCTTTTAAACCCATTTTTATAAATTGTACCCACTGTTTTTAAATACTGGCACTTGTTTAGTGCCTATCTTAATGTAAAATAGTGGAAATACTACATCTCAAATTAAAGAAAGGAAAATTACTACACTAAAAATACAAACCACAAATTTGATTTCACAATATTCGTAACACAGAAATAAGTATAACTTTGTGTTGAATATTACTAATGATCACCCATTATTTTTAACAAACTTTAAATTTATTGTGAATAAAGAATCTTAATAAAAAAAAATATATTTTTTTTTTCTTTGTGAATTCAACTCTATTTTTCGTAGTTAAGGTTTTGCATTTTGCTTACTTCACTTGTTTTTCCGGCAATACTGATTGTTTTTTGCATACCCCTAAATCTCCCAGTGAATACCTCTTGCGTGGGGAGGGATGTACACATACCACCAGTTGGAAACCACTGGTGTAGCGAGTAACCTTCTAGATTAGGATTAGCCAATCTGATGTCTATGAACACTGTTGCTCCCACCAAAAATATATAAAAAAAATGGAATTAAAAAAATTCTGTGAAACATGTATATGTGCCACAGCCATTCTCTACCACGAATGTCGGTTCTCAACAGAACGCCAGATTCGAAGCGGCCTAAACACTGGCCACTCTCTAGGAGGGTGACATGAGTCTCACCATAAGCACAGGACTTTTGCTGTGGTAGTGGTAGAGGTTCAGAACACTCATTAAATTGTAGGTCCAGCTTGCCAACATGATGTTATTGAACATGAAGTTGCTTACTCTGTATTTCTTCCACCATACTATACATACGTGTGATAACAGAGAGACATCCATCCTGTAATGGATTGAAAATGATTGATGATGATGATCTATATATGTAGTAATTGACATATTCAGTCGCTGTTGCTGACCAGATTTTTTTCACTTTGCAAGTCTTCTGTTCCCACTAGCTTTTCTCATTGAGGCGAGTGAATACCATTCTTGTTTGGAGAACACAGTGCACCACAATTTGCAACACGTAGCCAAAGGAAAGTTGTCGTGCTGTGACAGCAGTAATTCGTTTGACTACTGTACAAATAATCGGTTTGATTTCAGCCTATACATCAGCATATAGTTGCCTTTTTCCCCCGCTACAGATCCGCAGTCTGGAGTTTAATTCCCTGTACAAAAAACAGCTTCAATTTCTTTGGAAATTTGCTGCTCTCGGCACAATATGCTATCAACCATCGTTATACTATGAAATGTATGCAAAGATGAAGCTTCCGTATTACGCCCATTTTATATGCACAAAAGACTTGCATTTTTAAATTGGCAACTTTTATTTGTGACAGTACTGAAGTTTCGGTGCCTTCCAACAATGCAATAGGCACTCACGAGTATGAAAAGACTGATGACCGTAGTTTAGAATAAAGAATCAAGATGCCATTATGTTTGGATTTCGACTATATTTAAAACATATTGTCACTGTTCTGGCAAGATTGTTTCATTTTAAATTTTTGTTGCAGTCTGGGCGATTTCTCAATGTCTTCAATAGAGATGATGAAGAATCGAGTTTAGGAAACTCGTTGCTTACGGACTTCATTTCCATGGGCTTATATTTTATCAGACTTTGGGAATTCTTGCAAGAGCCGTCTACTGGTTTAAATTGCCAAGGTTTGTTTTTATTTTACATTGAATGTTCAAATTTATTAGCAATTGTTTTCAACCAGTCTGTAGAAGGTTGGTGATTCAAAGTTCGAATATGCTACTTTGTATTCATTGCTCAATGTCCGAACAACCCAGTAGACATTAGATTTGGTCCTTTATGTTGCTTGTTAAATCGATAGGATTTATTTCTGTATGCCTATCTTTCAGGCTCAAAGCATGTTTCTTAGATAAAAAAAATAATCCTCCCAGTTTTTATTCTCTCTATAGCTATTTCTTTTAATGTGATAAAGGTTATATTTTTGCACTATAAGTATGAAGATAAGACCACCCCCCCTCTCCGCCTTTTGCATTACCAGCTTAGATTGCCGTTATTTGACAAAAAGTCACATTAAAGTCCATTCTGAAGTTATCATTTTCTTTTCCATACTTATATGAGTTGGAAAAACTGTAGCTCCAGTCAAAACCATGAGTTCTAAAAATAAATCCCATTAAAATAATCATGAACTGAATATCTGTAAATAATAATGATTGGTGATTATGGCATAATTAGAAGCTGTTGATATGACTTTTAGGTTCTGTTCATGTTGCTTTGAAATGTGGCATTTCAGAATATTTGCTATGTTATGAGACAACAGTATCCAGCACGTTAGTGAAAGAAATAGAACACATAGAAGTTTTGAATCACCATTTCAAAGAACTTGGTGAAAATTTGAGGTTTGCTTTACTTTTAAACAGACTATTTGTTTAATTTTGTCACAAAATGTACTAATATGCACATATATATATATATATATATATATACGCATGTTATATTTATGTGAAATCATTCAAGTATTGAATGTATGAATGATTCTCTCAAACAGGCATGCTGCCTCTTCACAGTAACTGATAAATACGCATATACTTAAATTGTAATCATTATTTGGGAAAGCAAGACAATGTAATATTATTAGCAATATGATTTTTCTTCATGTATTTAAATTAGATATCTTTTCTTATTCCGATTGCATATTTCCTTTTAACATATATCCTTTTATAATCCCCCCATGACCATAACTGTTAACATACATCCTTTTATAATCCATCCAAAGGACCATATATCCTTCTAACAATCCCTCATGTTAGATCATGGAACTATAATGTAGGGTGGGGGACTACAAATCATTGACAGATTGTATTCTTCCACCATATCCATTCAATCTGTAATGGATCCAGTACTTCAGCGAGTTAACACTTCCTTAAATGTGTCATACACTAGTTTTCGCCTTGGGCTATGAAAACAAAAACTAACTTTATGATTACACCACTCATGTAGAGGTAACAGGTTTGTTTACTATATAAAAAAGCTGAGTTTAAATCTTGCTGGCGAGCCTGCCATAGTAACGCGATTGTCCAGTGTGCTGTTAACCCATGTTCCATTCCCAATGACGGGAGAAAAAAAACCAAAAACACAGAACACTTGCCGGATAACTGCATATTGTAGTCTGGGGGTTGGATTCCTTGGCCTGAAGAGGTTCAGATTCCTCAGGAAATTGTAAGTCCCAGTGCCTCACGATCTTTTCAGTCCTTGCACAATAAAAACGCAAATAATCACACTGGTATAGAGCATGTGCCACTTTCCCTACCAATCCATGTTATAGTATTTACCTCCTACTATGATAGAGGCTTAAATCTCGTAGAAAAATCTAACAGATCTCAATCTTAGTTCTTGTAATGGCGTAAAACAATCAAAAAGTGTATAAACTTGTTTTATTTGGAAGTTTGATGTGTTCTCAGATTAACAAGAAGGATTTTTTTTTTCTCAGATGCGTTTCCAAACTTTGCGGTTTTGAAGATCCTAATTTGGAACGAGTCGACATGCCGATTGTAAGTTATCTGGACTCCGAGTGGTCATCAAGCTTTGCAGATGTATATTATGAAAACGAATAATCAATCTATAAAAATTTTTTCCATTGTTATTTAAGCACTTTATGTTTTTTCATCTGTGATTCTTGAATTTTTATATCAATCCTGGTCTCTGTTTTCAGGGAGCTGATCTTGTTGATCACTTGTATGAAATCACTTCTGCAGCTGGTTCTGGCCACATATATTTGACCCTTATGTTCTTGATTAAACACGCCCTTGCTCCATATTTTAGGTAACTTTTGTTCATGTTGTTATTCAAAATAGCTGTAAAGTGGCATACGAGTTAACACATTCATCTAATGCGCAGAAAATATGGGGTTGGTTCCCACTGGTATGATTATAAGTCATCTACTTCTATCGATTTATATTCTGGAGTTTGATTTCGTGAGATAAGTTCAGCTTCTTTAAAAAGTTGTTGTCGTGACGCAGCTTGGTCCTAGTTGCCTTTGCACCTTAAAAAAAGGAACACAGTATTCAAGATATTTTTCCCCAGACCATGATTATGTGTGAGTAAGCGCAGGGCCTTTTAGAGAAAGCACGAAGTTTGAGGCAACTAATGTTTTAGAGGCCCTTTGAAATTGACATACATACACATATATAACATATATATTGCTACCAAGTTGAGGCTCCTAATGTTTCGAGGCCTGAGGCAGCAGCTCTTCCTGCCCCCCCCATCCCCTTATAGGCCCTGAGTAAGCATATACGAGGTTTGTTCAAAAAGAAACCAAACTTTTGAAATAGCGCGCCAATCAGCAGAGGGAACACGCTGCGGCTACTGAGTGCACCTAGCGGCAGGTTTAGACAACTGCCATTTGTCGAGTTTCGCTCTAACCGTTAGTTGGCGAGCTACAGCCGCTAAAGTGAGCATGTGCACAAGCTGTTCGTCAGATTAGTGTCAAAGTGACAATGAAAGAGCTTGAAGAACGTGTGTGTGTGAAATTTTGCTAAAAACTTGGCAAAACTTCTACAGAGACATTTCAATTGCTTAGCCAAGCATACAGGGAGGACTGTGAGACGCATGCAGTGCTATGAGTGATTTAAGCATTTTGAACGTGGCAGAATGTCGTTCGGTGACGATTCCAAGTCTGGACGACCCTCCACATCAACAGATGATGGCCATGTCGAGACAGTTCATGCTGTGATTCGTGGAAATTGTAATTTAACTGTTCAAGAAATTGCTGATGAAGTGGGCATCAGCGTAAAATCATGCCATCAAATTTTGAGTGACAGACTTGAGATGCGTGGTCAGTGCAAAATTCATGCTGCGTTTGTTGGTTGACAATCAGAAACAAACCTGTGTTGAAATCAGCCAGGAGCTGCTTGCCACTGCCAATGACAATGAAAACTTCCTTAAGAACATCATAACAGGCGATGAGACGTGGGTTTGTGGCTATGATATTGAAACGAATGTGCGGTCGTCACAGTGGGTGAACAAAGGGTCTCCTCATCCAAAAAAGGCACGCGTGAGTCGGTCAAAGATTAAGGTCATGTTTGTTGTGTTTTTTGACTGCAAAGGCATTGTCCATCAGAAATTTGTGCCACATGGTCAGATGGTAAACAAGGAAATCTACCAGGGAATTCTAGCACGCTTTAGGGATGCTGTGTGCAGGGAGAAGCCTGAATTGTGGGAAAACCAGACTTGGATGTTGCATCATGACAATGCGCCGGCTCATGCATCTCTCCTTATCTGCAGCTATCTAGCAAAAAACATCACACTCCCGTTCTGCCCCATCCACCGTATTCTCTGGACCTAGCCCCAGCAGACTTTTTCCTGTTTCCCAAACTCAAAACCACATTGAAAGGACATCGTTTCCAAACCATAGTGGAGATTCAGGACAATGTGACAAGAGACCTGCATGCCATCCCAGAAAGTGCGTTCCAGGAGACTTTCCAAAAATGGAAGAAACATTGGGAACGGTGTATTGCCAGTAGAGGGGACTACTGCTAAGGGGAACAGTGCTTAAAACATTGTACGATGAACAATAAAGATGCTATAGCAAATGTTCAGTTTCTTTTTGAACACGCCTCATACATTTGCAAAAGTATTGCGGCTTATTATTTCTAAGTGTCTAACTGTAGTATGATTGTACTGTATTTTTCCAAATGCTAACTCGCAATACATATCCAAATGTTGAATTACAATTTGTTTGCAAATGCTAATATTGAGCACATTTCTATATGCTGAATTTTAATCCGTTTCTGAATTCTGAGCTATAATGCATTTCATACTTTAAGGTGTTCTTTATTTGATTTACTGATGAACTGAATGCTTTTACTCACCTTGATTGATGCAGAATGACTTTTATTCTTCTTGCACCATAAAAATTTGAACAATCAAATGCATTTGCCTAATAATTGACTATCACTAATTGATGAATTCGATTTTTGCCCTCAGGTTTCTTCAACTGTGGCTGTTTGAAGGCATATACGATGATTCATTAGAGGAGTTTCGATTGCAGAAAAGCTTCTTTTTTGAAGAAGCAAGAGGTTCAGAAAACTAATTAAAATTTCCCTAATATGCATAAAAATGTAAATATTAAATTATTTTCCATATATAGAGTAGCAGACATTAATATTTGTTCCATACAGATGAAACATACTGGACATCGTGTTACACCGTTACTTCCAAAGACAGATTCTCACCAAGATTTCTCCAGGACATGGACATGGATATCCTTATTTGTGGAAAGTCTTTCAACCTTTTAAAACGCTGTTGTCCAACGGTAATAGTGTAATCTGATCATTTATCTTGTTTCGTCTATTCAGCCTACAAATCTACATTCTGGGATTTGTTTCTTTAGATATTTCAGGTAGAGATGAATCCCTTGCAGAAATCGCAAGCTCTGGCATAGTATGTCCTTGGCTGTCCTTGCACCATAAAATTTGAATTTATTTATCTCGTTTGGCATAGAATCACCTTTGCTGACCTTGTGCAAAAAATAAAATAGATAAAAGCTCACCCACAAACTTAATTGGCTATGTAGCCTTGTTTGAGTTCTTTTATCGATGAGTGATTTCTGAAAGCTGTATGTCAAATTTTTAAGAAACCTTTTTTTTTTAGCATCTCCTGTTTTCTGTTGATTTGCCACCTCCAAGTTTTGAACTTGCTTTCACTGAGAACACAATTCAGTGTGTCCGAGAAAAGTGTCGTCTGGCCATGCTGGCAAGAATTAACTGTATGCTTGAAAATGCTTGAAAACCTCGCAAAAAGGCAGTTAAATTCATTTGACGAAAACTTGAATGCAATTGGTAAATTTCATTTTAAATCTCTTGTAAAACGTGCCTTATTAAAAATCTCATGCAAGATGTTTTGCAATGCAAATCTTGTATTTAAGCCATTTTCTTCTTCTGTTTTCTAAAACCTTTTAACAGTTTAAAGTATTTTTCGGTCTTCAAAAAAAAAAAAAATCTTATCATTCCTATCCTCCTCAGAATTTCCCTCCGCTGCCATAAATGAAAACTTACGTGTGTCTCTACTGAAATTTAAGTCTCAAATTGAACAAACATTGGGAAACACTTCCTCAGAAGAAAAGCAGAGCAGTCAACAAATGCACAAATCTATGGAGTAAGTATAATTTCATGTAGCGCCCTTTCAAAATTAACCTTTGAATCACCATAGTATCACCATAAACGATAGAATAAAGAGAGGGAAGCTGGAGGAATATTTTGAGAATGTCCAGCTGTAACGTCATAGTAATAGAATATTTGTCCCATAAACCTTATTTAGACTCAACGATAATTTAAAGTACATGCCATTATTTCTACCCAACTTACAAGGAAAGTACCCCCATAGCGACCCCCTCCGATTTGCTTGAAATTTTCAAAATAGATTGGTGCCAGTGTTTGAAGCCTAACCCTCACGGCTTTTTATGCTCAAATTCGTGGATCCGAAGTTATTAAAAGTGGTGTCGTTCATGAATGAATTGGTCATTTTGGACAAATCAATTATTTTGGTTTACCATTCAAGTGAACGAGAGACGAGTCGGCCTTTTAAACTGAGCATTCATCCACTTTTTATATGATATACTCGTAGTTCTGTAAGTTACTTTGTTCACGACTGATGTACGCCGTTCGCAACTGACTTAGCAAGTCATTCGTGAACAAAAAGTTGCACAGACATATTTACAGACTGTCTGATTGAATGAATCTCAGTCAGTGAGTAGGTCCACGCTAAATATTTGGTTCAGATATTAATCAGTTTGAATCTTCAGACTTTTCGCTGACAAGGAAAGCACTTATAGCGATCTCATCGATTTGTTTTAAATGCACAAAATAGATTCAGACCAATTTTTGAAGAATAACCTTGAAAATTTTTTATTTTCCAATGTGAAGTAATTAATAATTTAAGTTGCTACGAAATCGACAAATTTTCTAAAATTAACAGTTGTTGTAATACCCAGCTTATTATGTATTTTAAATAACCTATAAAATTGCTCTTATGTGAAAATTAATTGCGTATTATAGAAATCCTGAATTTTGTACTTATATCTGAACCGACCTCGTTAGCCGCCAACATTCCGTTAACGCAACAGTTTTCCATCCCCATCCCCACCGCATACCCTAGATTTTTTTTCAATAAAACATAATTGCTATGGTCATAAATAAAAAACATGAATTTTTAGGGAATTTCACTGTAAATTTCCATACTCGGCCGTTAATGGGTTAAATATTGGTTTTAAGCAAAAATCGTACTGGTCATTTTTTATTCCTTTTTGCACAAGGAATCATGTAGCGAACTTTTTTCAACCATTTTGTATACACTCTGTGTGTATGTATGTATATATATATATATCTTTTTTTTTTCCATTCATAAAGTAGAGGTACCCGACATTACAAAAGTAAAATTCTAACCTAATTTTCAAAAAGTGAGATTTAGATGATGTAGTTTCCAAACAGTGAGGCTCAAATAATGCAGTTTCCAAAAAAAAGGGAGGGGGTTCAGATAATGAACATTCTATTATACATATATGACAATAACTCTTTTGTATTACATGTATTCGGCAATTTTTTGTGTATACTCAACAAAAATGTCATTTTTTATTTTAGAGATGCTACTGTTTCGACAAATATTCCATGTTTTAATTTTTCAAAATCAAAGCAAGAAAAAGAACGTCACTATTTGCAGTCGAATCCTTCAGCTCATGTTAAGAAAAGTAAATCTTATGAACTGATCCCTAGGGATACGTTTGTCACTTTTTTCAATGGAACACATCACAGAAGAAGAAAATCCTGGCCTCAATCAAACTGCACTCGTAACTCTGAAAGTTCTAAACCTGTAACTGAAATCGCTAGTATAGATGATACTCCTTTTCTGGAAGAAAAATGCTCTGTTCAAATTCCCGCTTTCAATGCACTTAAAATTGAACCAGAAACTCCTCTTCCTGGCACTGCTGATCTATCATTTAGGTATATTTTATTTTTACTTTCAATGGGGTACCGTTTTAAAAAATTAAATAAATTTGTGTAACTAATTATATTAGTAATTATTGTTGTTAACGTAACTAAATGTATTAAATACTTTTAAAAAACAAGCATGACACAGAGTTAAGATCCCTTTGAGCCGGGTTCAGAGTTCCTAGTACCCTCAGCACCAAGGTTGCAAACATCTATGAGAAATAGGGTAAACCTAAACGAACAATATTTGCCATAGAATCTAGGGTCGCAAACCACTCACAGCGCCAGTTCTAAAACCATCCAGCATGCACAAATAGTGACAACCAGTGCATGAGAAGCGCAAAATGCGATGTCCTAATCATCTATGCACTTGAGCAGCTGACCTGAGTTTTATCTGGCGCTTTTCACGCACTGGTTATCACTATTTGTGCATGCTGGACGGTTTTAGAACTAGCTCTGTGAGTGGTTTGCGACCCTAGATTTTATGACAAATATTGTTCGTCTAGGTGTACCCTACCCCTCCTAGATGCTTTTAACACTAGTGCTGAGACACCCTGTATGTATGGGCAATACAGGAGCTCAAATTAATGTTGTGTGGATATTAGTGTGATGTAGTCGAATGTCTTGACAATTTCCAATAGAATTGCATTAATATCAATTTTGACGTAGCGCTGAATGGTATGTTTTTGTAATAAAAAAGAATGATGTTGTATTAACATATGTTTGCATTTATCTGCAATACTCTTTTCATGCAGACATGCACTAATCCAGTGTTTTTACTGTTTAAATGCATTGGTTGTGTTGTAAGCAGCTGCTGCCGTAGTAGTAGTAAACTTTTTATAACTGCTATGATCATAATTTCCACTTTTGGTGTAGTTAATTTTTCTTAATCATATATCAGCTTATGTAGGTTTACGTGCGATTTTATTTTCCCCCACAGTCGATCGTTCTATTCTGAAATATGTGCAACCTCTACTACTGAGAAAGAAATTGTAACAGCGGAAGAGAATCGATCAAGTATGTGTTTAATTTTTCCCCATGTTCCAACCTAGACCACCCCCCAAATCTTGGTATTTATTATCCTATGTAAAGAATTTAATCCTCAGAACTTTGTGTTTAGCCATAAAATGAAAATTTAAAAAAACTCTACCATAGCATAGAAATAACTTTATGTATACAGTACAAGCTGCCGAAAGTGACAACCCTTGGGATTAGACTGCAATGGTTACAATAAACGGATAGTCACTATGTACTACAAACTTGGATATATGGCATGACTAAGTCCCTACCAGTTCTCTTTCATAAGAATGGTCACCCAATCCTGGTGGTCACTTTAGCAGGTTCCACTGTATTTACTTTTTATATGATCCATTTGTGAAGGAACGTTTACTGTCTAACTGCTCACTGCTGATCAGATTTCTTCACTTGGCCCTAAGCGATTCAGCTTCTTTGGTAAAATGTCAGTGTCTACTGTCCTGTGATGGCAGAGTACTGTTGTGTGCATCTGTTGTGTCATTAATCTGTCATAATTTGTCATTAATCAACCGTTAATGGGTGTTGTAGAATGATTATCCTATTTTTCTGCCCACCATGATCTAATGTTTGGTTCCCTTAGTTGTGGAAATTCAAATTTTTCATAAAACCGTGTTTGGAGACAGCATGATCTTTGCGGTCCTTACACTTTAAATAAATTGTACAAAAACACAGTGTGCTCCATTTTTTTTTTTCTCTGACAAAAGATACCAAATGACGTAGTGAGTTTAAAGGCTAGTTTTAATCCTCATGTGTTGTGCATTTCTGTTTCAGGCGAAAAAGCTCTTGATCGACTTGTTCAGCAACTCACGAAACAATTGCTTGATTGTGATGATGATGGAAGTCAGCGCCTTTTCTATCGTCAACACTTAGCTTCGCTCATAAAACTATCCCTACACTCTATAATGAAAGCACAGTGAGTTACGTATTGTATATATTCCTAAGGGTACGTACAGACATGCAACAGAACATCGTTTGTAACACGGGATGTTACATGGCAAACATCACCGCAACACCCCATCAGTTCACGCCGATATCCAATCTACACTGACAAAACGCTGTTGTTCGTAAACCGGCCCAAATACACCAACGTGGGGTGCAACATAACCCCATGACATTTCTTTGAAGTGAAGGAGAAAGCTGACAACCGATGAGATGCAGAAATGATATACTGTTCCGTTATGGGGTGCCCTCCAGACTTGGTGCGTGACGGTATTACGATACGATGTTCTTTTGCATGTGTGGATGCGCCCTAACTCAGCATGGGTTATGTCTTGAAACTAAAATAATTTTTGAAAAGTGTTTAATAGATTAATTAAAAATGCGTTTTCTTAAATTAGGGTAAATAAATTAAGGGTGATACATAAAGTTATAGCAATATATAACATAATTTTAATAATGAAGGTGTGTATGATAGTTGAAATCACAGTTTGAACATTCAATGTTTTCTTATCTTTTGTCAATGGGCAATTTCATTTTTATTCATGAAAATTTACTTTTATTGTTTGTCGGGATTTTTTTTTTTTTTTTCTAGTCATCAGATCATATGGCAAGAAAGGACCATATGTTAGATTATATATATGATATAGTGCAACGGTTCTTCAACTGTGGTCCATGGACACCTGTGTGTCCGCGGGACCGTATCGGGGGGTCCGCGAAATCCTCCCAGTGTTCCACAAAGGTTTGAAGAAGTATTAAGAAAAGAGCATTTGCTCTTTAATGCTAAGAATAAATTATGAGGGGACGAAAAATTCTTTCCTTAAATGGTGAAAATTAGTGATGAAACACTAGAAATAAATACATATGATGCAAATTCCGGGCTTTAAACTTTGAGTTAATTCTTGGGGTCCATAGTCTTGGAACGTTAAAGAACCGCTGATATATATTATGTAATGAAGAAATAGAATGTACCTCATTACAGGTCCTGCACCAGCCACTTTTTAACTACTTAATTAGGTGGTACTTTATTATTTTTTTCAAAAGCCTTATTTAATAACTAGGATTTGTCATGTCTGCTGCATCATGACTGCAGCTATTTTAATGCAGAAAACATAAATGAACTTTATGATTTCTTCAATCATATCATACAGTATGCTTGATTATCCAGAGTCGTATATAAATTAATAAGAAGAGAAAGGGGCGTATGGAAAAAGTTAAATTTTGAAACATTTTAAAGAGAGAGATGATAAAAAATTTTGACCACTCTCTATATGGTTCATGCTAGAATCTTTAAGTGTTTTTAAAGAAGCTCTGTAGTGCTGACATGCTTGTGTAGCCCACAGGATCAACTCCCACTCCGTGCCCAAAAAGAATGCCTACTGGCTAACTGCTCACCTTAGTTCAGGGGTTCATTCTCTTCCTTCAAGAGGTTTAGATTCCTCGGGAATTTGTAAGTCTAAGTGCAGCATGACCCTTGCCGCCATAGAACTCAAACAATTTTCAAAGGCTCATAATGGTAGCTGCATCATAAAAATTCAACCATTTTTTAAAGGAAAAATATATATCTGAAGCCTCTCCTATATCTACCCCTGTTCAAACTTAATTGTAGCAGCAACCTGGCCATTACGTCAAAATTCTGTTCTTTCACAATCTGCGTATTAATAACATTACACCTTTGTTATAATGTCATGAAATTTCTAGAAAACTCGGTTGTCATGCCAAGATGTTATCGTGTATTCTAATATGGGAATATTTAATGAAGTAGCACCTGCCTTAAGTGACCACCTTTGGGACTGTACTGCAATAGTCGCCATACACAACAGACTTTGGTATGGGTATAACTAAGTCCCTACCAGTTCTCTTATAAAAAGGGGGTCATTTTACTAGATTCCACTGTACTTTTCGTACGTTTTTCAAAAAAAAAATTTTCTCCTATTTTTGTCTTTATTTTATATTAAAACTATCAGTTCCTTCTCATGAACTTTTTTTATTTGTTTATTATGATTATTTTTTTGGTAGTTTAGTTTTACATTGACATATTGGAATATTTGATTTCTTGTATTAGTTTGTGTTTTTCCCAAAATAGGGAGATGTTGAAATAAAAGTACGTATATTCTCTAATAATTATGAAATTGAATACTATGTATCAACGTTTTAAAATTATTTATCAATTATAATGTCAAAAGTTCCTTGAATGTTGTTATAACCAGGTTCTTCTGTATTTATTTATATTATTCGTAAATATTTGATTAATCTTAAAACTAATTTCCCGAGGATATTAATTTAAACTTTTGCACTTCAGTGGCCTGCTGGAGCGACATTCAGTATATGGCTTTGAATTCCTTTGGCTAAATAGCCTGGAGTGCAAAGGGTTAAAAATATCCTTTATTTGCTTCGCTTTCCATTGTACACGCATATAACAATGTTAATCATCTTATACATTATATTTACCTCGTACTAAGATAAAAAAAAAATCACACAGTCTAAACTAAATTTTTTATACTATATTGAAATTAACCATAAATGTTTTATACAGTGGAGGAGAAAAATGGGTGCCTAGTAAATACATTCTAGTTATGTAACGATCTCTAGACCCTTGCACATACACATTTCAAAACAAATATAGTCTATATAGGAATATAGTCTATATCATCACTTCAGAAGCAGTGTTATTTTAACAGATGTACCAACTGGGCTTTGACCTAAATATAGTAGGTCCTGAATTAACATTTTTTTTAATGTCATTTTTGTATGCGTGTGTTATTTTGCTTCTATCAACAGATTATTATTCATTAAAACAACATTTTTTTCTTGTTGCAAAATTAAGAAATTTAAAAGTGAAAATTTTAGTGTAAAAGGGGTTCCAAAATTGGTGATGCCCAAGTTTGTTAAGATAACTTTAATCAGAAGAGGTTTAAGCATTGTCTTTAATTCATATTTTGTATAACTCAGAAGTAATATAATTTATGTATAACATAACTTAACAATAACTTACAAATACTTTTTTTAAACAGAATTGACTTGGTGAACAGATGTGTTCTCAATTACTTCTTTGATGTTCTCAAAATAAATAATCATTTCTTTGCCTTGAAAACCTTTTTTGGTTTACAAGATGGAGAATTCGGTGATTATCTGTGCCGGCAGCTTTACAACATAGTAAGTGGTTAAGTTTTTTTGCTTGATGCTTGGTTTGAATTGTAGTAAATGTAGTATGCTAGCAGAGAAGTAGCATGATTTTTTCTGATTTCGTATGACGTTCACTTGCGTGTTCAGTTGTTGAAACTAAATTCTATTCTGATTAATCAACACTCTACTGTAATTGTTTGTGGGGTTTTTTTTCAGATAATTTTACCTGTATTTAATTAGTACTTTATTCAACGATGAGGTGATTATATTTCAATGTTTGTTTTATATTCTATTTATATTTTAAGGCCAATGCTTCAGGATCCTCATCGGATGTTTTCAATTCAGCAAAACTACATTCAGTATTAATGGAAGCATTAGCAAACTCTGCTAAGAGTGAAATGGCGAATTCGGCACTTTTAAATTTTCAAATAGATGATGTTCCTCATGAAGTTCCGGAGAATAGTAAGATGGTGTATATTTATGACTATTTCCGAGTCAGTATGTGGAATTAATATATGTATAATTGCTTTAATAATGAAGTTTTAGCGAGAAGAGATTCGTTAATAAATCTATTATTCTTATATAATCTATTTTCTAGTGATGGATATTCTGGAATTCGTAATATTGGATTATGAGGTATTGGATTTACTTATTTATTACCTATATTTAATTTTTGAATTCCGATGAGATTTTTGGCATAAGCATTAAGTGAGTACCTGCTAATGCATTGTAGGTTATAAGTCGCTGCAAATTATTCCACTGCCCACTGGTGACATCAACTTTGGAAATTGTTTGTAACAACGTACAAGAAACCATTCAAATTCAGTCAATCTAACTAATAATAGATACAAATAAGTCTTTTTAACTCATTGTATTATAATATATTTTACACGTACCTTATTTTATTTCCAAACATATTTTTCATCCCCCCCCCGTAGAATTGGTGTTTTTATGACTGCAAATAATTTTAATTTGAGAACTCTCACAATCTAATTAGTTTGTCAAGAGTCGCTTTATGCTGATACTGAAAAAGGGAACTTTATAAGAGATACCAGCTTATATAGTGTATACACAATCATTAGAAGCGAATTATGAAAAAAATAGGCAACCAAACTTCTGGCGGTGATTTCATCTCTATATGCAGTTCGTCATTATAACCGGCATTGTTATAGACAATGTCCATTCTACAACTTTTGATTTCCACTAAGCTTTGATGAAATACCCAGTTTACCTAGTTTTTCCGCATTACCCATAGCACAGTCTTGAGATGTAAAATATATAAATAATTTAATGCTCTAGAACAAGCTCTAGAACAAGTATTTTTGGGAGAAAAGAGATATTTTTGATATATAATTAAAAAAAAAAGTCAGCTGGGTTGGGAAGCTTGGGGAAAAAAGAAATAAACGAAGTGTGTTTTATTAATATATATATATGTGTGTGTGTTTTTAAATGCTATTTATTATTTAAAAAAAACTTCACCAACATCCAGTTATATGCAAATTCATGCAATAATTTCTCTCTATAACACAGAGATGCCAACTTTTATGGATTTTAACCATGTCTTGCTGTCAATAACAAGAAAATTACAGAAAACCACATTTGAGATCCTCATGTGCATTTTTCTATTGGCCCCTCAAAAAAATTTTTTTTTTTTAATGTTTTTGGTAAAAAAAAAGAAACTTTGTGGACATAAACACCCATACTCATTCCTTTGATTTACCTATTTTTTGCCTACTACAAAACTCAAGTGTAAACCAATTTTTCTGTACAAAATAATGAAATTGTGGTGTTCAGTTTGTACAAAATCGGTGCAAAAGCTTTTTTCTTCACCGAAACTAGACCCTGCGGTGGCGCAGTGTGGTAACGCGTTCTCCTAGTGCGCGGCTAATCCGGGTTCGACTCCCAGCAGTGCAAAGAACGCTTACTCAGAGATCTCATAAAGATCGCACTGCTCACTGTAGTCCGGGGTTTGGTTCCCTTTTTCTAACCATAGTCGATGATGATGTACTATTAGATGATAAATTATTTTATATATATATATAAGCTATTATTTAAAAGAAGATTAAGAAAAATTTTAAACTATCGTAAAAATTTCATGTATGACGTAAAAATTTTAAAAATATAACAAAATTATATTGTACATTTCACTTAACGTAACATGGGTTGTCTCTTCTACAAAAATATATTTGAACTAAAATAAATACTAAGTATTTATTTTCAATTTGCTTCTCCCCTCCCCACAATTTCATTTAGTCCCATAGTTACGAAATCGCATGAGTAAGGATCAGCACTTCAACATTCTCAGGGAAATATCGCTCACCTATGATGGAATTTTTAATTGTTTTACTAAGCAGAATTCCAGGAGATTGCAATTTGTAAACGTTATTAGCGAATGATAACTGTATTATACTTTATTTAAACCTCAAGTTCATTCTGTTTCCTTAACATTTATACTTCAACACGTTTTAAAATTTATATTGCTAAAAAAGTCAAGGATCGAATATTGTTTCAATGTACTTAAGTATACTAGGTATATTTTGTAAAATGGTGATGCCTTCCATCTTCGGAGAATTAGTTGTTTTAACGTTGGTTTGTTTGAGCTTAAACGGTTGATAGATTTTATATATACATGAAGTCTCAGCACCAGGGTTATAAACATCTAGGAGGGGTAGGGTGCACCTAGACGAACAATATTTGTCATAGAACCTAGGGTCTCAAACCACTCACAGCGCTAGTTCTAAAACCGTCCAGCATGCACAAATATTTACAACCAGTGCGTGAAAAGCACTGGATAAAATTTAGGTCAGCTGCTCATGTCCACAAATGAGTAGGACATTGCATTTTGCGCTTCTCATGCACTGGTTGTCAGTATTTGTGCATGCTGGACGGTTTTAGAATTGGCACTGTGAGTGGTTTGCGACCCTAGGTTCTATGACAAATATTGTTCGTCTAGGTGTACCCTATCCCTCCTAGATGTTTGCAACCCTGGTGTTGGGACACCCTGTATATATAAATCATCGTATTGAACCATTATCTATCCACTGCTAGATGGAAATCTCTCCAAATGCTTCAAAAACGTCTATCCTGAGCAATTCGCTTCCACAACACCCCAACCTGTTTCCTTATCATGCACTATTTGTGCGTTCTGGACAGTTTTAGATTCAGTGATTTGCGACCCTAGGTTCTGTGAAAAATATTTTTCGTCTAGGTGTACCCTACCTCTCATAGATGTTTACAACCCTAGTGCTGAGACACCATATATATATATATATATATATATATGGCCTGCAAAAGGGTTGCTGGTATCTAACTGGAAGGAGACCCACACGCTGAACGTATGTGACGATGTGTGGAACCGGCCGGGCCAGTAACCTAGTGTCCTACCCCGCCTTCAAGTGGTGCAGGCTGGGCTTTCTATTTATGAGGCAAATTAATATTTGCTGCACGGATGGAAAGGCGGAAGGGGAGGGCTAATTCACCAACCCGTCTAGCCAGCGTGGTGAAATGATGGCTAATTCCTCCAATATGCTAATACACCAAAAACCATGGCCCCTAGTCTCCAGGTGCTGGAGTGCTCCTGATCAAGGCAGCGGTCAGCGTGGCATGAAAGCAGGGGGTGCTAAGAATCACTGGAATGGCCCAGGCTGCCGTTTGTTATTGACCTTGGCTACGTATAATGGACGATCCCTTGCTTCTGAAGCAAAACTTCAGGAATTGGAAGAGGAACTTGAAAAGATCAAATGGGACATTGTAGGACTCAGTGAAGTCAGAAGAAAAGGTGAAGAGTTGGTGGAACTTAAAAGCGGACATTTGTTTTATTATAGAGGAACGGAAACTGGAAGAACAAGTGGTGTTGGCTTCTTAATCAACAAAAGAATTAAAGACTGTCTTCTGGAAGTTGAAAGTACATCAGATCGAGCAGCGAGGCTTGTTGTTCAACTAACCCAGCGATACCAACTTCAAATAGTACAGGTATATGCACCAACATCAAGCCATACCGACGAAGAGGTTGAAGAATTTTATGAAGAAATCAAAGAGTTACACACCAAAGGGAAACAACATATCAAGCTCATCATGGGGGATTTCAATGCAAGAATTGGACAACAGGAACAAGGAGAGACATCGGTTGGTAAATACGGATATGGGGAAAGGAATGAACGTGGCGATCAACTCATCGAATTTGCCGAAGCTGAAAATCTTAGCATCATGAATTCATTTTTTAAGAAGAAACTACAAAGAAAATGGACATGGAAACACCCCAATGGAGGAACCAGCGAAATTGACTATATACTGGCAAACAAGAAATCAATTATTGAAGATTGCAGCGTACTGAACAGATTTAATACTGGAAGTGATCATCGAATGGTGAGATGTAAAATGCACTTAAATACTAAACTAGAAAGGCAGAAGCTCATTAGGAAACAAGTATGTAAGAGGGTGGATTTAAAGAAATTAAAAGAAAATACCGAGGCATTCAAGTTGGAATTAAAAAATCGCTTTTCTGCACTGGAAGGACTTATTGAAGAAGTTGACATCTCAGAAGCAAATGAAAACATTGTTAAGACAATAATTGAAACTGCTGGGGAAATTGGTGGTGTAATATGTAAAAAGCAGAATAGCAAATTATCTGAGAAGACGAAACAACTCATGAAAAGGCGAAGACTTATGAAGGTGGACAATCAAAATACCAGTCGCAAGATCGAGTATGTAGAACTTTGCAAAACTTTGCGCAAAAACATGAAAGAAGATATAAGAAAATTCAATTGTGAGTTAGTAAGGAAGGCCATTGAAAGCAACAAGAGCCTTAGGGTTGTTAAAGGGAGTTTGTCTATTGGGAAGAAACACATCATTGCATTAAAAGGAGAGGATGGCACTGTAACAAGAAATAGGGAAGAAATACTTAGAAGAGTTGAAGAATTCTACAGAAAGCTGTATGAGGGAAACAGTGGATTAAACGAAGACTCTGAGATAGTCGAAGGAACAGCTCCTAAAATCTTAAAAGAAGAAGTAGCATTTGCAATAAAAAGTATGAAGAAAGGAAGATCCCCTGGCGATGATGGCATTACATTAGATATCTTAAAAGAAGCTGGAGAACATGTAGAAGACATACTCGCAAAATTCTTTACCAAATGCCTCAACAGTGGTAACATACCAAACCAATGGGATTCTGCAACAGTAATTCTTTTGCATAAAAAAGGTGATAAAGAGGATTTAAAAAATTACCGACCAATTAGCTTGTTACCTGCTATTTATAAAATCTTCACAAAAGTTCTAACACATCGCCTGCAGAAAAAATTAGATGCAGCTCAACCAAGAGAACAAGCTGGATTTCGAAGTGGATTCAGTACAGTGGACCATATTCAAGTATTAAGAGAATTAATTGAAAGAACACATGAATATGAACTTCCATTGTGTGTTGCATTTATTGACTATGAGAAGGCCTTTGACTCTATAAAAACATCAGCAGTCATCAACTCTTTAAGATCAACAGACATTGAGGATGTGTACATTGACATGGTGAAACGTGTGTATAAAAATGCAAGTGCAAAATTTCGGTTACATAAAGATACCAAAACTATCAAACTTGGCAAAGGGGTGAGGCAGGGAGATACCATTTCTCCAAAACTTTTTACTTCTGCTTTACAGATGATTTTTCAGCTGATAAATTGGAATAACAAGGGAATAAAAATAAATGGTGAATATTTAAATCATCTGCGGTTTGCTGATGACATTGTTATTTTTTCAACGGACCCATTAGAACTCCAAGACATGGTACAAGAGCTCTCAACTAGAAGTGAAGAAGTTGGACTCAAGATGAACCTACAAAAAACTAAGATCATGTTCAATAATTTTGTAGAGGAAACAAAAATACAAGTTGACAACACTGAGCTAGAAATTGCTGATTCATATATTTACCTTGGCCAGCTGATTTCAATGGATGGCAACATTATGAAAGAACTCAACAGACGTATTAAACTTGGCTGGAGTGCATTTGGAAGAAACAGTTTTATCCTGAAGGGGAAATTGCCTTTGTGTCTAAAAAGAAAGGTCTTCAACCAGTGTGTATTGCCAGTCCTCTCTTATGGATCAGAGACATGGAGTCTAACAGTTGGAGCAATACGAAAGTTACAGACAACGCAAAGGAGCATGGAGAGGTGCATGCTTGGAATAACTAGGAGAGATCGAAAAAGAAACACTTGGGTGAGAGAGCAAACTAGAGTAGAGGACATCATTGTTAAAGTAAAAGGGCTGAAATGGC
>QLNU02014802.1:18156982-18167649 GCA_006491805.2 Dysdera silvatica
GATCTTTGATAATTAATAAAACAAAATATTTACAATGTAATCATATATATAAAACTTGTGTCCAAAGTTAAGGTGACACTCAATGTTGTTTCAATGGGAGAGGTACATATTTTGCTCTTTAACTCTCGTTGTACTTTATTTATAAAAAAATCATTTTGCAGAAAGTTAAAGGACTATAAACACTTAACAGAATTACAACAAATTGAATTTTTTCATGGATATATATATATATATATATATATATATATCCAAATCGCAATTTTTCTAATAACGTTTCACACTGCAAATGACCACATTAATTTTTCCGAATAAAATTGACATTAACTGCTAGTTGCTAGTGGGGAGATATTATAAACAAATGCTTACCATGTTTTAAAAGTGAAAACTCTCCAATTGTTTATTCTCTTTTCTATTCGTTTTCAACGTTCAGGGATTATTTGAACGAAAGATATATTAAGCTGACAAATATCCCTAAGTTATGTAAATATTTTTGTTGAAATAATGTAAGAAAAGCGATTAAAATACTAAAAGTAAAGAAATCCTCTTTTTATTATAAGCGCTGTTTTTCATTTATTTATTTTTGGAGGAAATTTTAGTTTAAAATTAAAAGTTACTTTCCCGATCAAACTTTATTTATATACTTTTATTTTTACTAATGTAAAAAGAACAAATTATTTGAACAGTACATGAGCAGTTGGAAGGGGAGGTGGCGTGTCTCTTTTTTAAATTTCAATTGCCATCACCAGTTGAAAGCCTAATCACTTAAATAATATTTTGCGCAAGAAAGGTGTAAGTACAGTTTGCTGGTTATTCACTTGGTGAAAATATTAATATAATTATTAAATATATATTAAAATATGAAAATTTGAAATCTCTATATAGGAAAATATACTGAATATCTTAGCAATTATGTCAATTAAATCGGGTATATTGGAGCCAATTTTATTTGATGTTGTTGTTAAATATTTTTTTTAGAAAATAAATGTAGACGGTATTGTTTCTAGGTACCCGTGGTCTACTAAACAATGGACCTTATTGTGACACTTTAGTTTTAAGAAATATGTGCATATGTTTGCAATAAAAAACGTGATAATTTTGTTATTGGAGTTGCTGGTTATATATATATATATGGCCTGCAAAAGGGTTGCTGGTATCTAACTGGAAGGAGACCCACACGCTGAACGTATGTGACGATGTGTGGAACCGGCCAGGCCAGTAACCTAGTGTCCTACCCCGCCTTCAAGTGGTGCAGGCTGAGCTTTCTATTTATGTGGCAAATTAATATTTGCTACACGGATAGAAAGGCGGAAGGGGAGGGCTAATTCACCAACCCGTTTAGCCAGCGTGGTGAAATTATGGCTAATTCCTCCATTATGTTGACACACCAGAAACCATGGCCCCTAGTCTCCAGGTGCTGGAGTGCTCCTGATCAAGGCAGCGGTCAGTGTGGCATGAAAGCAGGGGGTGCTAAGAATCACTGGAATGGCCCAGGCTGCCGTTTGTTATTGACCTTGGCAACGTATAATGGACGATCCCTTGCTTCTGAAGCAAAACTTCAAGAATTGGAAGAAGAACTTGACAAGATCAAATGGGACATTGTAGGACTCAGTGAAGTTAGAAGAAAAGGTGAAGAGTTGGTGGAACTTAAAAGTGGACATTTGTTTTATTATAGAGGAACGGAAACTGGAAGAACAAGTGGTGTTGGCTTCTTAATCAACAAAAGAATTAAAGACTACCTTCTTGAAGTCGAAAGCACGTCAGATCGAGCAGCGAGGCTCGTTGTTCAACTAACCCAGCGATACCAACTTCAGATAGTACAGGCATATGCACCAACATCAAGCCATACCGACGAGGAGGTTGAGGAATTCTATGAAGAAATCAAACAGCTACATACCAAGGGGAAACAACACATCAAGCTCATCATGGGAGATTTTAATGCAAGAATTGGACAACAGGAACAAGGAGAGACATCGGTTGGTAAATACGGATACGGGGAAAGGAATGAACGTGGCGATCAACTCATCGAATTTGCAGAAGCTGAAAACCTTAGCATCATGAATTCATTTTTTAAGAAGAAACCGCAAAGAAAATGGACATGGAAACACCCAAATGGGGGAACTAGTGAAATTGACTATATCCTGGCAAACAAGAAATCAATTATTGAAGATTGCAGTGTACTGAACAGATTTAATACTGGAAGTGATCATCGAATGGTGAGATGTAAAGTGCACTTAAATACTAAACTAGAAAGGCAGAAGCTCATTAGGAAACAAGTATGTAAGAGGGTGGATTTAAAGAAATTAAAAGAAAATACCGAGGCATTCAAGTTGGAATTAAAAAATCGCTTTTCTGCACTGGAAGGACTTATTGAAGAAATTGATATCTCAGAAGCAAATGAAAACATTGTTAAGACAATAGTTGAAACTGCTGGGGAAATTGGTGGTGTAACCTGTAAAAAGCACAATAGCAAATTATCTGAGAAGACGAAACAGCTCATGAAAAGGCGAAGAGATATGAAGGTGGACAATCGAAATACCAGTTCCAGGATTGAGTACATAGAACTTTGTAAAACTCTGCGCAAAAGCATGAAAGAAGACATAAGAAAATTCAACTGTGAGCTAGTAAGGAAAGCCATTGAAAATAACAAGAGCCTTAGGGTTGTTAAAGGAAGTTTGTCTGTTGGGAAGAAACACATCATTGCATTAAAAGGAGAGGATGGCACCGTAACAAGAAATAGGGAAGAAATACTTAGAAGAGTTGAAGAATTCTACAGAAAACTATATGAAGGAAACAGTGGATTAAACGAAGACTCTGAGATAGTCGAAGGAACAGCTCCTAAAATCTTAAAAGAAGAAGTTTCATTTGCAATAAAAAATATGAAGAAAGGAAGAGCCCCTGGTGATGATGGTATTACATTAGATATCCTAAAAGAAGCTGGAGAATATGTAGAAGACATACTTGCAAAATTCTTTACCAAATGTCTTAACAGCGGTAACATACCAAACCAATGGGATTCTGCAACAGTAATTCTTTTGCATAAAAAAGGTGATAAAGAGGATTTGAAAAATTACCGACCAATTAGCTTGTTACCTGCTATTTATAAAATCTTCACAAAAGTGCTAACACATCGCCTGCAGAAAAAATTAGATGCAGCTCAACCAAGAGAACAAGCTGGATTTCGAAGTGGATTCAGTACAGTGGACCATATTCAAGTATTAAGAGAATTAATTGAAAGAACACATGAATATGAACTTCCATTGTGTGTGGCATTTATTGACTATGAGAAGGCCTTTGACTCTATTAAAACATCAGCAGTCATCAACTCTTTAAGATCAGCAGACATCGAGGATGTGTACATTGACATGGTGAAATGTGTGTATAAAAATGCAAGTGCAAAATTTCGGTTACATAAAGATACCGAAGCTATCAAAATTGGTAAAGGTGTGAGGCAGGGAGATACCATTTCTCCAAAACTTTTTACTTCAGCTTTACAGATGATTTTTCAGCAGATAAATTGGAATAACAGGGGAATAAAAATAAATGGTGAATATTTAAATCATTTGCGGTTTGCTGATGACATTGTTATTTTTTCAACGAACCCATCAGAACTCCAAGACATGGTACAGGAGCTCTCAACTAGAAGTAAAGAAGTTGGACTCAAGATGAACCTACAAAAAACTAAGATCATGTTCAATAATTTCGTAGAGGAAACAAAAATACAAGTTGACAACATTGAGCTAGAAATTGCTGATTCATATATTTACCTTGGCCAGCTGATTTCAATGGATGGCAACATTATGAAAGAACTCAACAGACGTATTAAACTTGGCTGGAGTGCATTTGGAAGAAACAGTTTTATCCTGAAGGGGAAATTGCCTTTGTGTCTAAAAAGAAAGGTCTTCAACCAGTGTGTATTGCCAGTCCTCTCTTATGGATCAGAGACATGGAGTCTAACAGTTGGAGCAATACGAAAGTTACAGACAACGCAAAGGAGCATGGAGAGGTGCATGCTTGGAATAACTAGGAGAGATCGAAAAAGAAACACTTGGGTGAGAGAGCAAACTAGAGTAGAGGACATCATTGTTAAAGTAAAAGGGCTGAAATGGCGATGGGCTGGGCATATTGCAAGAAGAACTGATCAACGATGGACAACAGAAATTCTGAACTGGATTCCAAGAGACCACCGAAGACCTAGAAAACGTCCTCAAACTAGATGGGTGGATGAAATAAGAAAACAGGTTGGGGTGACGTGGAAGCGAATTGCTCAGGATAGACTTGTGTGGAAAGCATTTGGAGAGACCTTCATCCAGCAGTGGATAGATAATGGTTGAATATGATGATGATGATATATATATATATATATATATAAACTGGAATTAACCTCTCAAATTCTGAAACCGTCCTTGTATATTCCATATTATTGGTATATTACTATATTGTATGTTATTGCTTAAGTATGCTAGCTCTGCTATTCGATGATTTGTTTTTTTTAATTGCCAGGTAGAATGGCCTTGTAATGTCATCATAACTGATCTACAACTGTTGGCCTATAACAGGATTTTGGCTCTTCTGCTCCACATCCAACATGTTATGTCAATTTTAAAAGATATGTGGCATTATTTCAAAAAACTTAATGTTGAAAACCCTGAAATAGCCTTGTCTTCCCAATTCCGCACACTTCAGTTGTACAGGTATTATTTTATTACATATATATTGTTATGTTTGCATTAATTCTTATATTGTAATATGATGGGGCATTGTTTATTGCACTAATTAATCTAAGTTCGATTGAATTTTAAATTTGCACGTCATTTTCTTTTGCCCAGCATACTTTAAAGTTTACTTACTTTGGCAGCAAAGATTCAAATTCCGCAGAAAACTGTAGGTTGTTATGCAGCATGACTTACCCGTTTTTGCACCTTAAAAAATAAATGCCTTACGTCATAAGTGTTCTTATGTTCAGTGTAATGCATATTGCCAAAGATATTGTTCCTGTGTTTTCAGTGTGATAATATTTTTTCCTTTTCTTCCATTGGAATTGCTTAGGCATGAAATGCAGCACTTTGTGAAAGCATTCAAGTCTTATGTGGGTAGCGAAGTTCTGCACTTTGCTTGGGACGAATTCCAGACAACCATATTGGAACAAATAACAAATCTGGAGGATCTTAGAACGGCCCATTCTTCATACGTCACAACGCTGCTTGAAGTGTAAGTAGTTTTGCCTTTTCGAACCCTTTTGTGTCTGACATTAGGAGACCCCAATAGAGTCTTCAGTAATCTGAAAGTTTTTTTTTTTATTTAAATCTAAAGCTGAATCAATGTCTGTACATTTGTAAATAGCTGTACGATATAACACTACTGTAATATGGTTTGAGTTTTGACGGTGCAAGGGCAGCAAAGGTCACATTGCACTAGGACCTGCCGTTTTCCGATGAATCCAAACCTCTCAGGGACGAGGGAGTCAGTCACCAGACTATGGTGAACAGTTAGCTATCAACAGAAGTAATGCTTTCGAAGGCCTTTCCTTGTATATTTTTAATACTGGAAAGAAAATAAAGTTTTGGGGAAAGTGCATACTCTGCTGTTTTGGAATGTAAAATTGTATAAACATATTTTTTTATAATTTATGCAGGTGTTTGCTGAATCCAAATTCGGAAAAGATACTGACAATTTTTAAAGACGTGCTGGGAAGTGTTCTGCAATTTCACAACGTTTTAATTCACTCTCCGTGGCAATACAACTCTGACAGCCATCAGTGGGAATGTGAGTCGTATAATAATTTGAAAAATAAATTTAAACTATTTCAAAAAAAGAGTGTGATCTTTTATAAAGGTGAGTAATTATTTATTTCATCGTTATTTATAATATTGAATTATTTACTTTCACTAACTATAACAAATAATTATACTATGTAACTATTTGCACATTCATTGTGTCCATAAATATCGATAATTCTATATATATTATTGTTATGACAATCAATCACTCTTTATTTCGTCAAGATGGACAATTATATACTATTGAATACAGTGGACCAACACCATGGTAGCAGCTTGTCAGGAGAGCAAATAAAAAGCCGATTAAAAAACTTGACAAATCTCAGAACCCCTTTGAATTCAAATTTTCAATTAAATGAACATGAAAATTTATCTATGAAGACTTTTCTTTGTTCCAATAGATCGATAATTTCGAGCATGCTCTTTGAACTTATTAGGCAGTATTCCCCTAACCTCAACGTTGGAGATTCGCATTAAACCATGAAAGTTTATTCCGGCTAGAGGATGTGACATTAAGTCTCGATAACTGTGTGAATTTGAAAGGTTTGTTTAGCCATGGTAAGCTTATTGAGAGTTGAAGTTCATTTTGGCTATGGTAACCTTTTCTTGGGTTAAGAATGTTCATGTTAACCACAGCAATCTTTTCTTAAGTTAAGAATGTTCATGTTAACCATAGCAAGCTTTTCAGGGTGCTAGAAAATTCACTTCAAGCCATGGTAAGCGTACCATGTTTTAAGAATGTTCACTTCAAACCATGGTAAGCATGTCACAATTTAAAAACGTTAATTTCAAATCATGGTAAGCCTATCATGGTTTAAAAATGACCGTTTCAAGACAAGAAAAACATATTGTAGTAAAGAATGTTCACTTCAAGCCATAGTAAGCTTATCATGATTTGAAAATGTCCTCTTCAAACCATAATAAGTATATTATGGTTTAAAAATGTCCTCTTCAAGCCATGGTAAGCTTAGAATATGTTATAATGCTTTAGAAATGCCCACGTTAAGCCATGGTGAGCTTATATATAGCCCAAGATTTACATTAGGGCCTTGGGTCAATCTCAGATAACTTATCTGCAGTCTTGGAACAAAAAAGTGTCCTCGTTCACAGTCTATAAAATGTACAATATGGCACAAAACTTGGTGGCATGGTTGGTAACACATTCATTCATTTTGCCATTGAGCCATGCTTGATTCCAACGGTAGTGTCGAATGCACACTGCTTTTCTGCCCAGTATTTTCCTAGGCAAGGAAGATTCGAATTGCTGGAAAAAACTGCCGAACTCGATGCGGTATGGCCTTGGTTGTCCTTGCACCTTAAAACACCAACAAAAGCACCTAGTAACTATAGTAGTGCGCTTTCAGCCTAGGCACCAGGTTCACATTTGCCGCAATGCAATGCACACATCAAGAGCGTTTTTATCAAATTATTAAAGTTCAAATCAGGTTACATTCTCGAAAACATTATCTCGTAAACTTCAAATGCTTTAAAATTAATTTGACTGTTTGCATTAATATAGTATTTGTTGCTCATGTTTATTGCTGGTTGTGCTATTAATTACACTTTTCCGTCTGTTTCTTCTCCCATGCACACTTTCTTTTTCTGTGGTGGCTTTTTAACATAGTTGGCAAATTCAGGTACATCGTTAATTTCTCTCATGTTTTTTTGGCATGTTTACCTTTCCTTAGCTACCATCTGCATGAAATATAAAACCATTTTGAGTGTAGATTCAGAGTATAAATTACGATATAGATGGAAATCTCCTTTACTTAAGGTTTGGATTTTTTGTTCCATTGCACTGTAGTGGCATTTAACATTATTTTAATTCACTTGAAATTATTTAGAATATACATTTATGGGCCTTTATTATCTTAGAGTGTAAATGGTTACTATAGAATCGAGATTCTCGAAGTTTTAACACCTAAAACGTTTTTACACCTGTCATGAACCTATAAAATTTGTCCCGATTTTGTATACCATTTTTTCTCATCAAATCTGATACATAGAATAGATAGATAACCTAATATAGATAATACATAGATAATCTAAATACATAGAAAATATAATAGTGATTTTTATTTTCAACTTGATTAAACATTTGTAATGCATTTTATTTATATACACAAATTTGTACACATTATTTATATACACAAATTTGTACACATTATTTATATACACAAATTTGTACACATTATTTATATACACAAATGTAATAGTGTTTAAGTTCTGTTAACGCACAAATAATTAGGTTTATTGCACGCAACATTATTGCAAAGGAAAGAAAGTGAAGTAAAAATTTGAAGCAAAAAAAAAGTACTGATAGCAGAGATTAACTTATTTTTTAAACTTATATAAAAAAGTAGTAATAAATATAGAAGAATTGTGTATTACCGTAGAACGTATGTGTGGTTATATTATAAAGGGGATTCTTTATTATCATAAAGCATAGGGGATTTACAATTTTAAAGTTTGTGATTATTGTTGAAACACAGGTAGTATATTACATTAGTATATTTTTGCATGTTTTCGGGGAAGAAAACCCCATACATTATATTTTTTGTTATAAAGGACTAGTTTCTTCTCCAAAGAAATTTTGAGCTTAAATTTCATAACTTTTTTTAACTCTTCAGTAATATACTAATATATGTATAAACGAATCTTGTCACAATGAAACAGAACTACCATATTATTTCATTGGAACAAAATTCCACCATGACAGAATTTCATATCTTGATGCTATCATTAAACGATTACAAGCAGAGGAATATATTTCAATAAAAATGCATGTGGAATTTGCCCATATACCTCTGAAAACTAGTATGTCATGTATGTATCTGGCTCTAAAAACCAGTTTGTCATTATTTATAAACATTGTTTTGTTGTTTTTTATATTGATAAAACTTTCCTTTTTTTAGCCATTGTGGAAGTTTGTCAGCTGAAATTTCAGACCTGTTTGGAACGTTTGTTATTGACAGTCGATTTTAATCGTTATTATAAAAGGGCTTCGTGAACAAGCAGTCTGCCAAAGAGTGTATATTTATGTATATATACGATTTCATTTTACACATATGCCACATTTCTATAAAACTGGATGGTTATACCATTGTGTGCGCTTCTTTACCTTGTTTGGTGCAACATGGTGTTTACTGGCCTTGTGCCATAAAAATGAACCAATAAACCTTGATAATATAATATGGTTGAATAAATTATGACTTCTACACGTGAAAAGTGTGCACCTAAATTCCAATTATGCGAATTGCGTTATATGTAACTCAATTTGTATGCCATATTGACATTATAGTTAAGTGTGTATCATAATTTACATTCGTTATGTATATTAACAAAAGCAATAATAAAGAAGAAAAACGTAAATTTTAAACTCTGTGAATGTAAATTGAAGTACTTTTTGTATGTACATGTGTCAGTGGTTTGGAAGAGATCATGTATTACGTAAGCAATATTTTGGCCATTTTATACCCCTCTCCCTCCTAAGCAAAAATTAACATTGGCTAACAGGAAAATAAGCACAACAGCAATGCCCTCTCTCCCCAAAGGTGCTTACGTAATACTTGAACTCTTCCTTACTATTACTTTTTCTTTGGCCACTGACTTGGAATCTAACCTTGGTTGTGCATAAACATGTTATGATTCAGAAATCACATTAGGCCTTTGTCCTAGATCACCCATCCTCAGGTTTTGGGATCTCAAAAAAAAAAAAGCTCTCATGAATGCACCCCTCAATTCAATCACAGCTTTTGAACTTGGATGAAAGTTAAGTTTGTATTTCAGCCACGCGGGTCAGTTTAAGGACTTCTGCAGCTACTACTTGTGAGGAATTGTAAAGTTAATTCAAACATTTAAAAATTTATTAAATAATTTTATATTTTTTAAACCATGTTTTGAGAGGAATCAGAGCTACATGGAAGAAAGCCAAGGTCTGAGTGCATTTTTTTTTCTTTAAATAACCATTTTGTAATGACGACTTGACTTTAGTAGTTAAAGCAACATGTATTTAAATTTTGCAATCAAATTAAGTTACTACAGCTTACTGATTGGTGATTAAGGTAGACAGGGGCTGACTATGACTATTAAGGGCTCCAGCCCAACCTGCATTGGGTGCCCCCTGACATGCATATAAATATTGGATATAAATCTGAAAAATGTACTCATCACTATTCCTATTTAAAAATTTAAGGTAAGAATATGCTTTTTAATCATACTTTCTCGCCAACTTCGGATGTCAGAGTGAACTTGCATACCTGAAGCTGTGAAAGTTTTGGTAAAAGTAGAAGATAGTGTGTGGCATTGTCACACCAATTTCGTTTTCGTGTTCTAAGAAACACTGCGGCTCACGCTTATTATGACATTCGTAATCATTTGAAAAAAGCACACTGTTATGGTTTTATCAAGATGTAAATAGACGAAATATAAAATACTTTGCGAAAAAATTTGCAATGAAAAAACGACACACCCTATAAACAATCAATCTCTAACATTTTAAATACATTTATGATGAAATATAGCCAAATTATAGCTTAATTAAGCAGTGAAATTGCAGGACTAACGATAATGAAAGAGAGTTGAACTTATTCTCAAAGCTTCAATTGTAGTTATAATTATTGTAATTGTGAATACCAGCTATGTTTTTGCTGGATTCGTTTTGGGTAGTAAATCCGCAGAAAGATGAAAAAATGATTTTTTTTCGTATTAATTTACTATTATATCACATTAAATAAAATTGTCAACTAAAAATTTTGGAGCTTCTTTTTTCGGGGCCCGGCACAGGCCCAGTGAGCCCTTGCCATAATCTGGCTTTGGGCGTAGTTATGTGGACACATGCCTCCCCAAATAATTTGAAATAAATCACTATTTTACATATATACTGTAATG
>QLNU02014802.1:18167749-18183984 GCA_006491805.2 Dysdera silvatica
ACATTGAAAACTTTGACCATAAAAACTAAGATAGCGGAAATAAAGGAGGTGACTTCGGCCGCACACCTTTCTTCCTATTGGTCGATTCGACACAATCAACCAATAGGAAGAAAGGTGCGGACAAGACTACCTCCTTTATTCTAGCTATCTTGGTTTCTTCCCATCAAAGTTTCCAATGTGTCCAAAATTCCCGAGTTTTTTACAACTCTATCTATAACTAAAATTCCGGAAGCTTCAACACTTTTCATATCTTTTTCTCTGCTCCCTCAGAAAGCTTCCTTAAGTTACTCAATTGTTATAGAACTCCAGGAGGATCTTCTCCCTTCTCACATAAGCTATAAATACTGAGCTTCCGTTTTGTGGTCGACATTCGACGTACGAGTAAGATCAGGTCATAGAATGCAACCTGGATTATACCAATTTTTGAATTGTAATTTTAACCGTAATTGTTGTAGACTTTCTATAATCGTAACCGTACGTTTATTTCCAATTTTCTTTTTTGTTGGTGGTGTGTTGTGAAAGGAGTTATTTAAAAAGTTAGCTAAGCTATTTGCGAGGGAAGTTGGTTTAGGTCTTTAAAAGGTTAGGTAAGCTACCATTTGTGCAAGATTGTTATTCAGTTATGGCGAAACCCAGAAGAATTATAGAAACGGATTTGTCGAATGTTGAATTCGACACAAGCGAAGATGTAGATGTTATTGCTACTTTCGACGCTATGGGGTTACGTGAAGATCTACTTAGAGGAGTGTATGCCTATGGTAAGTAATTTATTTCAATTTTACCTGAAAAGTGGCTTGTTTGTAAGCTCTGCCGTGACACAGTGTTTACGCCCTCAGCTAACGTGCTGATAATCCTAACTGTGCTAAAAAATAAATAAATAAAGCGCATATCGACTTTCTGCTCATTACAGACCGGGAATTGGTTCGCAGAACTTTAAGAGATTCGGATTCCTCGGGAAAATGCGGGCGTGTTGTAGCTGCGTTGGAAAAGTTAGGGTTGGCAATTTTGAGTGATAATACTTTTTGTAAGAACTGCTGATTCAGGAGGTCGCCGTGCCGAGGTTCAATGACAAATTCCAGAAAGGGTGTGGAGCAGTAGCCTCCACTAGGCATCCACTGATACATGAAAAGTATGGCAGTAATGCATAACACGCTATCGTCGCCAAATTTTCATAGCATTGCCAAAACGGGTGGCAACAGCCGTAGCAAGCGTCTTCCATAATGAAAAGTTTTTGGCGCTAGTACAGATACTGTTCCATTTCGTTTTTAGTGAGAAGTGTTTCCAATACACTTGGCAACTTTGTCTTGGCTTGCCGCCATGTTGCTTACGTCTCAATACAGGCTCCGCCCCTTTCCTTCCTCCATCCTACACCCAGCCTTCACCCCTGCCCTCTATCTCTCTCCTTCACCCATACCCCTCTAACCTCATATTCTTTATCCTCCCCCTCCCAACCCCTGTTTTCTTGGGGGTCTCTTCCTAATTTCCCTACCCCTCTAATCTCTTTCCACTCCCAACCTCCATCCCTTTCACCTCTTGACCTTTCCCCCTGGTGGCTTTTCCTCCATCTCTTCCCCTCCCCCTGCTCCTTTTTCTCAGTGCAGCGAACAAAATAAAAACGGCATACTAACTTTTATCTGTCGGATAACTTCACCCCTTCAACTACACAGTCATCCACGTTAGGCCTAGCGCACCTTGCAAATCGGGTCCTTCTACTCCAAACCAAATAAACCTTCTCCCACAAACCAATCCAACAACATTCCTCTTCCCTTTCAACCGCAATTGAACAAAAAAAACTTCACATTGAAATGTTCCGACGTCTTCCTAAGCACTGCAATACTTCCATAAACGTCTTACCACCGCCACAGAGAAACACTGTATGCTGCTCCACCCTGTGGGACATCACGTGTTAAAATTTCTGACGTCAAAACCCGGCCTACAGCGACTTTCCTTCATGTTTCTAGGGGAAAATTGATCTTGTGGGACAGTATCTGTACTACCATCAAGTTTTTCCCCACGTTCTTTAGACCCAGTAGTTTTCCTGAATCAGATGAATATGGCATTGCATCATGTTGAATCCAAAAACTTTGCAATAGTAAAAATTAAAAAACAAACAAACCCAAAACACCTATGTTTCAGTGTTAGCTATATGTGGAGGAAAGATCAGTGATGTTAAAGAATCTGTCTCCCAGCAACTTTTTTTTTTGCAGAAAAGAGTTGAAAAGTCGCTGAAGGAGGGATTGTGAAGTCATACATACGGGCATTTTTACATGATTTGCCATTCTCTCTCTCGGCTCGTGGTGCAGTGGATTTTATTATTGTAAACGATTGACTTTTTGTTGGCCAAACTACACGTGTATCCCCTGCATGCTTTGTTGTCAAGGTGCGGCAACCTCCTTTCCGGATTATGTCATCACGCATTCGCTTCTCGGCTTTTTTTTAAGGATTAACTATTTATTATACTGTGTTATTATATGCTTTTCAGACATTTTTAACAAAAAACTTCTGTCTTTAAGCTTCTGAGCTTTTATGGCTTTTAGAATCATTTCCTCCACTTCCTCTTTGTGACACCGTCTCCACATATACTCTGCGTAGTATGAGTCAAACAGCTTTTCATCGCCATGCTCCACATTCCCTTCATACTTCTTCATATACCCCATACCTTCTGCGAAGTATGTGTCCAACAGTTTTTTATTGTGGACATTGCGATACTCTACACCTCCCTCTGACATTTGCCTCCTATACCTCCTCCACCTCTTCCCCCATACCTCCTCTAACCTCTTCCTCCCATATCTCGTCTAACCTCTTCCTCCTATATCCGCTCTCCATCCCAAACATACCATCAATTCCAATCTGTTACAAAAATAAAAAGACTTAAAGGTTTGCTCATCCTCTCGCTGCAACTTACAAAACACCATCGCCACTCTAAACGGACGCTACGACACTGCAATGCAACTAACCTGTGCATGCTTGCGTTTTTTACGCTCCACTAAACTTCTCTCTGTTTCAAGAGTAGCTTATAGTATTAGTTTTGCCGATGAGTTGGCGACAAAACAGGGGATACATATGTAGTTTTACCTGTTCTTTTTGTGGAATTAGGCTTGAAAGGGAAAAGAAATATGCTGGAGTAGGTTATAGAAGAAAAATGAATTTCATCCGGATATAAGTATGAAATGAAATCGTGAGTTAGGTCTTGTTTGAATGACACTTTTCAGTGCCGTTACCAGAATGTGCATGACAACGGAGGAGGAAAGGAGAAAAGAAGGAATGAGGAGGCAGAAAAAGAGAGCTAAAGGAAAGAGGAGAGTAAGGAAAGAAGAAAGGGAAGGGCAAAGGATAAGGAGGCAGAGAAAAGGTGAGAAGGAAGGGAAAAGAAAGTGGAGTTTACATTACAGTGCCGGCATAAAAATAGACTAGAAAACTTGTTTCCCGTCATAAAAACCACACACACACATCCGGCAAAGAAAAAAGAGCAAATGAAGAGCAATAAAGGTTTGTACCTCCTTTTTTCAACTTCGCTGAATCGAGACATCCATGTTGTTAACATGACGTAAACAACATCCAGCATCACTGTTGCCATGCATGTTGGAAGCGCTTCACACTAAAAAGTTGTTGGGGGACAGATTCTGTAACAGTGCCGAAAGATCATTTGGTGTAACTGCATATGATTTCCCTGTTGTCGATGCCAAAGGCACCAACTTCCTTACCAGATGCTATCATGATGCAGAGGTGCCAATCCTTCTGATTTTTTATTAGTCTTCCGGTCAGAAAATGACTTCTTCCGATTTTCGGAGATTTCATCTAAAATCCCCCAGTGTTTTTTAAAATACTGATTTTTTTTAAAAAAATTAAATACCTATTTTTCTTGATGCATGTTTATTTAAATTTTTGCGCATATGTGCATATTTAATAATAAATATGCATAAATAAACTCAAATATCGGTAAGAACACCAGAAAAATTCGTCTGCCGTTGATGGCACATGCGTGGCGTGACGTGGAATTTTAGCTCCAGCTATGACGTAGAGTGATGCCCCTGCACAACGAAATCATGCATCTGTATTTGTAGTTGTTGGGGAAGGCAAGAAAGAATGCGCTACATCCATAAGGTTTTGGTCAAGCATGTGACTCTTTATAGGGAAGCCATGTGTTAGACATATCTGGTATTTCTTTGCTCTGGAAAGAAAGTTTTGTTTTTAGGTGTTTTTGAAAACAACGTTAACGATGTCGACCGTTAATAAAAGGTACTACCAAACGTTTAAAGCCAAATATATGAAGATATTTAATTTTAATCAAAAATCAAGACTGGGGCCAAAATATGCTTTCTGCATGTGTTGCCGTAAAGACATAAGCATTACTCAAGATGGTAAACGCGATATTACTTTGCATTCTGAGACCGTTAAACATAAGGAGGCGTTCAAGGCTGTAGAGTCTAATCATAGTATCAAGCCTTCATTTTTTGCATTTAATGATGCCTCTATGATTAACTTTGAATGTTGTTTACATAAGTTTTTGATGAACATAATTTGTAATGGTGCATGGCGATCCTTGCGGGATGATCTTTCAGAAATATAATAACCTCATAACCCCTTGCTTACTAAAAACATCAGCTTATGAAGTCTCCACAGCATGTGTTGGGAAAGCTTGCAGTAGTGAAAATGGAAAAATAAGATGATTTTCAAACAAATTTGCATATTAATCTTTGTGAATTAACACCTTCAAAACTGTTTATTATGAAAGGCAAGTCTTTTTTAATACATTTGCAAAAATTCTGGGCTTGCAAAAGTGAATCTTGCGTGGTGGCATTCTGCTGGACAATTGTCACTTTCTGTGAAAGTGGGTGGGATTGATGTGCAGTAACGAAAAAAAAGACTTAGATTTAAGAAGACCCAACTGTCCCGATTTCAAACACTCTACATATCATCAGAAATCACAATTTCTATCATGGTTGATGCTAGTCTATGATGGAAAGTTTATAAATGTCACTAGTTACTGTCTCATATGCAGTTGCGCAGGCAGAATATTAAGAAGCGGATTATAGGCTTAATGGGAAGGGTTACAGAGCTACAACTCATATATTCCTATGTTAAATATACAAAATTTCATTGCAATGGGGGGTTACAACCCCCAAAACCACCCCCTAGCTACACCTCTTGCTCATAGGTTAAACACCTTTTTCTCCGAGGTGAGTGGCAATCCTGTATCAATAATAATAAAGGGATCACATTAACATCACCACTATTGATGTCATCAAATCATTATAAATTAATATGCTTAATTAAGTGCAATTACCTTATTTATAAGTGTTATATTACCTTATTATAAGTGTTATTACCTGATTTATAATGTAACACACACACACACAAAAAAGAATTGCAACATAGCTTAATGTAAGGCAAAAATTTTCATAATTATTTTCACAGATTTAGTTTTGATTAAATCATTTTCAAGGTTAGTATTGAAAATTGAATGGTTAGGTAAAAAGAACTCATGGGAAAGGACGGCACACTGGTTGGGAGCCTCTCTACCAATAATCAGTATTTATTTCTACCAGTGAGGGCTCAAACACAGCTGTTAGTCTTGCATGGGGAGAAAAAATTAATGGCAGTTTTTATGGATTAACTTTGGTAAAACTATTTTCACCCGTTATTAAAAAAAAAGGGGGGGTGGGTGGTTAAAACTGTATAACTTGTGCTCTTCAAGTTATAGCTTTTTCTTTTATAAAATTTTGGATAGTTTGGTACGTGTTACCTTGAAAAGTTGTGGCCGAGGGTTAGTGTACTTTAAAACTCATCATTTTTTGGTGCATAATCAGAAACGTGTATAAACGTATTATTCTTTTGTGAAGTATAATGAATTTAACATTTTTGCATGCATTTATGTGTGTTTTAATTTTTTTAGGATTTGAAGCACCCTCAGCGATCCAACAGCGAGCTATCAAGCCTATCATAAAAGGAAGAGATGTTATTGCACAGTATGTATATTACATATTTTGTATAAAAATGTAGTATCACCAGCAGTTGTCTCAAGCTCCTTGTCAATTTCCAAGCTACTGCTGGGTTGGAAATACTATTTAAAAGAAAATAAATAATAATCTTGAAAAGATATCTAAAAGACAGTAATCTTGAAGTGGCCACATAGAAAGGGTTAAGAAAAAATGTTGGGATATGGGAGAACTCATTAAGGTTGCGAAGTTTAGCAGCTGCAGACATTAAAGAGATGGGAGGGTCGCAGCTCCAGAACATTCAGGTGTATTTGATAAAATATGCTGACAAGTCTTTTATTTGCCAAGGTCCTACAATACTTCATTTCATGTGTATAGGCAGATGGGGGGAGAAAGCACGACATTCTTTACTAAGAAACACGAGTATCTGTGCCTAGTTTTGCACAAACACAAGTATCTGTGCCTAGTTTTTGCTATTATTCTTTTTCTCAAGGAGGATAAAAACCTTCTACTAGACCAATCGAAGATTCAGTGAAAACACATGTAATCCAAGAAAGCTTGCATAAGATATAAAAAAATGCTATAATTGTTTTTAATCGAAGGAAAAATATTATCTAGTGCAGAATTACCGATGTGGCAATGAGGAAGTGATTGAGGAGGGTATGTGTGTGTCGGGGGGGAGACTGTCTGCTAGACTTATCAAGTAGCATTATATGGTGATGATTTAGCAACTACCCACACTACATTTTAATTGTATTTTGTTTTGTAAATGTGTAATTTGATTTTGAATTTTGTTAAATTTTTATGTTACGATTTTTTTCTTCCTTTTTTTTTAAAAACTAAAGGGCTCAGTCTGGTACTGGTAAAACGGCAACATTTGCTATCGGAGTTCTGCAGTCGATTGAAACCCAAACTCGGGAAACGCAAGTTTTGGTTATGTCACCAACAAGGGAGTTGGCAGTTCAGATCCAAAAGGTTTGTTTTGTTTCTTTTCTTCCTCCACTTCGGTTTTGCAGAAATTGACTTGCATCTTTAATGATCGTTAGTAAAAACTGAATGTATCTTTGACTTGTACGATTTTATTACATTATAGGTCATCTTGGCAGTTGGCGATTACATGAGTGTTCAATGCCATTCTTGCATTGGTGGTACAAACTTGGGTGAAGACATTCGCAAATTAGATTATGGGCAGCATGTTGTGTCCGGAACGCCGGGACGTGTTTTTGGTAAGTGTTATAATTAGTATAGACTATAATTCCTACTGTAATCATAGGCATAGCTATTGGAAAGGAGCTAGGGATTCGGGCAATCATCTAAAAAAACTGGGACCCAATACAGGGCCCTGTATTGGGTCCCAATTTTCAGATTCAAATTTATATTGAAAATAGTTGCTTTAGTAGCCTAAACAGTCAGAAATAGTTGCCTGAAGCGAATAATTTAGTCATAAGAATAGTTGCCCCCTTAGTCATAAAAGAAGTTGCCTCATGCGAAAATATTGAAATTACATGCTTTTTAAAAAAAAAAAAAAAGACCTACCTAATTCAATATAATTGCACTTGTTTATCTTCACAATTAAATTTCAGAATATTTTACATCTAGGCAATAAGATATTAAGAATAGAAACAAAGCATAAGAATACAAAACTAAATTTTTAATTATTATGTCCTATGTATAAATATATATTCCCAATTTTGTCATCTCTTGGGAAAGTCTATTTTACTATACCTAATCCATCTGGCATGATCTTCATGTTTCAGCATCATTTAGGAACAGAAGAATGTCTGATTCCTCTCTGTGTGCCGCTGGAGTTATTTCCATATTATGACTACAAGAAGTTACGAAGGTTTTGTGCATTTAATCAGAATTCTAAAAATATAAATTATTTTAATATTGTTCACCCTTGAGTGCTGACCTGTTTTCTTAATCTTCTCAGTTGTTGTATTTTTTTTATAATACCAAAATTACGACACTGTTTAAAAAAAAAAAAAAAAAGGCATATCATGAGTCAGGATTTCTATAGTTTTATTGTTTTCATGCTATATAAGTATTTCTCAAATGGTAAAACGGAACCTTTTAATCATATTCTAGTTATAAATGGATTTCAGAAACTTTCTAAATAAATCTAACTGTATTTATCTTTATTTTATAGACATGATTCGCCGAAGGAATTTAAGAACAAGGGCCATCAAAATGCTGGTTTTGGATGAAGCTGATGAAATGCTGAGCAAGGGTAAATATAAAATTTTACAGTATTAGGATTTTAATTTTGCTAATTTATACTGGCTTACTCTGATGTTGTCTTTAAATGGCGTCTTGTTTTGTTTAAGATAGTGGTGAGCAATTTATTCTGTGCTTAAAATTAGATTTATTTTCGTGTGTTGCACAGAGCGGATCGAGGAAAGCTGGCCCGTCTTTACTTCAATAGTCCTGTATTCATTATAATAAATATCAGTCTATATGTGAAAATTCCGACATCCACGTATATTAGCTCATACTAGAGCATTTTATTTTACGAGAACAAAAGATGCCATCCTCATCCTGGACGATGTCTCTTGTCTTCCTAAAACAAAAAGCTCTAGTACGAACTAATATGTGTGGGTTGTTAATATATGTTGGAATTTTCATGTATAATTATTCCCCCACAAAAAAAACTTGCCCTGGAGGCTTTTCTACTTTGACCACTATGTGTCAGTTGGGTTATCCCTGTGAAGGGTAATAATATCTCACCTCCTTAAATGCCAGTCTCTCAAATTTTGTCTTAGTCACTTAAGTAAGCCCTGTGGTGCCATATGGCTAATGCTTTTGTCTGGCCTGTGTGAAAAATCTAGATTTGATACTTATGTAACCCAGCTTTTACTGTTTTTTTTTTTTCGACTGATCCAAACTTAAAGGTTCAATAACTTAGGAAGAGCTTTCTTTATTTTTTTTTTACTTTAACTATCCTCCCTCTCTATAAAACATGAGCTATACTGAATTTGTTTTATCATTGTGTAAGCATGGGTTTTGAAATAATCTGAACACATTAAAAGGTATTTTTAGTTTGCTTTTTTTTTTTTGAGAGCTCTGCAAGAACCATGCATGGGTAAGAAGAAGTGTGTTCTGTAAGACATCAGCTTATGTCCTTTTCTTTTTTTAAAGGCTTTAAGGATCAGATCTATGATGTATATAGATATCTTCCTCCGTCAACTCAAGTGGTCCTCATTTCTGCAACCCTGCCTCACGAAATTTTGGAGATGACGAGCAAATTCATGACAGAGCCCATCCGAATCTTAGTCAAACGGTAATTATAGCCATTTTGTATTCACATTTTTTATGAAACCATTATTATGTTGACCATTCGACAATTGTATTAACTCTGACAAGGGTAATAATATTGTACAAAACCATATATATGAAGAAAAAGATCGTTCCGGTGCCTTGGTGGCAACGGAACTGGGGAATCATAGAATTGTTAAGGAATTTTACCGTTCCATAAAAACCAGGGAAATATTGGGGGAATTCCACCAAAATTACTCCATAATCGTAGAAGTTACAACACTCAGGTTTCCCTTAATTCCTCCTATATGATGCATTACCATCATTCTAATTTCTTAAAATTTTAGGTTTAAAATTAAATTATGTAAAATATTCATCATTAATCTTAATAGTACGGATTGATCGAATTGCATTTGAAAATTGTTACTCTGGCTTTTTTTTTTGTAAATGACACCACCTTTTTTTTTCTGTAGTGACGAGTTGACATTAGAAGGAATTAAGCAGTTTTTTGTGGCTGTAGAGAGGGAAGAGTGGAAGTTGGACACCCTATTTGATCTTTACGATACCTTAATCATCACCCAGGCTGTTATTTTCTGCAACACCAAGCGTAAAGTAAGTAAAAGTAAATACTCTTGTTGTCTGTCTGTTGTATTTATGTGCTTGAAATAAGACTCATGGAGTGCTGTATGCTTCATGAGCACAGGTAATATAAATTATTTGGTAATTATGACATTGCACAGGATATTTTAAGTCTTTGAGTCTTTTGTCTTTGAGTCTTTACTTTGAGTCGTGTTCTTATACAGGGCATCCAAGAAGTTTCTTTACACAGGGTTCTCGCATACCTGGCATTGTTTGGGAATTTGAAATCACTCTTAAAAGTCAGGGAACTACAAGATTTATTTTTTTTTGGTTAAACCTGGAAATGTCTGGGGGTAAAACTTCCTAATTTCTGTTTTGAATAGCAAAATCTCCCACTGAATGTGAAGCCATTTTTCCCTGCAACTGAAATTCAGTTGAGAGTTGCTTGTGTGATGGGTCAGGGATTTTTTTTTTTTCTCTCTAATGCAAGTGGGAATCCTATTTACATTTTTAGAAAATAATGAAAAAAAGAAAATAGATATAAATTTGTTATGAAATTTAGCACTAAAAGTTATAATTTTTAATGATTATTAACACATTTAAATATGTGTATTGTTAGTCTCACATAACAAACCTAACCGGTAGTTAATTTTATGCAAGGTGTTTTCACACGTTGCACAATCGATATTTGTGATATCTGCCATTGTTCTAGTTTTGGGGATCATTAAGTGGCAATTCGTAGACAACATTCCGCTGAAATTTGCATTGCAGATTTTGTTTCTATAAATTATGCAACACTCTACACCCAGAGTTCTTCAACTGTAGTTCGTGGACCCCTGGGGTCCGTGGGAGCATCTCAGGGGGTCCATGAGATCCTTCCAGTGTTCCTCAAAGGTTCATAAAAATACTAGGACATGAGCATTTACTCTTTAATGCTAGGAATAAATTATGAGGGAACGAAAAATCTCTTCCTTAGATGGTGAAAATCAGTGATGAAACACTAGAAATAAATATGTATGATGCAAATTCTGGGCTTTAAACTTAATTAAAGAGTTAATTCTTGGGGGTCTGCGAGGGCGACTGATCTCTGAAGGGGGTCCGCGGTCTAGGAAAGTTAAAGAACTGCTTACTCAATACAGTAAAACCTCTACAATGATATTATACGGACCATTGAAAATTATCGTTGTAGAGAGTTATTGTTATAGGGAAGGTTCATTATACAGTAAAACCTCTCTATGACACTATTATACGGACTGAGAAAAATTATCATTGTAGAGGGATGTATCATTATATCGGACATCGTTGTAGGGAGGTTTTACTGTATAGCAAAGTTTTTTTTTTTTTTTTGATTTGCTAAACTTCGATGATAGATCAAAAAAGAGCTTGTTTGTATGTGTTCTCTTTTAAAGTGGTAAGAAATTTTTTGGACACCCTGTATGTACTTATTCGTTATGTTTCCTTTACATTTACCTATATTAAGATCATACATAACTTTTATATCGTCATAGGTGGATTGGTTAACAGAGAAAATGAGGGACGCTAACTTTGGAGTCTCTGCAACTCATGGAGATATGCCGCAAAAGGAACGTGATGCCATCATGAAAGAGTTCCGTTCTGGAAATACGTACGTTCATTTTATTATGTTAATTATTAACCTTATGTACCACTATAACAAGAGATGCAGTTATATAATGTTAATTAGTTTCTAGTGGTTTCAGGGATTTTTATCGTGGCGTTACCCCACTTATGTCACGAGGATATGAAATTACCTTGTGTATGTCACGAGAGGATACAAAATTACCTCTCACGTATGCATAGCTGTTACAGATTGTAATTATTATGGAATTTGACAAGATTTTAGTCATTATGTCAAATGTGCATTCATTGTGGAAAATGTGCCAATTTTCAGCTGAATTATCTTTGTGATTTGTTTTGTAATTTTCATGGTCCTCTGAACTGTAATTTCACCAGAAAGTATTCTGTGCTCGCTAATTTTGTACTCAATTGCATGCACTTTGTTGGTTTTCTTTGATGTGCTAGTGTTTATTGCTGTGCTAGTCGTGTAGTTGAAATGCGCAAAATAATTTCATCAATGGATGCAAGTAAACCAAAGTGATTAAAACTTACCCAGAGATTTAGAGAGAAACATTCAAAAGAATGGTCGTGTGTCGTGAAATCTGAAGTACTTTATTCGAATTTTTATAGTAATATATATTTTTATTTATTATTATATATAACGAACGGTAAACGAAAATAAAGAGACTCAATAATAATAAACAAAACATAATTACAATACAAGGGATAAAAATGAACTAAACAAAATATAACTAAGAATAAATATAGGAAAAATCAACGAACTATTACGAAATTGAGATGTGGAATAAGATCCTCCCTCAAATAAAGGAATTAAAACCCAGAACAGGATTTAAAATTACAGTTACGAGTTTTTACTCAGAAATAAAAAAAATATAGTTGCCATGGTTGCAAAGTGTATTTTAAGTATTTATATTATTAACTTCCATTCTTTGTATATTTCTGCTTGTATTGTCACAGTTGCGAGTGTTTTTTAAATATTTATATTTTTGACTTGTATCCTTAATATATTTCTGCTGATGTTCCATGTACATAAATGAACTTTGATTGAAATCTTTTTATCTTGGAAAACTGTTCAATCGTCCCCCACCCCCAACTGAATGATTACAAAAAGCCACCTCAGAAAGTTGTCAGCGGTGTGATTACCGTGACAGGATGATACAACCCCACCTCCTATTAATATCACGATAGGATGGTACAGCATCACTTTTCATGGATATCACGATATGATACATTATCACTTCTCATGGATGTATTTGATTGACACAAAATGTAATTTTCAAATTTTATTTTGCTTAGGAGAGTGTTGATTACAACTGACGTTTGGGCCAGAGGTATCGACGTCCAGCAAGTTTCGCTTGTCATCAATTATGATTTGCCAAACAATCGAGAGTTGTACATTCACAGGTATTTTAATAAAAGAAATTAATTTATTTTCAATTCCATGAATTAATTTTTTTATTGTTTTTTTTTTTAAAATTTTGCTGACCATTATTTGCTTTTACAGGATTGGTCGTTCTGGACGATTTGGCCGCAAGGGTGTTGCCATAAACTTTGTAAAAAATGATGATATCAGGATCCTCAGAGATATTGAACAGTACTACAGTACCCAGATCGACGAGATGCCAATGAACGGTAATGATCTTCATTAACAGCGGCGTTAAAATTAAATATTAATTAAAATCATCATTAAAAATGGTGTGTGATAATATGTCTTTTTTTTTTCTTTTTCCAGTTGCAGATTTGATTTAATGAGAATGAAACTCCATCTGTTGCTATATTGGAAAAATGTGGCTGAACATCATTTTTAACTCGCTGTACAAAATGACTCATTTCAATGAAAAGAACTTTTTATTTGTTTAATGAAAAACACAATGTAATCTGTTTATGGTTTCAGTAAAGTCTTTGTTTGAAATCGCTTTGTTTTTAATACTTTAACACGTAGGTTAACCATTATAATCCTTGGCTGACCTTGCGCTATAGAACAATCAAGGACGAGGGACCTTTAAAAAACGTGTTGTGAACATCCCATTGCAAATACGCTTGACCTAGGTTTTTTTTTTCTGTAGGTTTAACTTGAAATGATGGACTAGTTGAGTTTTTATGATACATTATTCTGCCATAACTAAAAAGACGGTTGATGTTCAGATGTCTTAGTGCTGTCAAAAATTCATGATAAATTACCTTACATGGAGTTTAATAATCATGAACTTGCATACTAAATTGAAATTAAAGAGTTAAACATTTTGAGTTTATTGAAAACAATATAGTGCGCAGTTATAATAAGGATTCTACGTTTTCACTCAATGAAGAAATTAAGTAAAATTAAATACATGCCAATTGCTGTCTCCACGTTACAGAAATTGAATCAAGCCAGACTTCGTGGAAGGAAGATGAGGTATTAAAAAGACTAAATACCAGGGTTCTTGACGGACTTTCTTCACAATTCAATATTGTTTGTTTTAATGTCGAAGTCTATGCTAGTTTGCCTTAATCCATGCCCGAGTGCTATCAAATAGTCGAATCTTTTTGAGTGTAGAAGGGGTTTTGTATTCGACCATCAATGAAACACTATCCTCCGTGATGTTAACCAGCCATCTGTTTCTAATTGGCCTGTAGCATTGGTTGCATGATCTTTTGTCAGTTACTTGTCACCTATTTTAGCTTTAATTAAAAAGCATATGCAAATGTAATCTTGTGTTGGCTAAAATCATACCTTGTGGTTTTACCAGTTTTCTGAGTACTGGAACTATATGAGGATCATAGGTCAGTCAGAAGTCATTCGCTGGTCAGCACAAATTCATCTCTGGGCAGTTGCTCCTGCGTTTTCTCTGAAATTCATCCCACAATTGCTTTTCCTGAAAATTAGCTCTAAAGAGATGGGCTTGCTCCTTCGACCCAGAAGTCACCCTTTCTTCCATTTTCCTAACCTTTATAGCCACCTTACTGCAGTTAATTTTAAAGCACTAATGTCGTAATATTTGTTTTAAAGAATATTTTGGTCAGTTACATTTTGACAGTTACAATGCTAGGACTACAATACCCTCATCTGGTAATAACTAATTAAAATTTTCACGGTTGACAGACATCTATTCGGCATGATATTATTACTGCTTATGTGGGAGCTAAAATTTATATCGCCAATGTGTAAAACCCTCATTGTTCAAATTTAGGTACAATTTTTTTTACGTTAATCTCTTGAGTTGCTTGTTTTTGTGTCTTTACTAGTATCATTGCAACACATTAAAATTTTAATCTGGTTGTCTATTACTTGCAACCAAGAGTATATCTAAGGATTTATATCAAAATGTCAACTTAAAAAAATCACATCGTTCAAAAACCATATTATTCTATTAAGGTAAAATTAATAAAGTCTCGTACTACAAAATTACGTACAAATTCATGTTAACATTGATGACTTATGAAACTACTAAAAAAAAGAAAAAGACCAGGGCTCTCGCAGTTGGTCCGTATTTTCGTCTCAAGTCTGTGTTAATCTGCTTTTTTATCGTTTGGTCCCTATCTTTTTTTTCTTCACATTAACGGACGCTATCGGAAATTAGTTAATTAATGGGAAAATAATCCGCAATATTCACATGTTTACAAAGGCATTTCTTGTACCATAAAATCCATGTTGTTGAATACTGATTGGTCCGAGGTGATGAAGCTGCCGAACGTCACATCTATCCTATGTGGTGGGATTACACATACAGACAGTCCTTTAAAAAGTTTAGTATATTCTCCTTCCCCACTCACAAGGGAACCACTTTTGTGGAAGCTCGCACTTTGAGACAAGACTTATCACAAACGATAGTACCCAAGCTCCTTATTAAGAATATGGAATCATTTTTTTGTGAATAGCATATAAAATTTTTTTATTAATATTCAAAGTCCAAATATCGCACTTTTTAGATAAAATTTGATATTTTTTATTTGCACTGCACATGAAGATAACTTTTAAACTCATTGGAACAAAGAGGGTGATTGCATTTAATGGATAAAATTACACAAAAGATCACGAGTATTTTAAAGAATTATGGACAACTTGTTTGGTGAAGAATGACCCTTGCTGTCCGTGTTCCTTACAAATACACAGAACCAACCAAAAATTATGGCAGATGTTTTGACAAATCACTTTTAAGCCATATGATCCACCATTGCAAGATTTGGTAGGTCATAAAAAAAAAAAAAAGCATTTATCATGCATAAAATATACACAAAAGACGTAACTGAATTAATGGGCTTTTTGGATGTGGAAAAGTATTATTTTTTCCCAGTTTATATCTAAAAATGTTTTAAAGTATAGCTAAAATTATAAGCTATCAAAATACTAGAATTTTCTTTTAATAATGCATATAAATGGCAATTTGCTAATAAAAGTAAATAGTTCTAACTATGCATTTTATAATTTAATACCAGTTCTCAATAGTTAGATTGCGACTTGTTCACTCCATTGAGTTAATTCAGTGCAAGTTTACAAATTCCCTTCCACAAAGGCATGCTAACTTCCTTGTTGGGTTGCTGTTCCTCACTTTTGCCTCATTTCCGGTCAGCCATGACAGTTTAGCATTTACAAGTTTTATAGTGTTCAAAATTAATTCTTACCTCATATTTTTTGGCATCCGTTGTTTAATACGACCGTTGGCATTTTTTTTTTTCCATAAATGTCTTGTTTTCCTTTCATCCACGCTAATGACTGTTGCATGTACAGAGGAGTTTTTTTTTTTTTACTATTGCAAGCTTTCAAATTGTAGGAGAGTACTCCTCCATGCTTTACTGATTATTTTTTTGGGGGGGGGGTACATCCCCACTAGGCTTTCACTAATTCAGGAAAAATACTAATTCGCAAAAAATCCTTGCCTCTGAAAG
>QLNU02014802.1:18188051-18203566 GCA_006491805.2 Dysdera silvatica
TTACCACTGCACCACCGCATGGCCGTCCCTGCAAACCTCTGCTGTTAAGGGCACCAGATCTTGGAAAATAGTGAGGATAAAACTGGCATGCATTCTACGATATTATTGAGACTCAAAACCAGGTCAATAGCAGGATAAAAGAATGCATTTCCACAATGTTACCGCAAGGAGGTGGACATACACTTTTCCCAGGGAATCTAAACTTCTTAAGGCCGAGGAGATCAACCCCCGGATTACAGCCAACGGTTAATCATTTAGCATTTGTTTCCAGGGGAAATTAGAAGTCGAAGCTGGATTAATAGTATGGAAGATGACTGTGTTATCACTGTACTACCATCGGGTCATTTTGTAGTTGTCCGTAACTGAAATAGGTGTAATGAATTGGGGCTGCTCTACAACTCACAATCGAATTATTAATTAGCTAAATGTACATTGCCATACATTTAGCTATACACTAGCCAAACAGGTTGATTTCTTGCAAACGATTTTTAAGGAAAGACCCACAAGAAATAGATTTCGCATCAGACACTCAAGTCTCTTCTCGTACTCGCACACTTGCTGACAGAACTTGTTTCCGTGCATTAGCCCGGAAGGCCAGCCAGCCACCAACAGGAATATCATAATAACATCATCAATGCATCCACATTAATTATCAAATCAATCCTAGCCAGAGATGATTTTCACTGTTCAACAAATAATCCTTACTGATTATCTTGAAAGTGATCCCCAAGACATGAGTTTGCATATACCCAAACCTGCTGGGAATTGAAATACTACGCAAGGTTATTTAAGATGGATCGGATAGCTCAATCTGAGACTCAGTGGCTAATATAATCACCAAACCATGGTGAGTTTACACATACCTAGACCTACAGGGAATATAAAAACATTACGAAAGGTTATCAGCGAGATGTCTGATGGGTTGACGCAACCTTTGCAGTGATGGGCTCACACAAAATCAAGCTTACTGAAAATTGAAACATGAAGGGTCATCTGAGAGGGGTTGGATGATAACATGAGGTTAGATAACCTAGTACAATCTCTAAGCCATAACGATTGTGAGTTCTACGGCACAAAGGTTAAGTTGCACCAGGTCACAGTTTTCCGAGGAATGCATAGCTCACATAGCACCTAGGAAACCAATATCTGGACTAAAGCGAGCAGTTAGTCGCTAAGTGTACTTTTTTTTGGAACCTCTGGGGGCTAAACTCAGGACAATGACACATTAGGTGAACATGTTACTACTGCGCCACCACAGGATCTAAACCACAACTGATTTACACATAATCAAGCTTGAGGGAAATTGAATGCAGACCAGTAAGTGGAACGGTTTGGGCAGGGTGTAACTATTGGCATGCTTATATTAAAAGCCTTTAACGAATAATTTTTCATATGGCAATACATTATCTCGTGTTAATTCATGTCTCACATTCAAATTGTAGTTTTTGAGATACTACATAAAAATACCAAATAAAGACAATGGAAATTAGGAAACAATAACTGCTGTTCAATTCACCTTCAATGACTTGATGGTGCTGCCAGCATCTGAAAACTGTTTTCCCAATGTCTCATTCTTCTGTTCCGCCAGTTTTAATTTCTGATAAACGTATTCACACTAGAGATTGAAAATACATATAACAATGTAATTAAAAGTGAACTATCAGTGCTACTGTATGCATGCCTTAATCACAGATATAAAAATAGCCAAGTGTTACATATAGAGCCCAGATTATATGCTGCATTTGTGCACATGCAACTGCATATTTTATCCCATTTTAGCGTTTGTGCTTATTATTGCATAAAAACGATGAATTGCCAGAATAAATGTATATTTTAAGGGTTTTAGTAATTTTAAGAATTTTATTATTCTCTCATTGTAAAAATTTCGCCACAACGCTAAAGTTAAACGTTCCTCTTACTTCTTATCTGAGCGGAAAGGCAATGGAATTTGTAAATGTACACGTTTAATTATGCTATAGGGCCCCAAAGATATTGTTCAGTTGAATTATGGCCATCATCCTTGTTAAGAAAACTAAAGCTTACGTTTACTGTGCTAGGCCAGCAATTGATCGAAGGACAGAGCAAAATGAACATATTCTAAAATTCCGCATAATTTTCTTTCAGTGATAGATATGGGTCTATCATAAATCTGTAATAGACAACCTACAAAAATTTATAAGTGCTGTCCAATATATTTTGTAACTCTGAAAAGGACCTCTTTAGCTATAAAAATGCTATTACATGATAGAAGATAAAGCTTAACTGTTTAGAGACATTGAGAGACATACTGCGATAAACCGTCATGGAAATTGTGCTATATCCTATATGATTTAACGTACATTTGAATATGATTTAATGTATATCGAATTTTTCTACTTGGCGGTTAATAATATATCCACACGTTTTAAAATACTGGACATTAAATTTTCAAGCATTAAAAAATTTTATGTACATATTTATTCATTTTCGGTGCATGTTTATTCATTTTAAATGCATATACATGGATATTTTGAGGTTCTTCAGTGCATATAATCCGGGCTCTAGTCATGTATATCCAAACGTTCGTCTGCTTCACAGTAGTTACTTGTAGCCTAGACACACAATTATCAAAGAATACAATACCTCTGTTTGGAATGCTAAGGCTTTACTATCAGAGGACTGCATCTGTATAATTAGTTGATTAATGCTGTCCTTCATGAATATTTGTAACGTTTGTTCATCTTCTGGCGAACTATCGCTATTACCTTCTGATGGCAATGGGCTGACCTAAGAAAAAAATCCTACCATTAGAAACTAATACCACAACATTAATAACTGATATCACACAAATTGGTGGCTTGTGTTTTTATGGTGCAAGGACAGGAAGGGTCATTCTATGCCAAACAAGGTGGCATATCATACAAACTAACACAGTTTCAAATAGGTTTAATCAGTAGCAGACAGCTGTTTCGATAGCCATGTGCTACCTTCACCAGAATAACAACTCATGCAGCTCAAAGTGTAATGCCACACAGTGTTGCCTAAAACGTCAGTTACAGTTATGCGGTTGGAGGAAAGTCATGGTCACTCTAATACCATAATACTGATAGGCCAGGTATGGAGCTAGAACTTCAAAGCATGCAGGTATTGTGTATGATTATATAACATATATATATGTAATGTATAAGTATGTGCATGTAATGTATAACACAATTAAGATTTTGATAGTCCATTATCAGTGCATGCTACAATTCTTTTTCCCCACCTAAAATATGAATTTAATTGTATCAAATAATTCACACACCCTCTTTAAATTCTTAAGATGTTGTCTCACATGTAATGTATTAGTATATGTAAGTAATGTAGTTAGTTGTATTTTTATGGCACAAGGGCATGCAATGTATCAGCATGCATATAATGTATAAGGACACACATAATAATACAAGTGTATGCAGTCACATATATAACTACCTATATGTACTTCATAATAATATGTAATGTATAATTAATAATACTATCGTTTTTTTTTTCCAAACGCACACCAATATTTTTTTGGGATTACTCTCTAATAATGTTTCGCGTTGAACCCTTTGATATAAAAAAAAGTCAGATCTTGTAGTCTCTGCAATCATTTTACAGTAATTTTCACAATAAGATAGCATTACTTATGAATGGGATTGAAAACTGTCGTGTATAAATATATTACATAATTACACAGCCTCTACTTTCTATAATTAATGAATTAAACCCACATGTCATATTATACTCACAATCAGAAGATTGTCTGTGAAAACAAATTAAGTTCTGATGCCTATGCTATTCAGCACAAACAAGGGTTTTAGTTTGATTTGAAAATGTCAAATTTTATTTTCTTAATTAATTCCACTGCAAATCTTTGTTTAAAAAAAACCCCCAAAAACAGCATGAGTTTAAAATAGACTTACCCTCGATTGCCTGGTTTTCAGTAGTTGGCATTCCAACATCCAGTGTTCCTTGTCCTAGAAGCGAAGAAAATATTTTAATCATGATTTAAGTTTGCGATAATGAAATACACAAATCGGCTACATCACGCACATATGCAGTTGAACTTGGTTAATTCAAAGCTGAAGGGTCCATAAATTAAAAATGTCCAATAATTCCAATTAGAAAAGTTTTATACAAAAAGAAGAAAACATGGATATACCAGATGGATGTTGGCCATAATAGCCATGTTATTTATTTATTATGCTTTTCATTTTTGTTTTATTCCAGATATCAGTTTCAAAATTGCCTCCATTCTTTCCAAGTTCAATTTCAAGGTCACTTTCTCTCCCATCAATAAAATTGGTATTTCGCAATTGAAAGATTTGATTCCTGATTATAATTCATGGGGGACTTACTAAATTCTATGCACATGTCCTAAATCATACACTGGCCAAACTCGTAATGCACTTTGGCTCCAGATAAAAGAACACCAGGTTTGTGTTAAAAAACAAGAATTTTCTAAACCATCTATAGTGGTTTATTGTTGATCTTCTGATCATAATTTTGATCAGGTCAAGTTCAGTTTCAAGGTCACTTTCTCTTCCATCAATAAAATTGGCAACTAAAACACTTGATTTCAGATTACAACAATTTATTGGGGGGGGGGGATTTATAAAATTTTCAGTGTTGAGACATGTCAGCTGCTGTCGTTCTCTTAAAAAAACAAACAAACTTTTTTTTAGTGATTAAAGCACTATATTTATTCTCCAGGTTTTCACTTCTTTAACTTATTCTGTTTTAGTGACTCACTGCTGAGTATTTCCACCACAGATGACACATTGTGGCTTAAAATTGTTGCTCGATCCGTTACAAACGAGAAACCAAATTTAAATTATTTTTATACTGACGCTTAGCTATATTTCTGAGTTATGCAAATAACAAAAATAACGAAACGAACATTTGGTTTACAAAAAGTTCAACACTTACAAAATATACAAAAAGCACAATGGGCGGACTGTGTATATTATCACAGCACAGACAGGAAATTAAAATCTCTAGCTGTGATGTCCTAAAAATTCCCATGATCCCCGTGACTGGAAGAAGCAACGCTTGTGGTCCCTGGGATGTTATCGAGAAATTCCTAGACTTTCTGTTAAGAACCAGGTGTGGAGAGAGAAAAGCTCAATACGCGTCTTCATTGTTCACCAACGATCGCTTCCCATACTTTTCAATCTACATGCATTTCCATGCTTTACACTTGTTACAACACATGGGTTTAAAATTTAAAAAAAATATACCCATTTTTTTTTTTTTTTGAGATGTTCAGTGACCCATCACAGAAAACCTGCTGACCCAAATTTGGGTTGGGATCCATATGTTGAGAACCCCTGGTTTAACCTAACATTTTTCCATTATACAGTTCTTCATAGCACTCAAAACATTCTGCATGGCTGATTTGCTAACTCAAAATTTACACCCAAACTTTACTCTATCCTTTCAAAAATGAAAGTAATATTTTTTCGCAATCTTTTCAGTACTGTAAATCATAGTGAAAGTGTGTCACATTTACTTTAAGCAAACTTTTGAAAAGCAGGGGATACATTTATATATGTTCGATTTTTATTAATACTAAAAAAAAAAAGGAAGGAAGGTATCTTAGATAATCTGTTAGAAGGATTTTGGAGTAGACTACAGCTTACCATCTCAATCTTTGCAAGCTTGGTTTGACATGCTTGTAACTGTAAAGAAAAAGTATATTAAATATTTAAAAGATTAATGGAATAAAGTGTATGTGAAAGATAAATTTAGTTTGTACAAGCAATTGAAGGTCATCATCTTCCGAAAAAAACTCTACCTGTTGGGAAAGATTTTCACGGCTGTCAGCAAAACTGCTTAAGGTTTGGCTGTTCTTTAGAGCCAACTTGCATGGAATAGACAATGGTTCATTCTGGACAAAAAACAAAACAACATACACACTTTTTCTAAAAGTCAAAATATATAATTTCATAATTCAATACCCAACAATTTAAGACAATCATGTGTGAACTTTTACTTTCTTTTTTTAAAAAAAAAATCAGGTTTTCAAACGTGAAAATTTCTTATTTGAAGTGCTTGGGTCAGATGTGTTTTGGAATTTGGAATACTTGCACATACATAATGAGATACTTTGGGGATGGAACCGAATCTGCGCACAAAATTCGTTTATGTTTAATATATATCACCTGCCTGAATGATATATTGTATATCATATATATCATAAAACGTGTAGGGAAATCATGCTATATATATATACACTGAGTGGCCAAAAAATAAAGAACCCCTCACTCAAAATTAAGACTTGCACATGCAGCATGTGCACTGACGTAATAAACTGGATTCGCTGATAAAAAAGCTTTCACTCTAGTCAGAAGCACCAGTGAAGGTTACAATTTGCCTCTGAAAAAGCTACCATTCTGGGATTTTCTCAAACAAAAGTGTCTTGAGTCTTCAACAAATGGCAGCTAACTAAAAAAACTTGAAGCAAAAAGTGGAATAGTGGGCGGAAATCACTTGTGAATGCAAGAGGAGCCAGGGTGAATGGCACACACTGTGTGCAGCAACAGAAGATTTACAACAGAACAAATTGCAGCACAATGCAGGATCATTGCAAAGCACATCTGTATGCTCTACAAGACGGATCTTAAAACGAATTGGTTTTAATAGACGGTGACTAACAAGAGCTCCTTTGATTTCGTTGAACAACTGAAAAAAGCAGCTGTTGTGAACTAAAGACTGTCAACATTGGGCAATTGATGAGTGGAAGAAGGTTGTGTAGTCTGACAAGTCGAGAATTCTTCTCCATGACATAGATGGCAGAGTTTGTGTGTGTGTGGGACAAGCAGCATGAAGTCAAGGTTCCAGCATGCAACATGACAACCGTTCAAACGGGTGGTGGCAGAATCGTTGGTCTGGGGAGCCTTTTTTTGGTATACACTTGGTCCCTTAGTTCTATTGGAAACATCCATCGATAATATTCACCTACCTTGACGTCGTTGCTGACCAGGTGCATCCGTTTATGGCCATAATGTTTCCTGATGGTGATAGTTATCTCTAGCAGGACAATGCATCCAGCCAGCAGGCTAGAATTATCTCAGATTGGTTTGCAGAACATAATTTTGAGTTCCAATTGCTTGTATGCCCCCAACCCTGCAAAATTATCAGATCTCCATCCAATTGAGCATTTGTGGAACGAAGGGAAAGATCTGCGCATAGATCCAGAACACCACCATCCAATCTGAGAGAATTAAGAGCTTTCATTTTGTTACCATAGGTTAATATACCCCCACAATGCTTTTAGCAACTTGTAGAGTGCATGCTTATAAAAAATCTGCTGTCATTAAAGCCTCCTGAACTTCATGTTTGAATTTACATTTAAACTTTTCCACACAGTTTGGTGGGATACAGATGTTGGTAGTACACATGCAATTTCACGAGGGGACACTCGCTTACGAGTGGTAAGAGCTTAAGGATGCCTGTTGTCCCAGGGTAGCAGTTTTGGTGGTCCACTTGACCTTTTGGTTCCACGATCAACTTTTTGATGACAGTTTGGACAGCGATTTGTGAGCGCCCTATTTTACGGGCTAGTCCTCTTGTTGACTGTCCCTTGCAAGTTAGCAAATATATTTTTCTGGCGTAAGTTTCATTTAGTTCTTTTCCTCAATGCATACTCACAAAACGCAATTTTCATCACAACATTGGATCCATATGATAGCCTACATGTATCATATGATGTGTATAAAACTACACATGTGCAAATTAGTTTATAGACACACAGTCCATGAATTTGCACGTTGGGTTTATATATATTTTTTTTTTACACATTGTAAATGATTATTTTTTCTTACAAATTGTTTTTTTCCCACCATTTTCAAAAGTTATAAGCCATATACGTATGCAATTGCCGTTGGTACATTATTTGCATAAATTTATATCAAACGCTTATTGCAATCATAAGTTATTTGTGTTTTATGGGTGAGTTTATAATTTATTTACATAGTCCATTAGATTAGTGTTTCTGAACTTTTATGAGCTCATGGTCAGGAAATTCTTAAAAAAAAGTAAAATAAAAAAATAAATAAAACATACAGTGAGGGCCTGCTAAATTCTCTTTTCGTAAGACGAGGGCCCAGTCACTACAAATTTAATTGTAAATACCCCCTTTTTCTATTTTTTTTTAAAGTTCATACATTAAACTATCGTAAGTACGAAATAATTATGAAGAGTATCATTAGACCACTCCTATTAATACACACTTTTCTGTTTTCTGGTACACTTCCTTGTTGACTGGTAACTGGAATTTGAAACACAGATCCTATTTTGTTCAATTTTAAGAATAAAGGACGTACAGTAGCACATTATTGTGATATGCTAGCAGGTACTTTTTGTGACAGGTATGTAATAAGCAGTATGCTCTTTCTGAAATGCTAAAATATTTTGATGTCTGAAAACCCAAGATCACTCATGAATATTCCAATACTTAAAAACACACGTTTTGGTCATTGGTAATTGATGCATAGATCTTATTTATGAATTCCGAGTCTTAACTTTCCAATGCATTCGCGATTCTTCTTCTTCTCAGAATATATTTTCACTGTAAAATATTTATTCATAGAAAATGCTTAAAGAACTAAAATGACAAATTCCAGGAGAACCTCTCACGAGCCGGTATAACTGATGCCAGGGCCTGGCGGGCAAGAAACGCTGCATTAGATTACTTACTTCTTGTAAAAGTTTGATATATTTAATTCCTCGGGCTTGGAAATCAGGTATGCATGGACTAATATACAATTGCTTTCGATTCTTCGAGTTTCTTGGCCGATAGGGAATTTCGGTATCGAGAATATTCCTCTTCTCTTCCAATAAAGCAGCCACCTGAAACAAAACACTGCTTTAAACTATGGAAAAAAAGAAAAGATGCATGAGTCTTCAAATGCATTGAAGATGTAATGACATTGGGAACTAGATATTAGTTAACTAGATAGATGCATATTTTCGCACATGAAATACATATATATATATGACGTAATTTAAAACAAATACAAATGTGAGAAAAAAAGGACGAAACCAAGGGCAGACACAGGGGTCATGACCCCCAAAATATATTTTTTCACTGTAAAAAATTCCAACTTTCATGATAAATGAAGGGTGTTATTCCAAGACCATGGCAAATTCTGTCCTTAACCCCCCAAATGAAAGTCTGTATCCGCCCTTAGGTGAGACCACCAGGATATGAACACGCTTTTCAATTACATATCGAATGTTTTATCAATTGAGCTATGATCAATCTTTAACTTCACTCTTATTAAGGTATAACAAATGTACAAAGCGGGAAGTGCTTATTGACCCTTGTGTGTGTTTGAGTGCTTGGCATCACAAGACTATGAACCACGAGTTTTTGCAAGGTAGACATGTGTACACAATTGCATGGTTTATATTTGGAGCTTAATTTACACATAGACTAGCTCTAAATGCACCAAATGAAATTCCAAGTACCTTACCTTCTTAACATTGTTTGCTATAGACACCATGCTGGAGAGGATGCAGTCGTCGGTACTTTTGGCAATTTCGGTCGACGTTGGTAACTGGTGGTCCAACGCTACTTTGGCACTAAAAACTTTCCTCGCATCTGTAACAGCAATATTTTTGGTTGCAGTTAAGAATTTTTAATGAGGACTTGAGATACTCCCCATAAATGTAGCGCTAGGGAAAAACATTCATTACCTTCAAACTGAGAGTGAAGCGAATTCAGAGTGGAAAGAATTTTATTTACAAGGACAGGACGACTAATAGAGAACATGGAACTTTTATTCGGGGAACCTGAAATGAAAATTATAGCACAATAAAAAAAGAGAAGCCCACATCGTTTACGCATGCACTTTGTAACAGATCTATAAAAGCAATGACTCACTAGTCTCGGCTAGGAGTTCGATGTATCTTTCTAATTTAGAGAAACTGATTACAAGATTCCTAGCAATGAACTGAAATTTCTTGTAATTTTCCTTTAACCGTGGAGTTGTGCCTTTAGCTACATCTTCTGCCTGTATGCTGAAATTGAAAACGATGTTGATTAATAATTATAAATTTGACGATGAATACAAATTTGAAAAGTTGTACAACTTGGTAATGAATAACCAAATGTTTATAACAGTATGTTCTAAGGCACGGGTAGGGAAACCTTTTCACATGGAAAGGCGGCATCACGTTAGCAGCAATCTAACTAAGAAGGTCACACATTTTGTGTTGGTCAAGTAGAGAGGATTATTTCCTTGAAACTTCTTTTCTCTCTCTCTTGTATTCTGAACAAATTCACTTTAATTTGATTATAAATCAAAATAAAAAAGGATGAAAAAAATACATTAATAATAATAATAAAAAAAAAAAAGGAGCGGTTCTGCAAAATTTAGATTTATTCAAAAGGCTATATTTAATGTCCTAGAAGTCTACAGGTTCCCCTTTCGTGGTCCGCCGACATCATAAGGGATCAACTGAAGGTTTAGATCACGGCAGTTTAAGGCATCCTTTGAAGCCTGACATGTTTACTGTCTGTTCACAAAGTCTGACGGTGCCGTTAGAAATACAGGGAGGTGTATCACAAACCGGCTAGCCACTTACAGCAGCATAGAACTCCAATCTCAAAACTTGTTTTTGGCGGTCGCCAAAAACGATTGTAGAACTTGGAGCCCTACACTGTCATAAGCATCTAGCTAGTTTGTGATGTAACCTCCTGATATTTCTAACTGTACCATTGGACTTCTTTTCGTGAACAGACAGTACAGGACTACCTGACATCTACATAATTGAATTCAGGGACTAATTAAAGGTACAGGCTTAAATTTTATGCTGCAAGATTATTTCAGTGGGATTTTAACCTGTTGCATTCCAGATAACTTATCGAACATGAGATAGGCACAGATTTAAACTTGTTCCATATTTCATATGACAAACTGAACATTGGGGAGGACTGGGAGTAAATTCACCTCAGTTCTATTGACACTTCAAGTTTTAGTTAATATTTGGCAAACATTTTCTCCTAAGAAATATATGGGCTTAATAATTTTATATAAATTATATTAGTTTTGGTGAAAAATGGTAACTTTTGGAAGAAGTTTAGTCAAAAGTACAAGTTTTTCAAAATTTTCAGTATGCAATGTGGTATGAAAAGCACAGTTCAGGAAAATTATTTTAATAAGTTATTTATTATAACAATGACTTTAAAATTTCCCTGACTTGGGCCTTTGTATTTCAAATTTCCCTGATTTTTCCAGTCAGAAAAAACTTCCCTGACTTTTCCATGGTTTCCAGATTTGTAGACACCCTGTCTACGGACCTGGGGCAAGGACATGTTGCACTACGACCTACAGTTTTCTCAGGAATACGAACCTCATAAGGACTAGGGAATCAACCTTCAGACTACAGTGGGCAGCGAGTTGGTAAGCGTTTTTTCTTTTTGGCATGGTGGAGTGTTAAAACCAGGTTCATGATATGCCACATTTTAAGGCAAAAGAAGAGCTAAGGTTGTTTTAAGATATTATTACCCTTCACAGGGATAACACAATTGCCCCATGGTCAACACACAAAACTAATGGGGCAGACTTTTGCAATATTTCGTGAGAGAGTTTTTGCATATAGTAATTTTTCGACACCTATGCTTAAGCTCAGACTAAAGTTTTTAATGTACAAAAAAAAAGATAATGATCCGGGTCCAGAGTCTTTCTATAGGGTCTCTTGGTTAGATCTGGAACGTTGTTCCTGTGCCTTAATGGCCTAGTGGCGAAGGCGCTCCAGATCTAATGGAGAGACCATAGTTCGACTCTAAGCCAGAGGCGATGTTATCTTTTTTCTCTTATACATCAAAAAGTTCTAGCCTGCGCTCAAGTGTGGGTGTCAGAAAATTACTATATGTAACAGCTAAGGTGACACTGAACTAAACAAGGTCTTATAAAAAATATGCACTTAAGGAAAAAGAATGAATATTATATTGTGAAGCTGAAATAATAACGGAGTTTACAGGGTACAAATTCTTGGATGGTGCAAATGCAGGCAAAGAAAAAAAAAAGTTTTGAAACTCACCTCAAAAGCAAATATGGCAACAGCTTTTCTAAATACCTCACATATCTAGAAAATGCTTGACTAAGGCTCCTTAAATTGCACACTTCTAGCTGCAATGAGAAGAAACAAAAAACAGAAAAACAGCTAATTTCACCAATTATTACCGTGTTTTTAATTATCGCCTTCATTAATTATGATTTTAATTATTCCCTTCATTTTTCTAAAATTAGGTGTGAGTATGAATAATGTTACTAAATTTATAATACAAAAACAGATGTCATGTGCACTATCATAGACAGTAATGCATAAAATTGTTCATATTATTGATGGTATCAATATGCATCATCATACCAATACAGGTACATTACTGGTATGATGCATACCATTACTGGTATACATCATCATACCAGTATTGGATGCAAGGACCAAATTGCAATGAGACCTACGGTTTCTCAAGGAACACGAGTACCTCAACTCCTAGGGAACCCCCCCCCCATACCACAACGAAAGCAGTAGTTAACTGGTAAGCATTCATCTATTCTCTTTTAGTTGGGGGGAGACAGTAGCGTTAGTAGTCGAACGTGGATAAAGGCACATTAGGCAAAACGTTACCATATTAAGGCCGAATTATAACAGTGGTGCAAAGAATAATAGACAATTCTAAACTTTTTTGAACATGGTTTAATACATTTTGTCGTAAAACATGCTAATTTTTTTAACACACTAACAGTAAGTAAATATTGCACAAATCCACCGATTCTTACCTAAGATCGTAGAGTGAGTCAATGATTCTTCTTAATAGAAGATAAACTAATAATTAGTACATAATTAATATCAATAATTGTATACTAATAATTAGCATATAATTGATATTAATAATTATTACTAATTAGTTAACAGTTTATAGTTTTTGACCAATTTCAAAGGTACAATGGTTTTCAAAGCATTTAAATAGAAGGGCAGATCTATAAAGACTTTTTTCCCTCATACAAATAGGTATTATTATTCTTCGCAGGGTTAGCACGATTTGCTAAATATTGGTCTGCATATGAAGGTACAGGGGCAAGTACTTTATGCTTTTCATTAGGGATGATAATGATGAATCATCAATAACTATGCTAACTCTGTGAAGGGTAATAACATTCTACAAATCCTTAAATACACAGAAAAAAAACATCGTTCTTGTGTCTCGGTTGTTTAGTCAGTTGAGCACACTTAGGGTCATATGGATGGTCTTCAGTTCGAATCCAGATCGAGACAGTGTTTCTTTCATTTTTTTTTTTTTATGAAAGCTATAGTTCAAGCTTAAACGTGGATGTCAAAATACTAGTCATCACATTCTTTTTTCTAAGCTATTCATGTATCAGCAAATACATGATCCTATTACAAAAAATGCCTCCACACTCTGAATCCCTCTTTCAACTGTTTATTTCAGTTTTCAAACACATGGCACAAGCTGTACTCAGTAACTGCTTCCAAGCTCTTAAAGCTGGCACCCATGCATGCCTGTATCCGGGGAGGGGGGGATCTTAGGGACCGGTTCCCCCCGAAACTAAATTTTTAATGGGACTTGGCTACGGACTTGCATGCTGTAATTGTATCGATACATGCTGTAAAAATTTATGAACCCCCGAAATTAAATCCTGGCTACGGTCTTGCACCCATGGCAGAACAAACATTTGTAATAAGCCGGGGGGAAAAAATTTTGAAAATGCTGTCGTAGGAAATCCTGAAAGCTCCACTGAGTTGAGGTAGGATTATCTTTGACGATTTTAGCTGACCATCTGCATCAGGAAAAGCCATTTTCAATGATTGCCTTCAATCTCTAGGCACAATATCTGTCAGAATACAAAACACATGTTTCATGCAACACAGGTAATCATGCAAAATCATTTAGGAAGACCCTGTGTGAAATTAGCTGAGCCTTTGGGATTTTAAATGGCAATGTTTGCATGGTATTAAATGGCCACCTGCATATTATAGATGCCTCAACTAGCTGCTAGCATCTGATGAATGCTGATTGAAGAGGCAATCCTGATACACCTTCTGCGCATGTGCATGGACATTGTAAAAATTCCTATCGATGTTTCCAATAATATATACTTGGCCAGAAAAATAGAAGAAAATAGCTTTCATATACCAAGCAATAGTATAATACTATAATTATATTAATACTCCGTATTTGTATCCCCGCTAATATAGTATTTTGATTATGAATTAGCATTTGTTTTAAATAAATCAGTACTTACCTGAATCACAGAGACCGAACTGGGGAGGAGACCCCCCAGACCCCCACTCATCGTTTCGTGTATCATGACGTTTTGATCACATTCGATGTGTGCTGCCTGAATTAGCATCTGTTGAATCAGTAACTTCATGCACAAGTGCCTTATTACAATTTTCTGCCATTACTAAGTTTTCGCTTAACCAAAAGTCCACACACAAGCGCAGAAATATGACAGGAGAAGTTCCTTCCCCCTCCTGCTATTTAATAGTAGATCTAGCTATTTTATCGTGTGTTTCGGCATTACTAGTACCTAAGAGGCGACATGCTTGAATTTAAGAGTCCACACACATGCACAGAAGGTGGATCAGGATCGCCTCTTCGATTAGCAACAATCAGATACGAGCAGTTGTTAGGGGGCTTCTCATGCCTCATAGGTGCTAAGATTAGGAGATCAGAGGCAATCCTGAAGGGTGTTAATAAAAATAACTGCTTTTAAGAACAGCCTGTGTCATGTATTTGCAAATTGAAAGAAATGAGTGAGTAAGAGCTACTTCCAAAAAAGACCAAATGCCCGTTGTTTCGGAGTAACAAGTTACTAAAAGAAAATATAAATAAATCACGGTTAATGTTCATTGATCAGTTACTGCAGTTACCAGAAAATTATGCATTTAAGTTTTTAGTGTGAAATTTTTTTATACAAACCCATATCGAAGAACTATTTTGAACTTTTATCGAAAACTCCGTAAACGTTACTTCTATGTCTTTCAAGTATTGAGAATTTTCATGCAGTAGATTTGCTAGCTGGAAAATAAAGAAAATACAGTATAATTCCAGATGCATTTATAGTATAATTATACTATATGATTAAGGCCTTATACAGTATAATTAACGGGACGTCAATTCCAATTTCAAATCTCAATCCTTTATCTAGATGGCCAAAAGAGCTCCCAGATGAAAGATCAAAGAAGCAAAGGATTAAATGGAAGTGGCAGAGGTGACTTTAACTCACCCTTTGTAAATTGTCTTAAATAATCATCCGGATTTTCCATTATCCGGGCCTGGAGCGCAATTTGTCTGGATAATTTAGAAGCAGTTAATACGGTAAAAAATTATAGCATATAAACTTCATAATGCACAAGCGGTTACATCACGTTGAAAACCACAAGTTTCCAACCCAATCACAGAGTTAAAGAAGAGTTAGGTATAGTTAATATACTGCAGGGTGATTGTCTAACAATGCCGCATGATGATGGCATTG
>QLNU02014802.1:18220498-18237919 GCA_006491805.2 Dysdera silvatica
CTATAGTTTATTATCCCACTATTCAAAATTATTGTGTTCGAATGCACACGGGAACGTTTTTTCATTATTGGTCCTGTCTCACGGCATTTGGTGAAAATGGTCGATGGGCTAATACATAAGTACCTAAACTGTCATACTTGAGAACAAAGAGTTAATTAAAGTAGCCTTAGATACTTCTCTCTGCGTGTGTGGAGAAAACAATAATGTGTAACTTTTTTCTTTTCTCTGCAAGTTTAATTGGAGAAGGTCTACGACAATAAGTTTGAGCATCTTTTCACCATAAATGATTCCACTGTTAACAAATCACGATATTCCATAGGGATTCCAGAACTTCTAAATTAGACGTTAAGACCTAGAGAGCCAGCCTGGATTATAGTGGTTGTTAAACTTTTGGTTAAGCATTCTATTTTGGCACCATTAAAAGTTTAACCTGGATCAATGTAAAAGCATTACCATTGCAGAGATATTGTACGGCACTGTTCCTTTATTAATATCTATGTTTCTGTTGTTGATAACATATATTACTCATTTCTAATGATACAGCATTGAATTTTCTCTCTCATATTTTATGGTTTGCGTTTCTGGTGACTGAACATTGCAGTATGAGTCACTGTAACATTGGAATTTTTCTGAACATTTTAAAAACAACATTCATAAGCATATCTAGGGGACAGTGCTTATGCTTTCAAATGATAATTTCAGGCTCGGTAAATGTGCACTCTTTTTATTCCAGAGCTACATGATTGACTATCAGAGACAGAACTGCTTACTATGATTTACGATCTATATTTATAAGCAGCTGTTTACTGAAAACTGTACCCAGCCCAATAGGCTTAATTTAATAGCAGTGTGGCATTAATTATTAATTTCTGTAGTGGTTTGGTTGCCACATGGATACGCCAGGTTTAATTTCAACAGGAACCCCATGCTAGCTACCTATTCCGGTACAGATATGTAATGCAGAATTTGAGTCACTTAGTGAGAAAGAGTTTTGGACTCCTCGGAAAATTGTAGGTCTGGGCACATTACGACCCTAGCTGTCCTTGCTTTATAAAACACAAACTAACCACTGAGGATTTCATACTACTTTTTTTTGCGCGACTGACATGGACCACTCTTCTTTTATATGTTCTGAACATTAATGGCAGAAAACAGACACTACACAAACTTTTAACATGCAATATATTATTAAATGCAGTAATATTCAGCAAGGATTTATTACTGTTTTGGAGGCTGTTAAAATCCTCTACTGTTTAAGGAAGTGACTCTGGGCTATGGTGGGTAGAAAAACGGCACATACTACAAGGTAACATTGTAGTATGTGCCGTACTACAAGGTAACATTGGAATCGGACCAGTGTTAGCAACACGAAAGATGAACAAGCTATGGTTTAAATGTAGTTGTATTACCCCATTAGTTTCAGTGCATTTCTGGCACTGTAGGAATTGAGTTGTTTTCAAGGAATGGTCTGAGTTTTCTGGCTGGAAGAGTTGATGCTCATTTAGAATGGTGCTCTGTCAGTGTTCAAATGCTAGTATTTCCAAGCATTCTCTGCACAAAAATGTCTAAGTGTTCACAGCCTCCATTTTACTTTTAAAACTTATTAAATTCATCTTTCTACAAGATAACTACGTTTGTGGATTTTCTAAACAGTGTTTCCAACTTAGTGATGGTTTGGGAGCATGGGGACATGAATATAGCGGCGTTCGCTAAGGAACCGTGAGTAGACCTACATTTTTACTATGCCATCGTAACAACTGATGAAGTGTCAATATTTTACTAAAGACTCATAGTATGTAAATTGAATATAAGTTAAACTTGTTGGAATGGAAGGGGTGAAACAGAGGCTGGATCCCCTACCGTTGACACGGTAATAAAAAATAAAAATATTTGCAAATTAAAAAATACTGAAATAATAAATATTTGCAAAATAGCGAAAATTGAAGCATGTAATGAAATAAATGACAAAGATAATGAATCAAAGAATGTGTAAAGCTAAAAATACCATGTGATTGGTTTATATGGGCGGGGTCTTGTTTTCACAATAATGATAACTTACAATTCTTCATTTCTTATTAGCAATATGTATATGCGGTAAAATCAGTAGCATATGTAGAAAATGCATAATGGGAAGATTACAGAGCTACAATTTCATATATATATATATTATATATACATATATACTGTAGTTTTCGACGAAAAAAACTTAATGATGGGGGTTATCGCTTGAATTAGTCAGCCCTATGTACACCACTGGGTTAAACTCACACGTTGCAAGAAAAGAGATTTTAAAACGTACCGAAAAAAATTATGACAAGTACAACTATTTGTTTACTAACGTTCCAAACGTTGCTAACCTCCATTTTAAAATTAGAATGGTTAGCGTCAGAGTGGTTTACTTCTTTTTGCAACTATACTATGAAATATTTTGGTATAACCACGGTCAAACTGCGCTTCAAAGCGCCATAACATAAGCCAATTTCTGCGTAAATAGATCTATTTCTAATTTTTTCCGCTAGGGTCGCACGTCCCGACCATTCACTCAGCAGTTTATTGTGTTTTATTATGCGAAATATACTGCATCAGAAACTGAATATACACACCAAGTTTTATGATTTTGTACAAGAATTTTTCGTTTTATACGGATAACTTGATGCCGAGGAAACACCATGCTAAATATAAGCGAGTTAATCAAATATAACACCAAACGGTTTTAATTCTTCAATTGGCTTCCAGAACGCTTTATGTATTTTCAAATGCATTTGTTTTCAACCCTTTTTATTGCTAACGTAATTATAAAGGTTAATGAAATATTTAAAATGATTAAACGCTTATTATATAGCAGGACATAGTGTCTTTCCAACTGTAGTCTGCTGACCTTTAAGGGTCCGCCAACTCGTATCATGAAAAATAACACAAAATGATATCGCACACATTAAAAAAATAAATATTTCTCGTATTGAAGTGACTTTTTTATTTAAAAAAAAGGATTTTTCTTTATTTTAATTGGATTTCTTGAAATTTAAGTCGAAATTGTTAATTTTAAATTAGATACTTAACTTCAATGAAATTCTTTGTATTTCTATATCAAAATTCTTTAAACATAAGTAAGATTTTTTATATTTAAATCAGATTTTATCATTTGAATTGAGTTAATTGTAACTTTTCTAATAATTCTTGAAAAAATATGTTATAATGATGAATGCATTGTAATATACCAACCAAAATAAACACCAACCTGATATAAATTACTAAAATCATTAACTTGTATTATATAGAAAATAAATAATTAGTGCATTAGCATTCATTATAATTTGTCATATTTCAATATTAATTTATGCACTTACATCCAATGAACATTAAAAATTGGGACAATAAGAATGACTAAAAATTAAATAATTGCTTAAGGTTTTATATTTGTGTTTAATCAAAGTACGTTGAAGTTTAAAAGATGAAAATATCACGCACACAAGGGCGTGGACAATGATTTCTAAGTTAATATTAATATAAATAAATTTAATATACATATACAACTGACATATTATGGATTCCATGAAGCTCAAAACAGTAAGCATTTGAAATCATTTCATATATTTATGAAGATATGCTTGTTTACCAGCTTTGTAATAAAAATAGCAATAGGGCAATTCCATTGTAACAGACTGACACTTCGCAAACTTTGGATAAGGTTAGCTATTTAAACATAAAACTAGAATCAACGTCAGTATTTTAACAGAATTTATTTATTTATTATTTACAATGTCTCAGATGAATGTGGCATATGTTTATTATTTCATCATCTATTTTTACATTTATACACTTTGTCATTTTCACAAGATAGAAGACACTGTCTTTTACAGGACAAAATGCACTTTACTATGTTTACACGATAAGACTGCTTTAGTTTAAATATTATAAGCAAGCCCCTGCTACAGACTTACCCAATAAGTTTCATGACAACAATTTCATTTAAATTAAAAAAATTAAGATGCCATATTCAATAAAAAATACAAAACCATTATCATTATTTAATAACCAGACTAAAGAAGAATAAGGAATTATTTATCCCAATAAACATAAAAAATAGGACCAATTTATACTCTACATTACTAATAAATCATTGAAAAATATGTCAATCATTATTAATACTAAATAAAAAGAAATCGCTACAACACATTTTTTTTTAAAAAACAATTACTACTAAATGAACAAAAATGAAAAATAACTGATATATTCAGCAATTTTGCTACCCACTTTTTAAATTATTAAATACTACTGTATATATTTGTTTTGTTTGAAAATAGAACCAATAAAATTTGTAGGAAGTGAGTAAAATCTAATAGTTTCACTGGAGTGCAAATTTCCACCTTACATATATTCTACTTATTTAGAATTTAAATTTTTACTTAAATAAAAATAGATCGCTCCTACCATACATGGTGATTCTGAATTCATAGGACAAAGGACCATGTCAAAAGTAGACAAAATATAAAACACGACACAATTCTTTGCTAACAACTTTGCTGAATGGTTCATTTTAATATTAAAAACGTGTCTAAAAATTACAAAATTAACACATACGGCACGGGTAGGCAGCACTAGGAATTTCATATTGTTTTCCAATAAATTAGACACATTCAAAAATCATTAGTCAAGTTTTATAATTGTCAAACAAAGCTATCAATATTGTCAAAATTATCATCAGCAATAAACTTTTTTAAAAAACGATTTTAAGCTTCCCAAAAAATCATTTGCTATTTTTGTTACCACAATAGTTGTTTATCAATGATTAAATCACATCTGGTACATGGTTGCTGTAGGTCCTGCATAGAGGAATTTATTAACAACTTAGGCCCTGATGAAATATGCAAAATATTTCAACATGAAGTGCATTTAATACCCCCACCCAATAGTAATGATTCATGCTTTTCATTTCCATTTATCTGAAAGTTTTATGTTCCAAGAATTGCACTATGAACTATACTATAAGATATTATTACCCTTCACAGGGATAACACAATTGCCAAATAATGGTCAACACAGAAAAGCCTCCGGGGCGAGATTTTTGTGAGTTTTTCGTGGGGGAATTTATTATACAATAATTTTTGCCACCCACGTATATTTAGCTCAAACTAGAGCTTTTTCGTTTTTGGAGAAAAAGAGGCGCCGTCCTCATCTTGGACTCGAACCAGGGTCCCCGCGTTGAGCCCGCGGTGTCTTAACCTACTAGACAAACAAGGACAAGAACTAGGGAGGGCAGCAAAAATAGCCTAGGGGCGGCAAAATGGTAAATCCGCCCATGGAACTGATACGGCCCTGACATGTCTGGAGATTTTTTAACCTTAAAATTTGGCACGATCCTGACATGTTTGGAGATTTTTTTAACTCTAGAATTTGGCAATACTTCCAGAACGGGTATTGGCCGTTTAGCTACAACCCGAATTTCGGTTCCTTTCGTCATTTTTGAAACGGCCACAACGCGTTGTGGTCGGGTTTTTTTTTTGCTCATTGAGCTTTTTCGGCCTTTGAGCCTAACGCTGAGCCCAGATTTTAAGCACTTGTTACTGTATGTAATCCATGGATTTTAAATCCTGAAAACCTGGAGAATTAGATAAGTATTATTTTCTGGTGATTTTGAAGAAACCCCATTCTTTTTTTTCTAATTTATTCCCTGTTCCGCAAATTTTTTATTTTTCTGTCCGAGATGAATTTTCATCGCTTCCTCATTTGATGTTAGAAGAGATTTTCCTGTAGAAAGGGTTTTGTGCTGACAGATATTACCTTCGTTTTTGTCTGAATTCGTTCGAAGGATGGAATTTTCATTAGAAATTCCTTAGTTCAAACACGATTTTCATATTCTATTAGAATATCTCCTTCTTTTTGAAGACAACTTCGGAAGAAGATTTTTTTTTCTACGTTAAAACTAAAACCGCTGAGGATGATTTTGAAAATAACAAATTAAATTTTGTTCGGAAATAAATGAATAGAATTTTAAATCTGAGTTGACGGAAATTTAATTTAGCTAAATGATTTCTGTTAAGGGGATATAGTATTCTAATAATGATAGCATTGAAAATTTACATTTACGAGAAAGTATAAATATTTTGGTGATATGCAGTACTCTTTCCAAATCATTCTTTTGTGTAAAGGACAAGATGCTTATTCTTCCATTGATGTTGATAAAAAATATGAACATAATGCAATTTTTACGTCAAGAGATTACATTAATTGTGAACAGGTAGCAATAAATTTTTTTATAATACATATTTGCAATTTTTTTGTTCTAATTTTGCAAACGAGATAATTTCTACTCTGCCACGCCTTACATCTTTTCTTTTTAAAAAAGAGACTTCCAATCTTACAAATATAAAAATGTCTTGTAAAAAGAAGTTGTTTTTTTAATAAAATAAACAATTAAGCATTGGGTAATCTACTTGCAAAGAAAAGAATGACTTCTCACAACGCTTAGTAGGAGCTGAATCTACAATCTATTGATGAGCGGTCAAGTGCTCTTACCAACTGAAATACAGGCAACGATCAACCTTCCCTCAGTGTGAAAATGAAGCTCCATTACAGGTAAGTTTACGATTAATGGGTCAGTGCTTGGACTGTTTTTAAATCAAAGCGGTGAATCAAAGGAGCCAAACGTCCGATGGGCTAAATGTTCAAGCACTGCTCCATCAATTGCAAATTTGTCTCTAGTGAAACATTATATCCCCTCGCAAAGAGTGAGGAGTGATCGTCGTCTGTAGATCAATTGGTAAGAACACGTGACTTGTTATCAAGAGATTTGGGGTTCGGCTCCCAGCAGATGTTGAAAAATTGTTCTTTTCTTTGCCAGTAATTTATTATCCAACATTACCACATCATCGGTTATAATGAGAATTGTTGACTAATAAACAGTAATGGGAGTCTCGCCTATCGGACGGTTTTTTTTGTTTTTTTTTTGGATTTGCTGCTTTGGTTTAAAAAGCAGTCCAAGCACTGGCCAGTTATCCGTGAATTTCCCAGCAGTGAAGCTTTATATTCGTTTGCAGAGGTGAGTTTGATCGTCGCATGTAGTTTAATTGGTAAAAGCACCTAACTTGTTATCAAAAAGTTGCGAGTTCGGCTCCCACCTGGTGTAGAAAAATATTTTTTTTGAGAGTAATTTATCACATAATATTCCCAGATCATCGGCTTTGATGAGAATTATTGATTTTAATAAATTAAACATTCGTCAACAAAGCGCCTTTCTTTTGTAAGAGACTTTTTAATTGAACATTATATGAACCAAATTTCTGTTGATGTCGTTAAGATAAAAATATATATACATACACACAGAAGGTTAAACACTGGTGAAAGAGTGAGCGAAATGATTATCCACGCTTTCGGTTGCGTTAGCAATCCTTCATCAGAAGAAACGAACTACGGTTGATACGTCCGAAATCTTGGGTGGTCTGGTTCCATGGGAGTCCATATGGGAGGTGGTAGAGGGGGGTATCGAGCCACCCCCTGTCTGTTTAAAAATTTGATTTGCCCGAACCTGCTATGCATTTACTTTCAAAAGTTTTACAGTCACATTTTAAAATAAGGTACTTTTTAGCTCATTACTAATTGTCAAGCAGTATCAATTATTTTTGTAGCGTTTTGGTATCTTGTACATTCACTAAAATTCTTGACAGCTATGAGAAGAAAGTAATAATTTTTCTCAGCTTCCCCCCCCCACCCCAGAAGTACTCATATGGGCACCCATGTCTGGCTCATTTGCCATTTTATCAGTGTTTAACCTTTCGTATGTAAATTTCCTTCTTGGTGATTTGTATTTCATTTAGGAAAAAACATTTAAAAGTAATCTTTTTTACGCAGACCTTTAAAGCTAAATTTGGAAAAAAAATAAATTCTGCGTCTTAAATTAAATAAAGCGATCTATTTTTATCACCTGTAATTTGAGTTGAAATATTTAATATGATTATAATAGCACGAAATATTTAATATGCATATAATAGCACGAAATATTTAATATGCACAAAATAGCACGCTTTATTCAGCCTAATTTCTATTACAGTATATCACAATGTGTCTTTTGATAAATATGATTACTGTTTTGAGATGCCATAGGAAACTGAACTGGTATATTTAAAAACTCTTTTTCCTTTTTCGCTTTCTGCTAAGGTGGGAGTAAACGAACGGTTTAGCATTGGAGAGAAATGCACCGATAAAAAATAAAAATTAAATTGAATGGTATCCTTCTATTATTATAGTATATATAATCCTATTATATATAATAATTTTTATTATATACAATAACTTTTTATTATATATAATAAAATAATACCTCTCTCAAATATATCTAGTGGTATTCTATTCCGCTTAAAATAGCAATTTATTTTCTGAAAATTCAGAATTTTATGCATTTATGTGCACTAATGTTGGAATGGATTAAAATATGTATTGCATATGTATACATGCATATGCATAAAACCCAAACTCTAGAAATAAATTTATTTATGTACTCTGTTTCTTTAAAGTTAATATTAAAAAGAAAAGAAAGACCACTAAAACCAACAAAATAAAAAAAAAATGTCATCACAACCAACGAAAATAATATATTTTAACGCCAATAGTCTATAAATAAAATGGACTTACTAAGTGATATTATTGAAGAATTAAAAGAACCGGAAGTAATCGTTGTAGTGGAAACGTGGAAAAACGGTGACTCTGATAACTCCATAGATAATTACAATAAATTCGCATTATTCAGAAAAAACTCTAAAGGAGGTGCTATATCCATATACTCAAAAACAGAATTTGAAACTGAACAAGTTGAATTGGATTCATTTATAGAAAAGTCCTTGAACTTTTATCGATAAATACAAAAATATTTACGCTATTAGCATCATGTAGACCGCCATCAAAGAATATAGATAATTTTTTGGGATTACTAGAAAATAAATTTAAAAAAAAATACAGTCATAACAATTTACTGATATTGGGAGATTTTAATATTCGTATTGATAAGAAAAATTTTTGTTCAATAAAACCGCTAAATTTAATGGAATCAAATGGTCTTAAACATAGTAAATAAACAAACTAGAATTACTAAAAATAGTGCAAGTAAAATTGATTTCGACTTTACTAATATTTTAAACATTGAAACAATACACCCGGACTTACATATCAGTGATCACAGATTGATACTTATTGATATAAGTAAAAAAACTCAATATAAAGAAAAAGAAATAAAAATGCAGAACTTTAAAAATGAAAACATAAATATTTTTCGTAATGAATTACAAAAAATTAATTGGTAAGAATTACTAAAAAAAGAAAATTTACCAAAATCGGAAACATGATACGATTTATTTATGAATAAATTGAAAGAAATATATAATAAAAAATTCCCAATGAAAATAATAAAAAATAAAGAGATTAATCCAGGAGAGTTTGCAAATGAAATTAAAAAGCTAATAAAAAACAAAAAATAAATTATACAAAAAGTTTATACAAACAAGATAAAAAGAACATTGGAATGAATTTCATAAAATAAGTAATTCATAAAATAAATTATTAAAGCAAAAAATACTATCATAATATATTATCAAAATATTAAATATAACAGAAATGGAAAGCATGATATCAATTACTAGGACGAAAAAAATATTAAACAAGAAACAAGCATAAAAATACTTAAAAAATGAAATATTTGGTGACCCAAGAAAAATAGCTAATGAATTTAATAAATTCAACATAAACGTATCAGAAAATTTAAATTTATCAAGTTCACTAAACAGCAAGTTCAAAAAATATCTTCAGCCAAGCTTAACAAATAGTATTTTCTAACATGAGGTTTCTGAAATCGAAATTGTAAAAGAATTAAATAAAATAAATCCAAATAAAGGACCAGGAATTGACGACCTAGCGCCAAAAATTATTAAACAAAGTATTCACCATTTAAAAGAACCATTAACGATAGTTATAAATGATATCTTTGAAACAAGTATAATTCCTAATGAACTAAAGATTGCTGTAATTAAACCGATTTTTAAAAAAGGTAAAAAAGACAGTTATTGAAAATTACAAACCAATAGCAATTATGAGTGTGTTTTCAAAAATATTAGAAAAAGTAATTCATAAAAGATTGACTTTTTAAATAACTATAAACTAATTCACATTAACCAATATGGATTCCAAAAAAATAAGTCAACAGAGGATTTGTTATTAAAAATAGTAAACAACATACAACAAAAAATTGAAGATAAGGAATTAATATTTGGCTTTTTTCTAGACCTCAGTAAAGCTTTTGACTTAATAAACAGAGATATTCCAAAAGATAAACTACTTAATTTAGGAATAAGAGGTAAAATGTTTAAACTTATAGAAAATTATTTTAAAGGTCGATACCAAATTGTTAAAATAGAGAATAAATCATCAGACAAAATGATTTATTTAAGCGGTGTTCCACATGGAACTATACTAGGACCACTTTTCTTTTTATTGGTAATAAATGATTTGATGCGCCTAAACGATAATTTACTATTATTTGCTGATGATATAAATTGGTCCATAAGTGGATCAAATACTGAATTACTGCCAAACATAATAAAAGTTAAATTACATTTGATTCAGCAATGGTTCTATGATAACGATCTGATACTAAATGCTGAAAAAAAATGATTATATAATATTCCATGCTAATAAAAAAACATATAAAATTTAATGGAAAAACACTAGAAAGAATTAAGTCAATGAAATTTCTATGTATTAAATTACACGAAAAACTTTTATGGAATGAACAAATAGATGATATAAATAAAAAAAAATAAGAAGAATAAATGAACTATTAGCCAGATTAAATAATAAACTAACTTTAAATGCAAAAATTGATATTTATTATTCGATGGTTTACAGTGTACTACCATACGGAAATTCAACATGGAGAAAACTAAATAAGACGAACTTAATAAAAACAAATAATTCATTAAATGACACAATAAACAAAATAAAAATCACCATATCAATCAATTGTTCAATTTAGAGAAGAATATCAACTACTTAATATAGAAAATATACACAAATTAAAAATATCTCAATATATATACGAAAGAATAAATGAAGGAAAACACATAGACATAATAGAAATAATAAAAGAAGACCACAAATATAATACTCGTCATAAAAAAGAAATTAAAACCAAAAATATTCGAACTAATTATGGAAAAGATAATATGAATTATTACGGATTAAATATTTGGAACAACATACTAGACGAAATAAAAATGTTATACCAATAAAACAATTTAAAAATACACTCAAAAATATTTCTTATTTAACGAAACATAAATGGCTAAAGTTTTTAGGTTGTATGTATATTAACCTATAGTTTTAGCATGTAATCCATCATGCATGTATGTACACGTAATCTATACACATGTGTATGAAAATAAAATTAATTTGTATTTGTATTTGCAGGCCTATATTTTTTCGTATGAAGCATAAGAACGCAATATTACAGTTTTACTTTATATCCAACTTTATACTTCTTTAGAAAATATAATGAACACACATGGAGTGACTTTAAATCTATTTTTTACTTTGAAAACACACGAAAACGAGCGGTGCTTTTATAATTAGAGAATCCTTTGAACTGCAAAATTAATTTATTAAAAATGAAGAGTCTTTTCAAAAATTGATTTTTTATGAGCTGTTTTTCTAAAAATTGCAGTCTTTGCACAGTGTTTGCAATGTACAATCAAATAACCTCGAGCAAGGAATAAACATGTTATTTTCCCTTTATATCTCTATCGCGTGATTGGAGCCTTTTGTTTGTCCATCTTTTTTTCAAAACTAACTTTGGTAGCACGAAACCCACTTTTTTCATACCATACATATAACATTCTTAAGTTAGCTATTCGTTCCTTCAGGTATGCGAGTAAAGAAATTATAAGTTCGTTCTTCTCTAGCTCAGACACAAATATATTGTACCCGGACTATGAAACAGTTTCAAGTTAACCTGCAAGCAATATTTTAGTTAACATGTTAGATTTCGAGCTATTTTGCTACGATGAAGGAATGGAATTTATATTCCCGATATTGTACGGTTTTCTCGATTCAGAAACTTTCTTTTATCAGCAAAAAATATCCAAAGAGGATGGTTCAGGTATGATTCAAATAAGTGGTGGTTGGATTTATACCCTAAAGATTTGATTGCTAAGTTACTAAAGACAGCGATACACTGAAATTTTTCCGAACTTCTGTTTGTCAAAGAGGTAACTTCCCGATTAAAGAAGGTATGTAACGTTATGGAAATCTATTCCTGCACAATCCTCTTTCCATTTCTTTTGGAATTCTACCTTTGATACAATGGAAGGAGATATTGGCATTGTTGGATGTTAATGGAGAGACCCTAACCAAGGGCGGACACAGGGGGAGGTCACAGGGGTCATGACCCCCAAAATATATTTTTTCACTGTAAAAAATTCCAACTTTCATGATAAATGAAGGGTGTTATTCCAATACCATGGCAAATTCTGTCCTTAACCCCCCAAATGAAAGTCTGTATCCACCATTGACCCCAACACCATCCTTAATTATGGAGGTTGTAGAGCAAGGTTGTCCAACCTTTTCGGGCAGCGGGCAACTTAAAAAATTTTCGCTGTTCTCGCGGGCCTGAGGTTTCGTAAAAACAAATACACAAACAAAAAAAAACTGTCTTCAGATTTTTTCCCCGTTATTTGTTTGTTTACTTGTGATATAGAAAGGGTTCACCCATGCTGCCCTCGCGGTTTTTCTGAAAAAAAAATCTATTTAACAGTTGTTGGTGGGCCCCATGTTGGACAACCATGCTGTAGAGGGTATAAATTAGGACGTGAGGTTTATTCTTGGACAGCACCGAAACTTGCATTACATTTGGAATTATTTAGTTGACCTACACAAATGCTCAAAAAAGGAAACAGACACGTTCTGGGTTAGATTTAGACCTCTGATCTTTGAGTACTCAGACCGACATGATGCATATTGAGTCAACAAAATAGGCCACGTGTTTTCTTGTTCTGGCTTCTGCTTGTCAGAAACGAAATGTGGGATTAAAGTAAGATTGTACAAGCAGCCATTCTCCATTCTTTTATTCTGGAAGCAGGGCCGGTGTGCCCTCATGGACGATAGGACTTGCGCCTCCGAATAGACAAGGACTTGCGCTCTCCGAAAATCCAAGGTATGGGCCCTTTGAGAAGACTCAGTCCGTCGCTGTTTGGAAGAACTCGTAACGATATCTTCCACTTAAAAAAAAATTATGGAAAGAGTGAACACATTATAGGGTTTTGGTTCTAGTGAGAGTGTTTGGTGAAAGGTAAGTACTCGATAAGCAAGACTTAACAAAAACAAAGTTTGATAACACCAGCAATTTGATAAATGCAAATTAAAACGTACCAGATAAGAACCCCGTAAATTAAGGCTCGGAAGTCTACATTAAAACAGTTTGTACATCTAGGGGTCTTAGATTAATCGAGCCTCAAAATCTTCTGCGTCTTTGTTTGAGTTTGTGAGACTCAAACATAGCCCCTGGATCAAACACAACCACCTAGCTAGCTGAGATATCAGCCTTTACAGACTTCCTTGAACCGTATATTATTGCAACAGTGAAAATAGTCTTCACCACCGTCTAGAGCATTCAGAATGTTCACCGTTAGATAAACAAGGTTCTTCTTGAGGGTTACATGATATACACGATTACTTGACCGGCGCTAACGTAACTAAAGGTAGGGAAATCATACTTGGAAATAACTAAAACACCCCAGGACGTAATTTTGGCTACTATTTTATTCCGTAGTCAAGTCGCATGCCATCACGGCTGTTTGCCTTACGACATTCTTGGCTGTTCACTTCGGAAAACAATCTTGGAGCTTACATAGCAATGACGTCAGAATAGTTGAGGAGAAATTCAACTCTGGAGAAATTCAGAGCCCAACACACTTGCTGGTCTGTCCGCAGTTACCGGAAATATGTACCATGGACCACTTGCTTCAGGCCAATGACAAGGCTGTAATGGCGGAAAATTTTTGGAACTGTAAAGTTTGACCTGAACATGTAAAGTAAGTAAGAATAGTTAAGCGCTACTTCCTATTCTCACGCGTACAGAAATATGCTCCCAGCACAGTAACCAAAATTACACCGTAGATATAATAGAATGAAAGGTAACCAGTCTGTAACGGTGCAGTGATTACCGTTTATTACTAACTTTTAAAACAGTTTCGCTTCCTTTTTGGTTTTACGGCTCAAAGACTACAGTGGTCATGCTGCGCCGGGACCTACTGTTTTCCGAGGAATCCGAACCTCTTAAGGCCTAGGGAACCAAACCCCGGACTACAGTGAGCAGTGCGATCTTTATGAGATCTCTGAGTAAGCGTTCTTTTTGCACTGCTGGGAGTCGAACCCGGATTAGCGGCGCACTAGGAGAACGCGTTACCACACTGCGCCACCGCAGCCAACTTTTAAACGTTTTCGGACTTCGGGAACCCATATAATGATGATTATATGGTACGCAAGTGAGCTCAGAAGCTGATTTTCAATCATGATCCCTTAAGGAGCACTAGGAAACGTATTATGGAATTCTGGGTTTTACGAAACTTTGATGAGAGAGAGGGTTCGAACTATTTGTTTTAAATACCCATATGGTAAGTATTTTCTAAGAATCTAATTTTCCTGACAAGAAAGAAAATCCTGAATTTTTTTATAAGCTTGTAAAATGCAATTTTATGTAGAATATGTTATAGTATATAATTTTATTTGGAATACAGTAAAACCTTGATTATCCGTCAAACAAGGGAATAGATCCTCGACGGATAATTGAAAAGACGGTTAAGCGAGGAAATGGAAATTTATAGTATAATATAGTATGATTTTATTAAAATTATACAATTAAAAAAAAATACGTTGTGAAATTTGCTGAAGGCACAAACGATTTATTTGAATCAAGAGAACCTGCATTTAATGAAACACGAATATAAAACATTACATAGTATGTAAAATTATTGTTATTGGTTGAAAAACGTAGTTATTTTTATTTCTTATTTCTTTATTTATTTTTTTGTTTAAACACACTGCGTGCTTTTTTGGCTGCCATGTCCCGTACTCTTCGAAGCGGTAATAGCTGAGTAGCATCTGTTTCAGTCTGCTGTTCAAACCAGTCAACGCACTTGGAAAGCATACATTCTGCTCAGGATAGGTGATGGGTTTTGTATGTTCTCCAGCCTCCTGTATACTTTCATCATTTTCTTTAGGAATATTGGAGCTCAACACTTGCTGAATGAGTTCGTCGTGACTTAAGACACTCAAAACCTGCTTCGGGTTTGTCAATGTTCATCCATTCAATATCAACGTCAATTTCAATGTTTCCTCTTGCAGGTAGCGCCTCACAAATGTGTAAAATTGTCTTATTGTTGACGTCAACGGAGCGGCGCAACTTGAACTTGAAGCAGACTGTTAAACGAGAAAGACGGTGAATGGAGAGTTGGATAATCGAGGTTTTACTGCACGTCGTAATTCTTGCAGGTCACGTAAAGCCTTCAATCCCGTTCCAACTTACACAAAACACAGCCCTCAGACATAAGATATATAACGGTTAATCTCTGTATTACAAATCCACAGGCAATTTATGGCAATATTGTATGCAAAAATCTTAAGCGCAAGATGTTACTTCTTTTCAATAGTGAAAAATAAAACTAATCTAAATATAACCAGAAATAACTCCGACGAACGCGTTCGCAAGATTTAGAAAAAGGGTTTTTTATAGGAACAAAATGCTTTTACAAAATTAATTAGCGGGTTTTAGATATTGAACCCGTTATTGCTTTTTTGTTCTTCTGTCTGTCTGTCTGTCTGTCTGTCTGTATGCAATAAAAAAGGTAAGGTAAAGGTCTTCCGTAAATGCAATAATGATAGCTATTGTTAACATTGAAAACCTACCGAGTTACTTGAGAATTAGATAGTTGCGGATTAGAGAGTGCCGGATTAGAGTTGCAAATTAGGGAGTTGTGATTAGGGGATTAGAGAGTTACGAGAGTTGTGGAGCAGAGAGTTGCGAATTAGAGAGTTGCGAATTAGAGAGTTGCGAATTAGAGAGTTGCGAATTAGAGGATTGTGAATTAGAGGATTGTGAATTAGAGTTGCGGGTTAAAGATTTGCGCATTAGAGAGTTGCGGATTAGAGAGTTGCGGATTAATGTTAATTGAAACCTTTTAAATTGAAATGTCGAGCTTAGGCGATTTTCTTTCATTTGCTTGTTTTATTTTACAGCTAGTGATATTATTCGAATGGTGGATTTATACTATAATTTTCATAACGCACGCAAGATTAGTCTAATTATAGGAGTGACGTTTAAAAATACTTGCCTCCAATAGGAAAACAGAAACTAAATGTAACTGAATGAACATAATCACTCCCTTCGTAAATGGAAATATAAAAACTCGTTTATATTCAGCGGGCATGCCATTCCCTAAGTGGCAGATGGCATGTCGCGGTAGACACACGATGCTATAAAAATTTCAGCCGCCATTCATTTCCGAAATAGGTCTTTCACCTCATTTCCCAAGAGAGAATTCCGTGTGAAACGCGGAAAATATTGACAACAAAGAAAGAACGAATCTCCACCCATTCATAGCAAAAATCGCAGGTTACGAGATTAGTCTTTGACTCCAATAGAATTAGCCCGATATAAATAAGAGCTAACTGCATAGCTTACAAAAAAAAAAGCAACTTCTGGTATCACGCTTTGCATATTATTCTGTACTTTTGGATTTGTCATTTAAATATCCGACTTCGAGACACAAATTTCGGTAATAATTGTGCGTTAACATTCTTTACATTTTAATCCAAAGATTACACTCTTTTTTATCCGAAGATTATGAAACTATCCGACTCTGAATATCGTAAATTAAAACACCAAAAATATCGCGGCACTACCAATAATAGTATTGTTAATATTTATAGTTTTTTCAGTGGATTGAAGATCAAACTTCTTTAAAGTTAGTGTTTAATTTGCTTCTTAAAGAGTTTTACTCATTTACATCTTATATATATTGTTCACTTATTCACTATATATATTGTTTTACTTCCACTTTATTATACATTACTTATTCACACCATACATATTGTTTAATTAATTTCATATCCATATATATTGTTCACTTATTCACACTATATATATTTGTTTACTCACTTACATCTTATATATATTGTTCACTTATTCACACTATATATATTGCTTCACTCACATCTTATATATTGTTCTACTTATTCACACTATATATATTGTTTACTCACTTACATCTTATATATATGTTTACTCATTTACATCTTTTTATATATATTCACTTATATATATATTGTTTACTCACTTACACTTATTTATTGTTTACTCATACCTTACATATAGTTTGCTCACTT
>QLNU02014802.1:18244270-18269537 GCA_006491805.2 Dysdera silvatica
TATATATATTGTTCACTTATTCACACTATATATATATATTGTTTACTCACTTACACTTATTTATTGTTTACTCATACCTTACATATAGTTTTCTCACTTACATCTTATATATTGTTTACTCACTTACAGATGTACTCACTACGGGGTCAATAAACATTCTAAAGTTAAGCGAGTACAAATGTTAAGGTATTATTACCCTCCGCAGGGATAACACAATTGCCAAATATGGTCAACACAAGAAAGCCTCCGGGGCGAGATTTTTGTGAGTTTTCGTGGGGGAATTTATTATACTATAATTTTTGCCACCCACGTATTAATTACAGCTCAAACTAGAGCTTATTGATTTTGGAGAAAAAGAGTTTTTTTTTCTCCTTTTCTCCAAAAAGAATAAAGCTCTAGTTTGAGCTGTAATTAATACGTGGGTGGCAAAAATTATTGTATAAACGAGTACTGATCGTTTGGATTTTTCATTTACGTATTGTTTTGAAGAAAAAGACCTTGCTTTTGCTGAAACAATTATCACCGACTTAATAAATTTTACAACTATGGCTGTTTTATATCCATTTTTTAAATTACTTTTTGCATAGCGTGTCACTTTTCTATTTAGGAAAAGTTGTACATGTAAGTGATAAATGTGTGTAATGACTAGATAACTAATGAATCCAAAACAATGAAGTTACATCATAGGCGTACACAGGAAGTTCAAAAGGGAGCATTACAGGCTCAGTGGCGAGTTACAGAGCTACAACTCTACATATATTGATAAGTAAATATGCAAAATTTCATCACAATTTAAAGTTACAAATCCCATCAATAACCTCTTGTGTACGCTAGTGAGTTGAATTTAAGAGAACAATTTAAAATCGACATCGCTTCATTTATTATAGTTAGTTCACGACTTTTTTCTAATCAATTTCAAAACTAGAAGGAAATTACATTTTGGATTTTTTTATTATAATGGTTTTGAGTCAATAACAGCTTACGAGATTTGAGTGAATGACAACAACTCTAAACTTCGAGCTAATAATAGCGTCACGCTTAAGTATTAGCCGATTTTGGGAAAGGTTTACGCCTACGACTGTCGTGAATACCTCTCACGCTCCCTACTTGTTCATTATTTTTCCTTCCGGCCATTATTTTCCATTACTCGGTAAGCTGTAAATCTACCTTCAAAACCAATCTCTGTGTGTATGTGCGTGCGTGTGTCTGTTTGTCACTAGTAACGTCACGTAAGACTTTTCAAACACAACGCTTCTTTCTTGTTGGATTTATGAAAGGAAATGTATTAGCGAATGGATCCATTTATTGATGGTAAAATCTGCCACCAGTTGGGTATAACTAAGCTAATGCCAACTTCAGCATGCTTTTCAATTGCATAGCTTTGTCAAGAATATTTTAATAACATTTGATAATCGGTGTTTTAGCATAACATATTTGAAAATTTGAACAGTTTGAAATTTAGAAAAAAAGCTATGTTTTAAAATTAGAATATGCTTTAAAATTTTAATAATATATATGCTATGGAATCATGTCCCTTGAAAATGTTATATGCTATGGAATCATATCCCTTGAAAATTTTATATGCTATGGAATAATATCCCTTGAAAATTTTATATGCTATGCAATCATATTTCTTTAAAATTTTATATGCTATGGAATCATATTCCTTGAAAGTTTTATATGTTGTGGAATTATATCCCTTGAAAATTTTATATGCCATGGAATCATACCCCTTGACAATTTTATATGCTATGGAATCATATTCCTTGAAAATTTTATATGCTATGGGATCATATCCCTTGAGAATTTTACATGCTATAAAACCATATACATAGATATTATGAATTATGCACTTGAAAAGTTACGATTGGTTGGTTGCAGTTTTATGGCGCAAGGACAATAAGGTCATTCTGCGCCAAACAAGGTCAGACAGTACATACGCTTTTGGAATGAAAACAAAATAAAACTATAATGGTAAACATGCATTAAAGATACATTGAAACGAAATGATTTAATAAAATCAGATGAAATTAGAAAAGCCAATATCATATAAAAAGTTAGAAATGAGTTAATCGTAAAAGGAGTCGCATAAAAGGTCACTGAGGTTAACATCACCGGTTAAAAGTTAATGAATGTTGTTGGTAAAAAATTGGGAAAATAAATTAAATATGCAAAATGTTTTACGGTTAGTTGCGTCAGAACACATCGGAGCGTCTTTTCCCTATAACAGGGATTGATGGGAGAAGCGGGTGTGGCTGATGCGAAGTCTAGCGAGAGTGACTTCTTTGCGGCGGTCACTCTTATAGCCAGACTGCCACATCTCAATCCGTGGTTTGATATGGTGAAGTTTATTAAAATCGTGCTCATCCCAATCCAAAAATTACGAATTATATACTTGAAAAAATATAAATTATGAACTTGACAAGTTATGAAATAATTCCATAAACCAGTAAAGTTATGATCCTATTCTATAAAACGTCGGATGTTATGAAATTATGCATATTTGCAAAGTTTAAATATTAAAAAAAATCATATATAGTGTGTTCGATATACGCTGTTGATTAATTAGGATTAGTGAGATCGATAGACGTGGTTGATTAATTTGGGATGGTGAACTCGATATACGTCGAGTTCACTATCCCAAATGATGAACTTGACATACAGTGTAGATTAATTATGGATGGTGAGCTTGATATACACTGTAGAAAAAAATTGAATGTTATTGGTATGTTAATGATATGAATATGATAATGTTAATGATATGAATATGATAATGTTAATGATATTGTGAAATTTGTCAAGCAAAGTGAAGTCGTGTGAATCGTATCTTATACAAGGTAAAATTGCGAAGCTTACTATTTAGGGAGAAATCTTGAAGTTCGTTATTCGAGGCATGTTTTAACTATCTGAGACATATTTATTAACGATTTGGATATACGTACGTGATTTTTTACTTTGTTTATTTATTTTTTTATGAAATTTTAAATTCCTTCAATTATTTCATTATTTTAGCAATTTCTGTTAGTTTAGTAGTCAGTGACTTAAAATGTCGAGGATGCGAAGCAAGGATAACGAAAAGCTAGAAGTATCTTCATGCAGATAAACGACGCTTGGAACATGCACAATTGAGAAAAATCGAATTAAAATTTTTCAATGTAATTCAAAATTTGTGCTAATTTATGCATGCAAATATAAAAAGTAATTAAAGTAATCAAATCAAGGTAATTGAAGTAACCAAGCCAAGATATTTAAGGTAATCAAATCGATTTAATTAAAGTAATAAAATCACGGAAATTAAAGTAATGAAATCACAGTAATTAAAGTCGTCAAATCACGGTAATTTAAGTAAATAAATCAATAAAATCCAAGTTTTTATAAGCAACTGTCTCCGTGCTATATTGAATATACGTTGTCTGAGAGAATAAGTAATGCAGAATTATGGAATATTTCGCTGCAAAAATCCTGCATAGGAAATAACTAAGAAAATGAAATGTAGTTGGCTATGGGGCGTGCTCCCATGAAGAAACCGAAAAATGCTAGTAGCCAAGCCCTAGATTGGAATCCTCAAGGTGACAGAAGAAGCAGTAGTCCAATAAATAAATGGACGATAACATTAATAAATGAATTTGAAGGGGAACGAAAAATGCGGGAGAAAAATTAAGAAACACAAAAAAAAACCCACCAACGTCAAAAACGCAGATCTTTTACAGCAGGCTTCCCTTCACCCAGAGATCAAAGGAGGCAAAGGAAAAGAAAAAACAGGAGGTGGAAGAAGCTTTCCTAAAATACATATATTTAATTTTATGTGCAACAACGTATATTTAAATACAGTCACGTTCACATTCTTCTTCATTATATGTTTTTATTACATTCTGGCCATTCTGACCTTTCTGAAAACTATTTATCACAGAGCTTAAAAGAGTTTCTTTTATTGCCTGCGTCTTAAACCTCCCGCTTTATCCCAGCTGCTTTATCATTCTTGAAAGGTTGGCAATAGCCAGGGTTTATGGTAGATTTTGAGAATTATCCGAGATCGATTTTCTGAAACAATCGAATGGACTGAAATTTAAGGATAGAAAATGGCTTAATTTAGGAAAGAGTTTGTTGCTTCAGCGAGTTGAAAATAGTTTATACCAGGATACTAGTACATCTACATTTTATGTATTTTTTCAGCTGCATAAAACCCTTTCGCTAACTATAAAATTACGAACGGCACAAAAATCAGCACTTTTAACCACTGCGACGGTATCATTCCGGGTTAAGGGATAAATGCAGTGGTACCTCGGTGCTCGTCATCAATTGGTTCCAGAAAGCACGACAAGTGGCGAAAATGACGAGTACCGAAAGAATATTTTTCATAAGGAGCAATGTTAATTGAAATACTCGTTTTCTGACTAGCAAAAATTACATATTTTATTTCGTGATTTATACATTTATGGGTTGTTGTTTTATACAAAATTTTAAAACTAGATAGACAAATAAAAAGGACAACAATTATGTGCATACTAGACCAAATTAGAGAGCGATTATTACCGTTACTTGAAAGGGGAACCCCCTTTCAATAAAACATCAGGCACTTGCACAGGGTTCCTTCTTTTTTCTGTCTCTTAAGATCACTGAACCCTGTTGGAGACTTAGAATTGGGGAGTTTCACTAGAAACCTATTAAGAGAAACTTGCTTCTGCCTACGTTTCAAAAACGTTTCGGAAGTGAGACATTGCTTTATCATTGAACAAGTCTGCAAGTCGGTCTGTTAGAGCTTTGTCAGAGTGATACTTCTCAACAAAATTTTGTAATTCAACCATTTAGAACACATTTCGTTTAGCTGTGCAGTAGGGACTTCCTCTCTCTCTCTCCTCCTCTTCACCTACCTATTTCTTTTGATTATTTCTTTTTAATTTTGTTATAAAATGTTATACTTATTCCTCCTCTCCCTTAAATTGTCTTTTCCACTTTATTTTTTTTTTTTAAATATTCAAATTCTTCTCCATGTTTGCTTGACACAACAGTTTCACCCTTTGCCTTTTCCTATTTGTTTTATTTACTCTTCCCATAATCACCATTATTGTTTTATGGTTACTTATTTGATAATCGTTAACCTCAGCAGTAATTTCTATTCATACTGGTGAAGCATGTTCTAGTTAGTAGATGACGATTGAGTTGTTATTCATGTATACCTTTACGAAGTTTTAAAATCCTAATGATTTCATTAGCTTTAGAAAATAAGTTATTTTCATTTTCCTTGTTTATATTTATGTTAAAATTACCTATTATAATTATTTTTTCCATGATGCTCTCTTCCAAAATTTTATTTAACCAATTTATCACTTCAACTAGATTTCCTTTAGGTTGTCTATATAATAATCCCATTCCTATATCGTTTTTTTTTCATTCCTATTATTTCAAAGTTATCATTCATAGTTGTTATTTCACTCCAAAGTCCATAGCCTATAATATCATCCCTTATATAAAAGGATACATCCCTCCCCTCTTTTCCTTCCTGTTTCTATGATAACCATAAAAACCTTCAAAATAATTTAAGTCATATTCATCCATCCACGTTTCAGTAATTGCCAATATATCTGTTTGAAGCTAATCATCATTGATCAGTAACTCTATTTTTTCTATCTTATTATTAATAATTCTAGCGTTTAAGTAAACTATTCCATTTACTTTATTGTTTTTTTACTGTCCAATTGTTATTCAGTAAATTGTCTTCATACATCCTACCATCAATTACAATTTTTTCGTTAATTCTTATCCATGTTTCGTTATTTGTTTTTGAATTCAATTTATCGAACTCAGAGTTAGGACTTTCCCTCTTTGGAATTCTATTGAGATGTCTCTAAATGCCACTTTTATCTCATCATAATTATTTTGTGGCTTCTCCATTTGTTTTCGTAATATACAATCTCTCTGTGCTTATTTCTCCTTATTATCATCTATTTTTCTCATTATTTCTGTAATTTTTCTAATTATGGCATCAGATTTTCCTATATTCCCATCATCTACAGCTCCCTCCTCTTCACCGTACTTCGTTTCATCTCATTTTCCCTCAAGTTTATCGCTCCTGTTTAAATCACATTTTCGTTTATTCTTTTCCCTTCCCCTCACCATTAATACCCGGAAGATGTAATTGATTTAAAGATAGGATACATATAATTTGGATTATTTTCAGTATGCTATATTCAAACTGTTACTTCATTATTTTCGGCTAACAACATAATCATACAGCAATTTACAGGATACGAAAATTTGAAAATGAGCACTTAAAGGTTGCGATGAGCGCGAGATGCACTAGAAGATTGCAACACGTAAACAGCCGTCAGAACGTAAACAAAAGTGTTGCCAACAGTTCTTTAGTCAGGAGTTCACTTCGTGGGGTACTATTGCTAGTAGTTCAAGACGTCAGCTGCCCTCTGTATAAGTCTTTCAATACGCGTCATATATTTTATAGAAGAATCGGTTTCCGGCGAACCCCTCTCGCTAGTACTGGCTGTCAATCGGCCGTGGAGTTCTTTCTCTAGGAACAAAGAGGCAATGGATGCAAGCAATGCTTTAGTTTCAAAATCCAAATAACAAATTTATGAATAGAGGTGTATATATGTACTTTGTTTTGCGATTTTCCTATGTTCGAGATGTTAGCCTGTGCTGCGTTTGTGAAGGTAAAATTCACTAAGTGATTGTTTAATACATGGTTTTAATGGGAGCACAATTTCAGGCAGCCTACGCCTTGTGCGCCGCCTGGCGAATTGTTTTATAATTTAACTTAATTATATGGCAAATGTCAACTGAAAAATTAAGTTTACATTTTCATTTCTAGATCCTTTTCTCTCTTATTATATCTTATTTCCTCATTTGCATATTATCAGTTATCTTACCCTAAATTTATAAATTCTTATTAAAAATTATATCATGCATCTTTGTTATCATACATAACTTTTTTATCTAGCCCTTTTTCTCCAAACCCATTTATTTTATTAATTACTAAAAATTATGTGAAAACACTATTCTAAACGCTAAATATAAATCGATTCTTAAATCTTACCAAACGATTTCCTGAGGAAATTTTAAAGTAATTTTATTAAGCACCAGGTGAACATTAATTTAGTGAAATATTGAAAACGAAAGTACTTAAGGTACTCGTCAATTTATCATGGTACTTGCTGTTGAAACTGGGGATGATTACTAGGTCTGAGAAAATTATTTACCAGGTCTTTGTTTTGAAAAGATTACTATTACCATTAGCAAGCTAATAGGCTTACAATAGTTAATTATAAGCTGAAGCGGAAATTTTGCGTATCATTCCAGATGGAAAGCAAATTATTTCATATTTTGTTACAGCGGAACGATGTTGAGTATCCACTTGTAAATTACTCAGAACGTGGCTAATTAATTTGAAATGAAGCGATAGTATCTTGTGAAGGGAATTTCTCACTGTTCATTACAGTAAAAATGAACCGGTTAATAATTGTTACCAACTGTGTTTGCTGAGTTTCATTACGTTATTTGCAGAAGAGTTCACAGTGATGTTCAGCTGTGTTGACGTTACCAATAGCATATGAAAGAAGGAGTGTTTCCTGATGTTGCTGCTGTTGTTTACGTCATTGTACGTACGTTGCACTTTACATTGCTATCATTTACGTGGCTGGCTAGTTGCCGGGATTAGGCAGAGCGCACGACTGTTATGGCGCAAGGACATTCCTTGAGTATTGATGGGTGAAGCCACGGTCGAGATTGGTTCATTGTTATCTTTCTGGGATGCAGCATTATTGTGGATGTGTTCCCTAACTTGTGCTGGAGAGCATCCGTTGCGGAAACTCACAAAGCACGGAGAAACTCAGTGTATGTTGTCTCTAGGATGCAGGCTCTATAATTATGTCCATAGCAGATGTTACCGAGCGCCTAAAGGTTCTAAGCGTCTGAATATTGTGATGCTACTACTAACCGGCTGGCGGCGGTTCGTTGTGTTGCAACTATTAGCTGGTAGTGGAAACATTTTGTTTATTTGAACCGTGTGGGCATCTCGCTTCATGGAATAACGGTGATTTCTCGAATTATGTCATCTTTTTGGCAACGTTGGAATTATTAATTATTTCTTGTTTATGTTTTAATTAAATTTGTTATTGTTTATGTTTTAATTAAATTTGTTATGGTTTATGTTTTAATTAAATTTGTTATGGTTTATGTTTTAATTAAATTTGTTATTGTTTATGTTTTAATTGAATTTGTTATTGTTTATGTTTTAATTAAATTTGTTATTGTTTATGTTTTAATTAAATTTGTTATTGTTTAAATTTAATTTATCTTGTATCGATTTTACGTCCTACAGACGAAACACATAACTCGTATGCTGACTTCTTAGGTCACACAGTTTGCCGAGGTAATATTGCATAGCGACAGCTGAACAACATTTTTGCATGGGCAGCGTCACAAACTTTAACATTCGTTATTATGGGAATTGCTATTACGTTTTACTTGCTAACTATGCAAAGTTTTCATACGTTTTTCATCATATTCCACAGTAATCTCTCGTTATGGGAGGAGTTGCCTTTGGTAGTCGATAAGGTAAATTGAAGGATATTGTTTGAAGAAACATTAGATTTCATTATGGAAGATAAGTTCCTTAATGTTAAAGGAAATATTCTTAAATAATTCATGATTTTTTAATTGCACATTATTAACTTTCTTTGTCTTAGACACATACACATGAGTCAAGAAGATTCCACATTAAATTTATATTGTAATTAACAGGACCAATAATGTCATTACCTTTAAACGCCTTGCTTCACTATACTCTTTTGTTACTTCCTAATCTTACAGATAAGTTTAAATGACTATTTGAAATCACATGTAATGTCAAAAAAGTGCGGAAGTAATGAATCACGGCATTTGGCGGTAATGACGTTACGGGTAATGGCATCATTGTCCATCGTGTAGGTCTCGTTTAAAAAATGTGGAGGGTCAGAATTTAATTTTTACAATTACTTCCTTTACATCTGTTTGTCTGTGGTTAAGGAATTTCCGTTTTTGGATATCTGTTGTGGCAAACGAGGTCTTCATTAAAATTCGCTTAAGAAGGAACAACTCGAGAACTCAGTGAATAGTTCCCAAACGACCTGCAGAAATTGGCTTCTATGTCCTAATTCTTTACAATGTGTTTAGAAATTAGTTTTTCTTTAAAAATGACAAAAAATTCTTTCAAATATCATTTAAAACTTGTTTTATTACAGTAAACATACAACCAGTCAATAAGAAAGCTTGTTTATATTCAATGTTTTGCTACAATCAGATTTACGAATGAGCTTAGAACAGCTCTTTCTGAATTGCGTAGACTCCTCAGTATCTCTCTACCGGGACCATCTATGAGCAGGAGCAATATTTACCAAGACGTCTCTCCTCTCTCTCTCTTCAAAAACTCTCGTTTTTATGGGCAGCTCCTTGCTGTGTTGCGTCAGTTTTTCCTAACTAGGCTGTTTCGTTTAGTTTTCCGGCTCTCCATCTTCTACCACAAAATACTGTACTGGAAATAGTCCTCATCTAGAACAATGGAGCCGCCACCTGCAGACGAACATTCCAATAATATCTGCACAACAACAGATTAACGCGGCATAATAAAACAATGAGGCGGGGTATATTATTGATTCATATAGGTCTCCATTTTCGAAGAACGTGCGCATCTTGTTAATTGAGGTCGGAGTGTTATAACGAATTACATAGTGTAGTGTTCAGCAATGAATCCTGCCCTTATGCGCCGATGGCTGGATACACACGTAAACATGGCAAAATATATGTCTTTGCATATTTTACGTCTCAAAACTAGATTATGGGTTATAAGGGATGAGATAGACGGATTCACGTGATCTTTGCATGAGGATATATTTACACGCAACCGGATTTGCTTGAGAGAGAACGAAACACAGTGGGTTTGACAGTGATAGTCCACTTGACCGCTATGGCTCAGATGAGAAGGCGAATAGGATCATTTCAATGTTATGGTGCATGACCTAAACACACACAGAAAATGTCATGGTTTGGAAAGAGACATAATAGCTGTTCAACTGACGTGTGTTATGGAAAACTTGATAGCTTGTTGCTACATTGAATATATCTTAGAATCAGTAGTAATATCCTGCACAGCAAGGATAGATCACGTTTATTTCAAACACCAAATGTCCTCCGCATATGTCAAACACTTGAAACGAAGATTTGCAAGGAGTACTAGTTTTAGTATGACAAGCTAGATGACCAAACTTGTTGTCAACGATGTTCCAATAATGCCTTTTCTTATTCCATTTTCTGCACAATATAATGGGATGGAAATAATATTGTTATCTTGATTTACTGCAGAAAATATCCTGGTGCAATGTAAAAGTACAGTCGATGTAGTTGGATTTACATCGCAAAGCATTGATTAGCTTTTCAGATATTTAGTATAATTAAAGAGGGCAACGCATATCATTTTAGAGATATAAGGTTCACAAAATATAATTAAAAACAAACGGAATTTTGAATAAAAAATTTTGAGCTACAAAACTTCTGTGGCAGAAATTTATTGTACAATGAATTCTGCCCCCATGGGTAATAAATAAATAATATATAATAACATATAATCAATAAATTTCCCCCACGAAAACTCACAAAAATCTCGCCCCGGAGGCTTTTCTGTGTTGACCATATTTGGCAATTGTGTTATCCCTGCGGAGGGTAATAATACCTTACAACACTAAAATTGGATTGTTACACTTTCAAGTAATAAACTTCAATAAATTTGTTTAAAGGTAAAATTGAATTTTCAAATTCTTCCAATTAAGAATTTAATATTTAGCAAAAGAGTGGGAGAGATTCGACAGAATATATATTAAATATGGAAAGCCGATTTAATAAATTCTTCCAATTAAGAATTTAATATTTAGCAAAAGAGTGGGAGAGATTCGACAGAATATATATTAAATATGGAAAGCCGATTTAATATGAATTTTCCCTCCACCGAAAGCCAAAGTTTTAAAGACAATTACTAAAACATAGCCCCTGAGTAATAGAAAAAGCGAATAATTCATTTACGAGTCTGTAACAGCGCCTTAGTTCCAAGATAATCAATTGACGAAGCTAGTTGAAATGGAGGAAAGCGTCGTCCTCAGGGGTCAACCTAAAAGAAAATTCCTCCTTTCTTTATAGAAGATATTTCTGCATGACATTATCTTAATGTCACGGATTTATGACATAAAAAGAAATTTCATAAAGTTATAAGCTTAAGCTAATGTAAATTAACTCTAGATTTCGAATTTTGTTATGTCTTCTCAATGAAATTATATTGTCGAACACTTAGTGCATTTGTTTATTATGTTATCCATTCGTTTAAGGGATACTTTAATAGATCTAGGGTTCTAAACTTGCATTTTTTTTTATACCTTTGTTTCATTCGTTAATTAATTTTTGCTACTAAAGATTATTTGGATACTTGGGGAAATTGTAGTTACTTAAAAATATTTAATTTTTAATATTAGGGTACTTCATGAACGTAGTCACAGAGTGGGATGGTCGAAATCTTTTCTTTGTAGGTTCATGAATGAAACACAGAAAAGAGAAAATTTTACAACTGTGTTTTATCTATAAAATTAATTTAATAATTAAACTGATTTAAAAATTTAAATTCGACTCTATAAAAACATAGAAAATTGAAGAGTTCCACTCCAGCCTTCTTACCTACAAGGAAGGAGGCACCTTTTTTTACTCCTTGATCGATCTTTTTATTACCATGTTTTTCCATTCACAAGCTATTTCTTCATCCTATTTGCATCCTATATTTTAAGAAATCCATCTGTAAGAGAATATTCTACATGGCATTTCTAAACGTAGCGACCCCCTACGATCAAACGTTGGATTTTCGAATTTTTCAAAACGTTGAGTTTTAATTTCATATAATTTCGAGTGCTTCCCATGTATTTTAAATTAATTATAAATTGTTAGTTAATCACAAGCTCGATAAATCAAGTTTTTAACTTACCATAAATCATTATAACTCCAGTCTTTCAATGAAGTTTTGGCGATAAAAGGCGAGGTTAATATTTATTACAGAAAGTTCGATTTTTAGATAACGTTTAAAATTTTGGAGGTTGCCACGAAAGTATCTCTCTGCATACAAGCGAATTAATATTGATTTGGGTATGCTATGGGAAATTATAGTATAAATATAGGGCATCTGCACTTTTCAAACACTTCCCTTGATAAAAAAGAATGATATTTCTCGAAACGCTGCAAATCTTTACGTTCAATTGGTAAATTTTACCTCTCCCCTCTCTTTGTTTTGTTTTAATTCTATGCTTTATTCCCATACTTTCTTCCTTAATTTTTCTTTACTTTTTATTCTTAGCCATGGTTTGACAGACCATTATATTTTTCATTTCTCGTTAATTCTTTCGGCTTTGACTTCATATTTTTTAATGATCTTTTTCTTTCCCTTTTTTTTTGAATTACGTATTCAGAACAATGAAAACATTTCGCTAGTTATTAGCTGGTGCAGGTCAAGTTTCTTTATTTTCTTTATTTGTAAAGATTAAATTTTTTTTGTGTTCTTTGGTGGAAAAACAATTATTCAAAACAAACAGGTGAGAATAATGGTGGATGTAAAAACTTGATTGGAGTTATATTAATTTCAAATTTATATTCAGAGAAGGCGAAAGAGAGAGAGAGAGAGAGAGAGATAGAGAGAGAGAAATTAAATATTTTTTAATGGTCTTGGGAGACGGGAAAACATTCGTGTATTTTATGCTCCATTTGATAAAATAAGCCACGCAATAAATCATTGATTTTAGATCGGTTTTTTCGCTTCAATTCTTCTCCGTAGTCTTTTTTTCACTATTTGAAATATTTCATAAAACACGGTCTATTTTCGTTATATCACACATCGATAATATATTTGATAAATAATATATCAGTTTAGAGAAATTTTGTTGAAAGGATATGTTTTTTATATAATAGTCTGTGTAAAAGGACAGAATATAAAAGATCTAGAGATTGAATTCATAGCTTCGAACTAATCATATAAAAAATTAGATATACATTTGCAGGAAATCGTAACTTATATGCACAATTTAAGTTCTTTTTATCCAAGCAGACACATTTTTGATTTTTCTGAATTTTTTTAAAATTTTGTTTGAGAAATCTATTTAGAAATTTCTATTTGTGGACTCTATTTGAAATTTTAATAAAGAAAGTAAAGTGCATAAATTCCGAATAACTGAAAAAAAAGTACGAAATAAGTTATCAGTTTTTTTAATATTAGGCAAATACAGTTGTAAATTTATGAAAATTTGACGTCACAGAAACGTTTTCAAGCACGAAAATTTCAATTAAATGACAACGGATCAGTTTAGAAATTTTTTCTGATAAAGGCAGATGTCTCTGTCAAAACAATTTGAAAAATATTTCAAATATAATATTTTAAATATGCTCCAACGCATACATCAACTTATATAATTGCATTTGAATTGATTTCGGTTCATATTTATTTACGTATTTATATATTTAAAAGTATTTATTAACCTTGATTTAATTTTTATGACCATCATCTGTGAGTGAGAATTACAAATGTAATTTCAACATATTTCGTTTTGTGCCTGTATTCTGTAAATATGTAACTGCTTTTATAACTTTTAGCTTTATTTCGTTTTGTAGCTGTAAAGAAGAAGTACATACCCAACTCATTTGCTCGTGCTTTTCGATTTTGTTTGTTTAGAAAAATTTCCAGGTGGAAAAATAATAACAACAACGAAGTTTTTTCCAGCGTAAAAGAGACACCAAAATGTTCTAGAATAAATTTTCCTGCTTTGAAAACATTGGGGAACATTTCAAAGCCTTATGTTAAAATTGCGTCAGTTGAAAAATCCAGTCTAGTTTCCCGATTGGGTTTGCATCCTTTAGATCCGTCTCCAATAGTTCTCCATGGTTTCTTGTAAAATTCGCATGTTCAGCTATAGGTACAGAGAAGTGGATTGGTGTTTATGTATTCCGAGCGAGCCTTTGGACTTCAGCAAAAATTCAATAAGATCAGGAAGTGTTCCTTTGAAAGGATTTGTAGCCTTCTAGTTAAGTGATTTTTATGAACATTGAACGCTGTTACAATTCATCCTTTCTTTATGAGTTAAAATATTTGAATTATTTTCTTTAATTTGATTTATTCTTTCTTCCTTTAGTCACCAGGGAAATGTAAGGTTTTTATATCAGATCTCCATTTGTCCGAGGTTTCTGAAGGCCATTTGAACAATTCTAATGTTTTCCCACCCTTCTTTAATTTCGTCTCTTACAGTTATCTATGTATGTTTTGTTCTTTTTCTTTGCTTGAAGGCGCTTTAATCTTAGACTTGTGTGCAAACGATGTAATTTTGCATTTTATTTTAAAATGTCAGAAGCTGCGACGACAAAACAACATTTATTAAATTTTATTTTTTTAAAGCCAATCTTAATACAATACGCCACAATATATATTTTTTAAATCTATAATTAGAAATTAACATCATAAGCAGAAAATTAGGTTTCGATGTTTGAAACATTTTTCTAACAACCACTGGGACCGACGAATCTAAGCTGTGGAGGAATATAGAGTGGAAATCGAAAACTAAAATAATAACAACTCGTTTATTTAAATTGAGATCACAATAGTAAAATATCACAGGATTTTATAATATTTTCATTTACCAGCTAATACTCTACACTCCGTTTACTAACGTTGAATTAATAAATAAAAATCATGGATTCATATAATTTATCAGGTTGATAAATTTCACAAAACCAATTCAAGAACTTTCGAGCACAATTCGACTTAAAATACTATTAAATAACTTCTAATATATTTATTTCACTTAATAATTAGTTTTGATAATGCCAAGGTATCCCTTTAAGTTTGCTGTTTAGTCAGATGGCCGACTGGTATTATAGTAACAAAGTTACATAAAAAAATGTATCTGTGGAAAAAAAATTGATTGATATTCTAGTAAATTTCGGTTCACAGCCATCATAAGGTCTGTATGGATTCTAAGTGCCGATCTAAAATCCTCTGATGGGGTTATAAATTGCGTTAATTTTCAAATTCAATTTCAGGTAGCTATTGCGCTGTACAAGCCGTGCTTCTAAGGAGGGAATGAAGCCCTCAGTTCTTTATTATCTCCAACATTGTAAATAGAATGAACGAAACCTTATTCTCATTAGAAGCAAGGATGTTGCTGAATAAATAATATAAAATATTTTTATTATTGATATTCCTTATAATATAATAAAATTGAAGAAAAGTCACCAATGAAGCAGTCACCAATGAAGCAGTCACCAATGATGGAAGCGCTGATGGGGAAAGTTCGCAGTGAAGGGGCAGCTTCCTTCTCAATGGCCGGTATAATAATGTAATCAAATATAATCACTGCTATCATTTGTGTTTTTAATAATTTTTATTCACACTCAAAAGAAAACAAACTTCAAAATTAAAAAAAAAGGTAAAAATTAAGCGTTAGAAATAATAACAACGCTGACTGGCTGACGTTCTTTATAATATAAAATAGAAAACTAGAAAAAGAAATATTTTCATGCGACAATCTCGAGCTTTATATCACGCAGACATAAAAGCATAGTTATTTTTATATTTATTCGTTTGATCCGCGACAAAATATTCAAAATAAAAAGTACATTTTTCATGGTTAAACAATATGGCAGAGGCCATAGAGGTAAAGGGAGCCTAGAAGTGCGCCTTAGGCATAAAAAAGGTGGACAAATACTAGTTTAGGTATTTACTGTTTAATCCCTAAATGTGGATTACTAGAAAAATAATAGTCGTTTGCAGTCATTAGGATTGAAAAAGGAAGGATTTTTGTCTCAGTAGACAAAAATCTTGTCACTACGCTGGAATTGTTCTCCAATCCCATCCTTGCTTCAACTGGTGTCAACTTGCTTTAAGGTGTGGGCTCCCACAATAGAAACACCATGTTCACTTCGCAGGCTTTCTTAACTGTTGCCACTTAGAAATGCAAGGAAAGGAAACTTAAGTTTAATTCCTAAAATTGGCAAAATGCCAAATGGTTTCTTTTTACATTATGTTTCCCATATGTACATCATTTTACTTTCTGTATCTGGAAATATATATTTTGTAATTAAAATTTCACTTTTTATATTTGGCAACAGTACGTGCAATTGTTTTCCGAATTCTAAAATCAAATCAGTCTTCCGTTTACCATCGAAGTATGCACACGTCATTCTCGGAGGCTCCGCCAAAACGGCGTAGAAAATTTTTAACGTTGCATTGTAATTTATCCTTTGTCGTGTATTAATGAATTTAACTTAAACATTTTAACCGGATGGATTTACTGCATTTTTTTAAATACGTATAACTGAAAAGGCATTCAGGAATAAAAGAGTCTTTTCATTTTACTGGTCTCAATGAAAAAAGGATTGAGCTGCTATAAAAGCTTATTCAGTTTTTTGATTCTATTTTCGCATAAAAAAATCTAATAATTTAATATGATAAGTTTTTGAAAAGAGAAAAATATTTATCATGAAATTAAATAGTCAGTAAGTTTCGTTAAAGGATAGGTATACAAATAATGAATTATTGAGCTAAGTAGTTTATTTTTCAAAGGTTCTTAGAATTTCAAAACAAATTTTAACTACTTTCGCACTAATTAGAAGATTTTTTATATTTTTCAGGTATTATTCCCTAGTATTTAAATGCTAACTATTACTAATTAATTAAAATGAATGTTGACTTAATAATTAGTGATCATGCAAGAGGATTTGGAAAAGTTTACTTAGCTTTGTAATACGATTATGCGAACGTAAAATTTTAATCTGAGAAATATTTTCAATTTACTCCGTTCTTCTCGGAAGGGTATTCACGGAGAAAATTCTATTTATTTTTAGAAAGCAATATCTTCTCAGTCGAGGGCAGTTTATGTTTTCCAAATATTTTACGAAATCGATTTTAAATTATGAAATATTTTGAAAAATAAGCTCTAAGACTTGATTGTGTAATAAATCACGAAAGTTTAAAATTTTGTAAATGCAAAATACATTTTTTCAAAATTTTCTTTCAATTCAGAAGAATTTATCTTGCATTACTTGATTGAAAGTTTAACAGATTCTAGTGCGTAAGCACACTTTTATGAAAATATATTAATAGCGAATATTATAATATCAAAGACGTGCTAAGAATTACTATCGAATTTAGGTTATCGGATAACAAAGAATTCTGTCGTACTTTCATATGCAAATTAAAATTATAGAATTATTTTAAAAATTAATTTTCCATGTTATCCAAACAGCCTCGGGCGACCACAACGACTCCGTTTCTTACGACTGTAACTAACAAAGGAACTACACCAGGTGTCTCGGTACGGTTTGATATCTAGTCAGTAGATAGTCAGTACAAAAATAAAACACATAAAGAAATAAAATCTGCCCCAATCGCCCCCCAAGCAAAGGTAGAAACCATTGAAATTTGGCGATTTTTCATGAAATTTGAAAAAAATCCATTGTTTTGCTGAAATAATCAATACTTGTGGTTATGAAAACAGTATATCTAACAAATAGCAAAACAAAGCGAAGAAAAAAACCGTATTCAATATAAGTAAAAAAAACAAACTACGGAAATCTAAATACTTTTTGTTTAATTTATCATTGCATGTAGTAACAATAAAAAATATGTCCAATCATGTACAAGGCATAAAATTGAATATATATATAATGAAAATAATGCATTATAAAAAATTGTTCAAGATGTTTACAGGAATTTGTATATTAATGAAAAAAATAGAACTTGGAGAGAGATTTGATGTTCCCTTGTCGTTATGATGTGATATATATACTCATACATACTATGGCGAACCGTAACCTGTGTATTTAGAAATTTTCGGATGTTCTCCTTCGTGGTAAAGAGATATGAATTATTGAAGGATTAGTTGTATTGGAAAGAAAGCGGTAAGCACGGTGGTCCAACAAGGCGACCGCTACTCCCAATCTAGACGGATTTTACGATCAAGAGGCACAAGTGAAAACCGAATATAACAAAGGCAAAATAATAAAATTGACAGTCGGTTTATAGGGGTTATAACTCCTCGTGGTTTTCGCTGTTTTAAATCCCGAGAAGAAGGAAGATGTTCGGGATGTACTCAAGTCGGGCCGTGCTTGTTTGTGGTCAAGCATCAGATAGGTCGTAAGGAGGAGCCATAGTTGAGGGCAGTAATTGTGATTTGTCTAGAAATATTGGTTGAGAAGTGATTGGTACGTTCTAGGAATCAGAATCAAACTGGAATAATTTATGCATATTGATGATTTACTAAGGTGAGCTATTGCTAGCAATTTGTCAAACAACAGAGTTTACTCATCAAATAAATCTTAATCAACCTTATTGTTAATGACCGAATTCGTAGTGTATGATCAAATACAATCAGTCCATTTGATAGCCATTTCGCGCTATAAATATGAAATAGATTGTTGGCCATAATTTATTTCATCTATACGATCACGGTGATGTATTTCCAGTATTTCGCATTTATTAAATTATTGTTTGTTTTACGAATGTTTCACATATAAATAGGACTGGCTCATTCACCTTTTGTCTTTGTAGCTAATCTTAAACTAAACGTTTATTTAAGGCCAACTAAAGGTTTACGACCTCATGTACAAGACATAAAATAGTATATATATATATATATATATATATATATATAGTGAAAATAATGCATTATAAAAAAATTTTCAAGACGTTTACAGGAATTTGTGTATTAATGATAAAAAAATAGAGTTTGGAGAGAGATTTGATGTTCCCTTGTCGTTATGATGGCATATATATTCATACACACATATACTTATTGGCATACATACTCATTTTCACGTGTAAAAATTAAAGATATGAAAACATCAGCCCTAATGGGGTCAGTTTCATTTTAGGCATCTGTAAAACGAATTTTGAATAAACAAATCGCCAATTATGGCACTCTTTGAAGCAAAATTGCACCGAGTGAGCAAATACAGTAAAACCTCTCTATAACAATATTATACGGACCGAGAAAAATTATCTTTGTAGAGGGAGTCATTGTTATAGGGAGGGTTCATTATACAGTAAAACCTGTCTACAACACTATTATACGGACCGAGAAAAATTATCGTTGTAGAGGGATTTATCATTATATCGGACATCGTTGTAGGGAGGTTTTACTGTATATAAAGCGTCCGGTCGGAAAAAAGTCACCCATCACATTCATTCCCTAATCGTAATTGTAAGAAGTATGCACTACAAGGAAGCTTTGGAATTAGCTTCCCATTTTTAATTTTTGCTGAGAGAATATTGAATAAGCTTTTGTTTTTTTGACTTTGAGAGGGTTTAAATAAGTTTTGTGTTTTTTTAAGAGCGCTGAAATCTGGTTTTTGGTAGTGGTGTTTTTAACAGTTAACAACATTCGTATAATAGTTGCATAACATTTCTATCGCTATTACAGTTTTATTAGTTTAGTTTCATTTTCTAATACAGTTTCCAATAATTGCAATATTTGGATCAGATTTCAAAATATTGTATATTTTCGTTTACAATTCATTTCTTATATTATACAACTAATTTAATTTATTACAGTTCACCTTCTTTCGTATTTGATGTGATTTTTATTGTAAGAAAAAGCAATGGTCAATGTATCAAATATTGCTAAATACTTTTTTGACGTAATACAAAAGAAATATGGCAAAGCCAATAGCTTTGTGAATTATTCAGAAATTCATATTGGGAATGAAGTAATTCCCATTGCCGAAACATTGGTGCAAAGTCCAAATTTTGAAGAATTTACTTGCGATATTGACAATGAGAGAAATGTAGAAATTACTGAAAACATTAGTGAAGACGAGTTAAATGAATTTTCCCCCAATGATAGTATGTCACATGGTTTATCGTCCTACTCACTTGCCTACATGAAATAAGTCGTTGGTTTCTTTTCGTAGACAGCATCAGGTAAACGGAAACAGGAACATACAATTCAACATTGTTTTCGTAACCCCAGTCTTAAATATAGACAAATTTATAAGATGAAAAAATACGTCACTAATATCGGAAATAAGATTGAAAAATTGTATTCAATAAAGAAGCATAGTTTTGAAAATTTCAAAATTGCGAGACAAAATGGTTTTCTTATGCACGATACTGATCTTCGAACTTGTGCATACAAATATAGTGGAGAAATTAAATACGAAAATTTCAAAGCATCTCCCAGTTTTATCGCACTTTTCAAGAAACGATGTGGCATTTCTGGTAGAAAAATAACAAAATTCGTTAAAAAAAAAAATTCAGGATATTTGGAAAACCAGGCTATTGAGTTTGTGCCCAATGCAGCTGATGTAATGAAAAGCTATTTACCGATTCACATTTTAAATGTGGATCAAATCAGTTTCAGCAAAGAAATGACATCAATGCGAACCTTTTCTTTCAAAACAGACAAATATGTTCATGGGACCATTCAAATGCAGTTTCACAATACAATCAGTAACTTCTATGGATGGGACATTGTTGTCAAAATGTTTGCTCATACATCAAGAGCCAAAGGGAACTTTTGACCCCCGCGTTTGTGTTACTTCGTTTAACCCTCCAAATGTCGTTATCACATGTACAAAAAGTGTGAAATCGTCAAAATATATATACATAATTCTTCCTTATTAGACAACGTCATCAAGCCCACTTCAACAATAAATGACAAAGTGTTAGACTGTTGGAGTGGTTGAAAAGGTGAACATGTTGAGGAAACATTTTCTATTGGGGAACACTCATGCCAGTTCCTACATATTCCACCAGGCACAACTTCTTTAGTTAAACCATGTGCTGTTTATTTTTTCTGGCAATGGAAATATTTCGAAAAAAAAGCAATTTTCTTATACTTCACTACATAGATGAAATTGACATCTATGAATGAAACAACATTACAAAATTACATTGTTTAATTCATAACCAATTGTCCGCTTCTGTATTTAATAACATGATGAAATATGCCTGGTGGAAATCTGCTTACTCTCTTTCGAAACCAGAAGCATTTAAAAATGCTAAATAAATTTGCTTCACTTATCAACAAAATCAATCGTGTTATACAGAAAATTGAATAAACAGTGCATTTGTATGTTGTAGTCATTGCGCAAACTTTCTATGTTTTTCTCATTTTTTTATTGATTTTCACTCTCATTTTTAGTTTTTGAAGTAAAACAAAATAAGCTTATATTTCTTATAAATTAAAAATCCTACATAACGTTCTATACAAAAAAAGAAATCAATCTTTATTTACCGTCAATACGCAACTTTGGGCTAATTTCTTGTACATTTTTTAAGCATATGAGCTGTTAGCAATGAGTAGCTCAAAGTCATCACAAGTTAATGCATCATTGTACATAGTTCATTCTTATATTTCATATAGTTCGTCATATTGTACATGATTGTGAGAACTATTACGTGTGCTATTAGATGGTGTGAAATTTTAACTGACACCAATAATTCAAATTTTTATATATAAATTTTCTTAACCCTATTTTTGACACTGGAAGGCTTTTTCTTCAAACCTGATAAGTGAATATTTTTCAATAGCACTTTAATAGATTAAATGGTTAAATGTAGTTATTGATTATAATTTTATATATTGTTATAAATATATATTGTAATATATAATATAATTTTTTATATTGTTATAAATATAGTTATTGATTAAATGGTTAAATATAGTATTTTCACGACCACGAGTATTGATGATTTCAGTGAAACAATGGATATTTTTTCAAATTTAATGAAAAATTGCCAAATTTGGCGAAAAATTCAGCATTTCGCCAAATTTCAATGGCTTCTACCTCTGCTTGGGGGTCGATTGGGGCAGATTTTATTTTTTTATATGTTTTATTTTTGTACTGGCTATCTACTGATTAAATATAAAACCGATCCGGGAGTAGTTCCTGGGGTAGATCCTGGGGTAGTTTCCTTGTAAGACATTATTACATTTGGGATTTAAACTTAATAATACAAACATTGTCAATAAATAAAACCAAGTACAATTTCAGAAAATGGGATTTTTTTAAATAAATGAAGAACATCTCTTCTTTTTTCTACGAACAAACGCAGTTAATTATTTCACGTTTTCGATATCCTAACAAGCCTTTAATTGCCAATTAAGACTTGGCATAACAAACGAGTTTCGAGGATATTTCCCATTTATTATTTTTTTAAAGGAAACAAACAACTCTTCTAAAAATTTTAACACTTACTAATTGTTGTCTTTTAAGCTAAAAAAATGTGCATTTTAAAGCAGCCAATTTTTGAAATAATTATAATTAGAATAAAAAGAAACAAAAACTATAACGAAGGCCAGACTACAGAATTTAAAAAAAAAGGAGAGTTTTTGTTGAAAAGGGAAGACGTAATAGAATTTTTTTTCTCTCATAAAAAATTTATAATAATATTATTTAAAATAGGGGTGCGGGTTGTTAACTATAAAACTCTATTGCGAATGGACTTGGTAACAAATGAATTTCCGAGTAAAGTATTTTAAATGCCGGTTGTTTATATAAAAGGGCGTTGTATTATGAAAGAAGAGAAGTTCAAAATATCCCCAGTTTATTTGCCCATGATAAAAACATGTTAAAAATATGATGATAAAGAAATGAAAAAGATATAATGATAACAAAATGAAAAAGATATAATGATAACAAAATGCTAAAGATATACTGAGAACGATTTAGTGATAAAGCTATGATGATAATGAAATGATAAAGATATAATGATAAAGAAATAATGATAAGTAAATAATAATAAAGAAATAATGATAAGTAAACAATAATAAGGAAATAATAATAAAGAAATAATGATAAGGAAATAATGATAAATATATGACGATAAAGGAAAAAATTGAAAGATAAATATGCTTAATTAGAAAATCGTTAAAAATCAGTGATAAAGATTTAGACATTAAAAGTTAAGTTTTTTTCCCTTTATAATTTATTAAATGCTTTTTTTGGGGGGGAAAAATAAAAAACTGGAAACTTGTAGTTAATAAAATAATACTTAGTGAATGATAACGTGATACAAACTAAATTTAATCTCTCCTCAAAGAAGCAAGTATTTTTACCGACCGGCTTATTAGGCAGATGGCAAAGTCAGAACATGGGTGTGAAAAATAATCAAGCTTAACATGAAAGTTACGTTATTGGCTTGATTAACATCGTCAAAATTTTATAAGTACTTGCACAATTAATGATTACTAGGTTAGGAAAAAAAAATAATTTCAAGATTAGAAGTAAACATTTTCAAGATTAGAAAAGCTGAATAATTACTACACTTAAAAAAAATGATAATTTACATTAATCCTATTAGTAATAATTTAAATTAAGAGAGAACAATTTTTTCTTATGTCTCGGGAAGTACTTTTGAATTTAATAACCGTAAAATGGAAATATCGCATTCAGAGGTGTAGATTTTGTAATTTATTATAAACATAAAATATTCCCTAAAATGAGTAAAAAGTTATACAAGGTGCTTCCTAAAGTCCGTATTCACCCAAATAACTTTTGAATGAAGGCTGGTATAGTTATAACAGTTAGGTATAGGTACGGTAAAGTGAATATTCCCCATCGGATGGGGTCGACAGCAGCGCCCTTTGGGGCGAAATCTAGAAGTTATTTAACTTAACTCGAGAATTAAGAGAGATGCAAACAAAAATTACAATGCTGTTGAGCATCAACTAATTAGTAGGATATGATATAATATGTACGTCGATAGATTAAATAGACTCATTTGGTAGGAATGCGTACAGATGAAGTATCGCCCCTATGTGATACTGCTCTTATATATAGGTATGCACAGAGGAAAATGTGTAGGGGCAACTTCTGAAAAATTCGTTTTTATACTCTTTCGCAAAAAAAAAAAAATCAGTTTCTATTGAAATTAAATGTACATCCAGCACATACACAGGTAAGGAAATGATAAAATATTCAAAGCCGTAGGGGGCCTATCAATGGCTAAGAACTGAATGTTCAAACCAATAGTTGGCGACCATCTCCCCCCGGCGGCAATGTACGCTTTTATACGTCTAGGTAAGGAGCGATAAAGATTCCTAATGTCATCCTGCGACGCAATCTGCTAGGCATTTTTCACTTGTTGCCCCAGATCTGTGACGTTTTGCGGTGCCTGAATTTGGCAGTCGACCATGCCACATACATGTTCAATTGGAGAAAGGTTTGGTGACCTCAATTTCCAAGGAAGAGTATCAACAGCACTGGGGTAGCTCACAGATATGCGAACCATATGGGGCCTGGCATTATCTTGTTGGAAAATGACTCCAAACTGTCGTGTCATGAAGGGTAACGTAAACGGCCACAGGATGTCATCAACATACCTTTGAGCTGTTAAATTTGTATGCAGGATGAGTCCTGCTGTCGTATGAGATAACACCCCACACCATCACTCTAGTGGTAATAGCTGTGTACCTCTGTAAAACAAAGGGTGTTTGGGACTGCTGGCCCCGGCACCTTCATACACGGATCCGATGGTCATCTGCTCCAAGACTGAAGCGGGATTCATCGTTGAACACTATGCGATACTAATCTGCTGGCAGCCACGATGACCGGCTACGACACCACTCCAGACGACTCTGTTGATGGTGTGGGGTTAAAGGCAGACGTCTTAAAGGCCGCTGTGAGCGTCAGTTGCGCAGTAGAAATGCGCGCTATGATCGAAGTTAACACTCATTGGCTTTGAAAATTTAATCGTTTGCTAATTTGGTCCAAAGGAATTTGCGTGCTCAATTTCGAGACGAACTGTTAATTTTTTAGGGGTGGTGGTGGCGGTTCTTCTTTTACTACTACTACTACTACGAAAGAGCGTAAATTTGAACGGAAGTTTCCCCAACACGATACTTCTGCTGGTACATATTATATCATCTCTTACTATCCTACTAATTAATTAATGCTTAACAACATTATACTTTAATTTTTTCCTGTTCCTCTTTTAATTCTGTGTCAGGTGAAATAATTTCCAGATTTCGCCACAGAAGGCGCTGCTGCTAATCCGATCCGATTGGGCATTGCCACTTTACTATACCTATACCCAATTGTTATAGCTGTGCGGGCCTTTGTTCAAAAGTTGTTTAGGTTGACACGAAGTTTAGGAAGTACCCTGTGTATATATATATTGGGGAACGAAACACGTTTCCTCGAAGTCGTTTTAAATTAAAATACCTTGAAAATCATTTACAATAACCTTCAAGAAGTGCATAAATTC
>QLNU02014802.1:18290932-18302422 GCA_006491805.2 Dysdera silvatica
CCCCAAGAATGGGCGAGGAAAACTTTTTCATTCATTCATTCACTCACTCACTCACACGCACGCACGCACACACACACATACACATATATATAGAGAGAGAGGGAGAAAGAGAGAGGATGTTTTTACACATATTTACAGCGACTTCGACAGCATAAATAAATACAAACAATAAAAAATTATCTTCTGATGTAATCTACCTGATATCTCTGCCTTTGAACTATAGTATTGCATCTAGATTTCAACGATATTAGGGATTTTTGTACAGCCTCAAGTGGAATTTTGTCCCATTCCTCCTCCACAGCTTTCCACAGTCCATCCAAGGTAGTGGGTCGGCATTTTGAAAGAGATTGTTTTAAAAGTCCAAATGCACAATAAGCCATCGGTGCTACATCTGGAGACTGGGTAGGAATATGGCTAACTGGTATATTGGCTTTATTTCGCAGTTCCTTGTTTCATTTTTTTTCTAGAAATGCGGTTGTACTTTTGGAGGTGTGGCTACTCGCTTTGTCCTGATGGAGTTCCACATTTTAAAAATCAGTAGAATACAATTTTGGAATATCTCCTTTAAAAATAGGAGTCAGAACATTATTTTGATAATATATAGAGTTGAGTTTTGGATTTTTTCAACTTTTCTTATTTTTAATTTTCCGTTATAAGAGATGCCAGCGATAATCGTGAATCCTTTACTTAAATCAAGAATTTACTTAATAGAAAATCAAAAATAAAATGGTCATACTGACCATAATGGGAGTTAGAATAATAACTCTTGTTTTGTTTTGCCATGATTCCTCCGTGCACCGAAATGTAATTTTAGCATGGAAATAAAATTGATTGTATTGTAATGAATCTTTGTTCTCTTTGAACCAAACTGTTGAGTTTATCGGGCCACTTTTTCGATAATTAATCGATTTTTTTTTATTGCAATCATTTAAATAAATCTACGCTTCCTTAATTGCAATAATTTTTTTGTTTTAATTAAATTCAAATCTTTATTAATTATTTTATTTATAGCTGAGGCTCATGTATACAAAGCTTTTTCAATAGTTTTTCGAGCTTTTGAATTTTGTTGTAAAATCAGAGACTACACTGAAATAGTTAGAAGAAGTATGTACCATTCTGGGATAATTTTTTTTTTTCATTAAAGCCTGACGATTTTCCTTTTACGTGAATAATATCGCTTATTTTATATTTTGAAACATGAAAACCATGCTTCTTGCATCGCTTTTTAATTATTGAATATGAATATTTCTCTTTATAAAGGGCAAATATTTAGCCTTGTAGCCACAGCTTTCTTTTGTAACCATTTCATAGCACAAACTAAATTTGTAGTCTCAAACCATTTTCCACTTTTCAGGTAATTGCGTGTTGCCAGATTTTTTCTGGTTCGCTGTTAGTTTTTTTTTTTAAATTTAAAATGAAAGTTGTTATAAATATGGGTAAATATCCTTGCCCTCCCTCCCCCTCTCTCAGTATATATATATATATATACTATGAAGCTAAAATAATCATCAGGAAGATTAGAAACCCTCAGTATAAATTTTAATGAAAAGGAAACATTAAAACAAATCTATTTCGTTAATGAATATATGTCACATAACTTCTAGTTCTTGCGGGGTATTTAACGCTTACAATATTGATGTTTGGCTAAATATATAAAGGAAGAGTACTGTAAAGTTTATTGACTTGATCGACACATCTAATCTTTTAAATTGCATTTTTTCTTAAACATAAATTTTTATATTTACAACATGTATATATCTTCATATTATCAACATAATACGTTATGTAAATATATTATGTTTACCATCGATATTATCTTTGTAATAATCGTTTTCTGTCTGTCAATCAGGTTCCAATAACTGATGGTCTACGGTGTTAACTAGTTATCAAAACATTCGTTTTATTAAAAAAGGGAAAGATAATTATAATAATTTGCTAATTAATGAAGTTCATAAAAACTTGCTTTCTTTAAAAATTAGTGAATGTGTAAGTAAATTAATAATCCATGGATCAAAGAGAGGGAAAGAAAGATTTTTATGGAAGTCCTTCTCCGAATTTATTACAAAATTCGAAGTACTACATAATTAAAATTGCAGTGTTAAACCCACTATCCAGGAATATTTGTAGTAATGGCGTTTTATATTTCTAGTTCGTTCGAAAAAGTGATAAGAAACGTGATTTTAATCGGCAATATAGCATACATCCAAAAAGAAAAAAAATCATAAGAAAAAAATTGGAAAAATACAACATATAAAACATTTTTTCTGTAACACAGTGCTTTATAGGACTAATCATTAGAAGTTAGGTGCCTTCCAAAGCAAAAAAGAACAACTTATTGCAAATTATATCAAATATTGCAATAAATGTTATACTATGTATATAAAACCTTTAACTAAAGAGTGATTTTATTAACTTGCTCCTTTTAGAATTAACCAGTTTGCTTTAAATGTTCATGTTCTTTATGAATGCTCCATAAATTCCATAAACTTGCATTACTTGTAGTAAAAGAGTAATGGAGCAGAAAAGGAGTTTCTTCGTTCTATGCTCCAGGTTTGTTATTAGCTCAATGCTTTCGTTGATGGGAATTTTTTTCATTGGTCGGACTTGGAGCTTCGAAGCTTCCTTCGGGCTTGGGAATTCTGGATAATAGGAGCTGCGGCGTATAACAATGATGGTTCGTTTATTTATTAAAAAGGTTTTTTTTTATTGCTCCGTTGATACTTGTTGGTCGTATTTTTTTGAGTAATTCTTCATACATTAAAACAAATATGCCAGCAAGATAATGAGAATACTATCTATTCTATTTCTTCTCTTTTTAGCGGGTTTCAATAGATATTGAACCCGCTATTGCTTTTGGTTTTTCTGTCTGTGCATCTGTTATCTGTCTGTCTATCTGTTGTCTGTTTGCCTGTACGCAAATAAAAGGGGTAAGGTAAAGGTCTTCCGTAAATGCAATAACGATGGCTATTGTTAACGTTGAAAACCTACAGAGTTACTTGAGAATTAGAGAGTTGTGAATTAGAGAGTTGCGGATTAGACAGTTTAGAATTAGAGAGTTGCGGAATAGAGAGTTGTGAATTAGAGAGTTGCGGATTAGAGAGTTGTGGATTAGAGAGTTGCGAATTAAGAGATTTGATGTTTAGAGAGTTGCGAATTAATGTTAATTGAAACCCGCTAAATTTAAATATCGACCTTGGGCGGATTTTTTTCATTTGCTTGTTTGTTTTTGCATTTTTTTATCGTAATATTCTGAAATTTCTTTTCGATTCCCCCTTTTTTACTTTTTTTATTCCATTTGGAACTATTTCGTTTAGTTTGTTACAAAAACATTCTAGGAGAGTATTTTTTTTTTGGTATTTTTTTCTCGGCATTTAAATTCTTGTATTATATTCATCTATAATCTGATCTGCCAATCAAGTCTGTTTAAAGTGTATGTGTGTTTTCATCACTTTTTTTATTATGTTTTATACGCTTGTCTGGATATAGAAGTACAAATGCTATTAACTGTTATTAAATGCTCTTAATTATTAATAAATGTTAAGTAAATTAATAAAAGTTTTATTAAAATCTATTACTATCTCTATCAAATATTACTAATTACTATGCGCATCTCTATATACAGATTTAATTACATAATAATTAATTATGCAATTCTTATTTATGAACAATACTTTAATTAATATAATACTTCCTTATATGTAATCATTCTTCAACAAAGTTAATTTTTTTATTTGATGAAGAATTAATAATTAAATCGTGACCGTCTACACATTGACTTTAAGTCAAAATCCCGCAGAATCTAATTTTAACAACCATGGTTACGATATAAATTATTTAGATGATCCATGCTCCGTGTGAAACGGAATTTTATTTATTTTTAGCGTAAACCTCGATGGGTAATTAACTCAATGGCTAACTAACTTATTGTGATGTATTATACTAGATTTATCTTTCAGAAGAGTTTTAAATTACTATCACCTTCGAGGAATAAGATATTTTTGTCACGAAGGCATATTTTAAAAAGAATGCGTTTTTTAAAAAGTGCTCGTTCTTTCGTTTTCTGCATATAATATATGCAAATTTTGTGAATTTGTGAGTATAATACATATTTTAAATGCCTAATTTGTTTCCAAATTAGTTAACGGCTGTGTGAAAATTTCAAATAAATTTTATGTTCAGAGAAATCTGCCTAAAATTAAAGCCATTTTATAAATTAGGAAAAAAAATCTTCTTTTCAAAAATTAAAATGCTAAATTTTCAACCAAAGAATAAAATGAAGGCTGAAAGAGAAAAACACTTTTTTTCCTTTTGAAACACGGAACTTGAAAAACATGAAAATTTGGACTTAAGAACTCAGTATATAGTTTCCACCGTCTTTTCATTTCTTAATCGACACATTTCCTACTTTCTCAATTGTCTTCGTAGTGAGAGAAACGAGAATTTGGAAGAGAATAACAAAATGTGTTCTGGGATGGGTTACGGTATTCTGAAAGAGGTTTGAAATTGACTGTTCTGTATCTTCGAGAGGAAGTTCGCAATCGTTGCCTGTATTTAACAATCGAGAGTCGAAAATAGACATCCTAAACAAAAATCAAAACCGTATTGAATATTTATAATAAATAATATACTTCGATAACAGTATTGATACCCAGGTTTAAGTTCAAGCTAGATTTTTTACAGAGAGTAAAAAATTTTCAGTTTAAGCTTAAACGTCGGTGTCAAAGCCGTTATCCATTTTAATTCCTTGGCACAGTATAGCCCAGATGCTCTTGCACCATAAAAATCCAAACAAACAAACAAACAAACAAACCATTTTAATTCCCCAAGCAAAATCCCGCTTATACGAGCATAACCTTATTTTTTTCACTGGATGCATTCCACATGACTTCAAAATCGCGTCAGTTACCCCTGGGTTCAAAACTGGGTTTACTGGGTTCAAAATCCGATGTTACAAACTATCGACCTATCTCCATATTAACGGTCTTCGATAAAATTTTTGAAAAACTGCTTTACAAACGTCTATTGAATTTCTTTCAGTCTAACTCTATTATGTAGAGTAATCAATTCGATTTGTTGTCTAATAAATCTAATGAACGCACTCTTCTTCTATAACTGATTTTATCTATCCATCTTCATCTCCCGATGCTAAACACTTATCACTAACAAGGGAACTACCCCGAGTGGGAGTCCTAACTGAGAATTGAGACATATTGCAATTTATAGATTTTAGACCCCTAATTACGAATCCGAAGTCCTTTTTCTGTGAAATCCATATATTAATTTTTAATTAAAGAATAAAATTTTCAAAATTCTCACAGATTCAGGTGTTTGGCGAAATATGTGTAAGAATTGGCGATGCTTTTATTATCGTTTCAAAACTAGTTTGCTTTTTTGATACATAAAGTTTTGAAACAAGATACATGCTTTTTGTGAAAGCAGGAAGAATTAACAATTTAGATAAATTAAATTTCGAGTGCACTTTCTCTATTTATAAAAAATAATACCACAAAATTTAAAAATTTGTATAATGTGCATACGATGTGAAAATCGAAAGTAAAAATTTAAATATGGGTTTGTTTCTAGCAGAATTAATAAAAAACATTAAACAAGACTACCATAAAATTGGTATTCAACGAAAAAATGTTCGAAACATAACATTGGTTACAGTGAGTGCATTTTAAAAACGAGTGACTCCTACATAATGAAATATTACAGTGAATATTATCCACTGCAAAGGAAAGGTTTTCTATATTATTAAATGTTTTAGGATCGTTATCTGAATAATTGCACTCATACCAGGAATGTTGTAACTAAAGGCGATATTGTTCAGATTGAAGTTGGTTATATATTATTAAAGAGTGCATTTTTAGTATTTCATTTCTATTTTTTATATCAATTTTCATATATCAGCAAGGGCGATTTAGTTTGTAACTTTTTTAACGAACTTTTTAAACTGCCTGTGAAACTATACATCGATTGGTTGAATAAGTGATATTGTTTCAGGGGGTATTTGTAAGGTAAGGTAATGCAATCGCTAAGAAGATCTTCGTATATGCTTAGATCTGTGCACCCTGTCTAGGAATCTACTATAATACAAGAAGATGAGTGGGTGCAAAATAGGAATAATGGAATTATTATGCTATTCTTTCATTTGTAGTTTATCCATTTTTCCTGATTTTGAAGAAGTGATATATAAATTTGAAGGCCGAAATAACTTTTTTAATGGTCGGATCAAGGAAATTTCCATTCTTTACTTTTAAGCATATTAGTAACTTGTCTTTTAATTCCCACTCGTTGATAGCATTGGCATAATTTTATATAAATATATATATATATATATATATAAATAATGTGTTTATGAAGTATATAGATGTGTTAATGAAAATTCTGATGGAATTGTCGAAATAGTTTGCTTTTCCCCCTTTAAAGACAATCTTTCATTTGCTATGAAATAATGAAATCCACTCTGATGGGATTTCAGTATTTGACCAGGATCACGAGTTTATATTAAAAATGAGAGATTCGACATTAACTCCACAGCAGTATTTTTAATTTCCTCAATATTATGGATATGTGCTGTGGTCAAGTATTTTGTGATTTTTCAAGGAACAATTCCAGCTGTCTTTGTAAAATTTTGGATGAAACGATAACTGCTTTTCAAATTTATTAAATTTAATTCTTTATCTTTATTGAAGGCTCAGCGTTTTAAATCCACGTTATGAATCGGCAAATGACGATTTCTGGCATTCTTAAATTTTTGAAATATTGAAGCCCTAATTATTTCTTATTTTTGATTATTTATCCCTAATAAAGGTTGTTTTTTTTTATTTAAATGTATCTCTAGGATATTTAACTTTATGATAACGAGCTTTGGTTTGAAGAAATTTTCGTTTTTTACAAGAATCAAAACAATCAACAATTTTTTTCATTCTTTTCAAGGTAAATTCATGCATCTCATCTTTACAGAATCACCATTACTATAGTCGGATTAATACACGCGATTACCATAATCGGTTCGATTTTCATTAAAGTCACGAAAATCCAAAGTAAAGTCTTCAGTCACATTATTAATAAAAAACAACTCTTCAATTATTGCAAACAACTGTTTATTTTTGCGTAATTCTGAAGCTGTAAATATTGAATGTTACATGTTTTATTTTTTTATTGATAAATTTAAGATAGATTGAATGATGTTCACGAAATTCTTTTTTTTTTTTTTTAATAGAAAATCAAAAGTGAAATACGGACGGTTTTTGTATTTCGATATTTTGCTAGAAAACGAACAACTAATAATTTCAGTCTGGCATTAAATAAACTTCGGGTTCAATCAACGTAAGTTAAAAGCATGCCAACTGACAACACACAAATTCTCGCCAATACTCCGATAACCGCCATAATTGCTCCAATTCTTACAAGGACTTCGTCAAACAGCTGAAATTTGCGCCAATTTTGAAAACTTTAGCCGTTAGTTAAAAATTTATATATGGATTTCGCAGAAAAAGGACTTTGGATTCGTAATTGGGGGTCAAAAATCTATAAATTGTAATATGTCTTAATTCTCAGTTAGGACTCCCACTCGGGCTAGTTCCCTTGTAAGACTCTTCTTGGATCTCTCCAGGGCCTTCGACACAATAGACCACGATAGACTGCTTTATAAACTTCAATTAGTTGGTATCTGTAGATTAGTCAACAACCTCCTATCTAATTACCTTATAGATCGTCAATAGTTTGTTAGTCTGGGCAGCTCATATCCCATTCTTAAAAACATTCTCTGAGGTGTCCCTCAGGGTTTTATTCTCAGTCCGTTATTGCTGATTTTTTATATAAATGATATTTTATTTTTGCCTGGATGCTTACTTCCTATAGATAAGTTTTTATTGCCTACAAAGATATCAACGATCTTATGCTTAGAGTTTGCGAAGCTGTTAGACATTATATTGATTTTTTCACTCAAAATTTTCTTATATTTAACGCTAAAAAACCTTAAACGTCTCCGTTTTACATTCAAGCAGAATATATTTCTTGACCAATTCTCGATTTCAATAGGCAATGACATCTTTCTACTCTCGAGAGAAATTAATTTTTTTTGGGGGGGTGGGGATTATCATACAGTCTAATTTAAGATGGCCAATATAACGATTAGCAGAAACCTTGGTATCATCCGAAACATTAGTTTCTTATAACCCGCTATATCTTTGTTAATTTATATTACTCTTTTTTTTTTCTATATAAATTATTGTTTTCTCATTTAAGGCACCTCATTAAAAATTGACCTTCAGCCACTTACTACATTGCAAAACGATTTTTTTAAGAATAATTGGTTCGGCTCACCCCCTTTCTCCTGCCACTTTTGCCATACTTTAAAACATGCTTGTCTCGGACTTCTCTTAAATTACAAGACCACTATATTTATGCATCGCTATAAAAGATCCGACGTAGTCGTTGACACTCCCGCCATTAATCAACTTGGACATACCTATAGAGTTAGCTCAGTTAATCTATTAAGACCTTCCTATGCGAAGACCGAATTCAAGAAACAACGACGCACTCTATTATCAAACTCACAATTTTACTTATTTTTTTTCTTCCCCATCCTGCTCCGGACATTTTAATCCTTAACAAATTTGTGCCCATTTAATCCCATTGATGCATATCAGATCATTACACAGCGCTCACCCGACCTAGATCTAGGCAGCGTGGGCTTCGTCAGACCCCACAGTCTGTTTCCGCTGCTGCCCTGGTAGGTCGTTTGGCATTGCGATCTCGATTCCCAGTATCTAATTCCACAGTTATAATGTAATTGGAACATACTTATATAATTGTTACATATTGTCATGTTAATTTTCATATCTTGTACTAAATTATTTCTGCGTAATCAGTAGTGCACAAATTGTTACATGTTCTCACTCCTTGGAGAAAATGAGGATAGTAATGTTATGACAATTATTAGAATAAAATGATTAAAAAAGTGACAAACACGCATCGCTGGCTTCAAAGCTGACCAACTGGCAATTGTGTTAACCCTGAGGAAGGTAATACTATCTTAAGAACACACACACACACACACACACACACACACAGAGAATTTACTTTCATTGTTCCGTTTTATGAAGTTTGGTTTCAAAGAAACGATTTTTAGCGAGGAAGTTGAATCGTATTATAACTGTGAATGTAACCCTATCAGCAAATACTATATTTTATAGTCAGAAGCGAATAGCTAAAATTTTAACAATTTGTTCGTTGAATTGCAAAAGCTTTTAAACCGGTTCTTCAAAAGCTCAATTTCTCAATTTATCATAAAAAAAAAAAACGGGTGCCAACTGCACCTTATTTTTAAAAATAATTGAACGTCCAGCATAGGCGTACGTAGAAAGTCCATAAGGGGTAGTTACAGTTACAGGTTCAATGACTGGTTACAGAGAACAATTCCAAATATTCATACGTATATACAAAATTTTATCGCAATGGGGTGTTACAATCCCTATCAACCCTTCCTGCGTACGCCAGTGGCAACCGCTTTGTATGAAAAACAGTTATTAAAATACTTATGCATAATATTTATTAAAAATAACCGGATAAATATTATTTATCCGGTTCTAGTTCAACATTATTTACAGAATAATATCGATATAATAAAATATACATCGTATTAAAATAAGCGTTAAAAATTAAAAGACTAAAACCTATAAATAGAATGTGGGGTTTTCAGAAATAGAATTGACTTATAAACATACAAGTTAAAATGTGCAATGGCTACATTCTATCTTTTATTAAAGCACGTAATTTAAATCATAAATCTGAAAGGCCTGCGAAATTTTCTCATAATTTGAGAAAATTTTATTGCTGATTTCAAAATGGTCTGTAATGTACGTTAAATATTGCACTTTATTTTTGAAATAACAAAATTGCAATGCAAAATTTTCCCTTCAAAATTTTACTTGCAGTAGAAGCAAAATCTGCTGCTTTTTTTCGATAAAAAATGAAAACTTAATGCTAAAGATTTGGATTCTTTTATAATAATGCTTTAAAAGATTTTTACGTCATTTTTGAGGAAGTAAAATATACTATTTATGTAACCATTATGTGTCCTTTTGAATTGTACTTTTTATTTCCAATTTCAGTTTTTAGAATTCGCAGCATATTAGAGGCATCAAAAAACAAAATATGTTTCGGAGCTCTTTTTATTTTCATTTTTTATGGTGCAAAGAGCATTAAGAACGGTCTTTGCAGACGTTTATTTGCGGATGACACAAGCTTTATAATTAGGATTAAAGACATAAGAATATTAATGAAAATGTGTTTTAATGAAGTAACAAAATACAAGAAACGAATTTGTGTAAATTGGATGAAGTGGAATGTAGAAAAATTTAAAATAATGATATTCTCAAGTAAAAACAAAATTATAAATACTGATATGAACAATGAAATAATTTTATTTAATAATGATAAAAACACAACACAAGAAATAGAATTTTGGAGAATTAAACAAACAAATTAAATTCAATTTCAACATATATAAACATCATATAAAACGAGTAAGAGCACGGCGGCGGCCCATATACATAATATCTATTTCTTGTCGATATATATGTGTTGAATACACTTTTTCTGCCCTCAGACATACAAATCATTGAGTGCTGTTTTCCTTTCGTCCTTTTTTTCGCATTTGGAGGGAGGTTGGTGGGGAGCTATTTAGGCATAAGTAAGCATTTCAAGTACATGTGAAGCACATTTCTGGCCATTTAGTATTCCCACCATTATAAGAAAAATAAGCAAATGCCTGTCCCTATCCTCATAAAGCTAACTATTTTGTCCCCAATGTTTGCCACATAAGTTTTTGAAATAAGAATGCAACGTGTGATGCAAATTATAATACTTATTTACATTTTTATTGTAATATTGAGCACTTATTAGTAAGTTTGTTATAATATTAAATGCGTACTAATAAATGGGTTACGAAACAGTGCTACAGTAAGCAGTGCTACGTAAGCACATTTCTGGCCGTTTAGTACTCCCTCCTCTTGTAAGAAAAAAATAAGCAAATGCCTGCATCCCTCCCCCCACCACCACCCTCCTCATGCTAGCATAAGATTTCGGTTCTCTAATGTTTTGGTGCATGTAAGTTTTTGAAATGAGAATGCAATGCATGATGCAAATTATAATACTTATATAATTTGCATCACATCATCATATGATTTTTATTGAAATATTGAGCATTTATTTATAAGTTCGCTATAATATTAAATGCTTATTAATAAATAGAGAGTAATCACAACAAATTTGCACATTTAAAAAAGTTTAACATTCTGTTGTAGCTATTTTGCTACCAAATGCCACCACTATCAATATTAACACAATTTCTTTTTCTTTGTAATGAAAAATTTGTTGCGCAACATTGCAACTTGACCATCAGCCGCCACTGTGTTTAATATATTTATATTAAGAAGATTAATATCCCACGAAGATTCCCATTAAGGTGTATAAATAATG
>QLNU02014802.1:18321960-18368848 GCA_006491805.2 Dysdera silvatica
TGATGAAGGACTGCTGCTGATGCGTCCGAAAGCTTGAGTGATCTTTTTCATTGCTATTTTACCAGTGTTTAACCTTTTTATGTAATTTCCTCCCTGGTACCCTGTATTTTATTTCTATAATATAGATAATAACATAGTAAGGACGATGCCAAGGTGGTGATGAGAATAAAGGCATATATGTGTGTGACGAAGTTCTTATCACCAAGAATGACAAAACGTTACATACAAATAGATACATACACGACACATTACTGTTGTAAAGATTCTGTTTGGTGTATAAAAAATCTTTTGTTATTAAAGTGGATTTTTATTAAAAGGATAAAAGGCGCGTGATGTATTTAATTTTTAAGTGTTAATTATCAGAATTTTCTTTTTTTTTTTACTTGTTTAGATTAAATACCACAAATTACCCCTGGTTCAAATGAATCCAGTAAAAGCACAAAATCATGCTGAATATCTAATACTCAACGTAAAGAAATATTTATTTTTTTAAATTCAGGTTCATCAAAGTAAACTTCATGTTTACATTACAAAAATACACCATTTCTTCAATGGCAGTGTCTATAACCCCATAGTAGTTAAATCATTTCATTAACTTAACACACCACATTCCAAAATATCTAATTTAAATCCTACTTTCGTTTTCCTTTTTTTTTTTCAAATTTTGACCCAAATATACCTTTCAATAAACATCCTTTAAAAAAAAACACTAATTAAACGTTTGCACATAAAAAAACCTACATTGCGGGGAAATTACTAAGAAAGAAAAATGGAAATTTACAGAAAGGAAAAAAAACAAAAATTTACATATTAGTAAGATAGAATGGAACGTTACGTCCATCTTTCTCTCTCTCTCTCCACCATTTTGAATTTCAACGAGTCCCGATTGAACCTCTTACCAGATAAGAGCTGCCGAAACGAATGTGTCTCATAAACTACAAGTTTTTTCGCAAATTCTACTCTCAGTGACAAGCACGATGCAAATATCCATATATTGCCAAATTTTTATTATTTAGCAGTGAATATGGCTTATTTTACTATTTTACTGGAGGAGTGCAGCCAATGATTGGGATTACACATGCAGGTACACCTGCAAGTTAACAGGTGACTTTCCTGCGATTTGAAACTAGTTGGTGCTGATAGAAATATTTGGACGTTTGCTAGTTTTGAACAGAAGTCTGTCTTCTGGGTGGTTCGCTGTGGAGAATTTATTATTGCAGATGGTGTTAGCCAGTGAGAAAAGGGAAATTTTATGTGCAGTTGGTATAAACATTTGAAGCCGGTATGGTGTTTTAAATTACGAGAGTGAGAGAGAGGGTAGATAAGGAGAAGTAGATTTTGTAACCTGGCTGTTAATACTAAGTTAGAGGATAATCTGAGGTGAGGATTAGAAGTTGTTGACGACGTGTTAGGAAACAGGAAAACACGCGTTACTTTGAAACCATGGGAAAGAAATGTTCAAATACCAGATGGCTTACATCCGTGCCTTAACATTATGACTCACACAGTCGAGAGAATTATCATACATTTTAACAAAGACTTATAAGTCAATGATATTAAATGAAATTGTTAAAATTTAACTTTAATCAGTGGGTAAACTATTAATGAGTAGAACAGAAATTTTTAGATTGATAATGATAATTACCACAAGGCTAAAATTAATGGAACAATATGACAAAAAAGATTAGTAACATTATTACATAATTAATGCATAGAAGAAAATTATTAATGACATTTCACAACAAAACAAACATTAAAAAAAACTACTTCATACGGAGTTATTAAACGTTTTTCTGGAAACATGAAAATTAAAACTATTATTTTTACATTAATAATAACGTTTGAAGATACATAATTTCTTTTTCTCTGTAGCTCTGTATTTCAACATATTTAATTTTATATTGGTTGCATAAAAAAAAAATGTTCACTCAAATATTAAAGTCCCTCGTGTTTACTTATTTTCTTCTAGTTTATGGGATTGTAAAGGTCTTATTAATTCTTAATTGTCCTGGTTGTGTTGATGGAAAGTTTTTAACGAAGTTTTTCATTTCTTGGGGCAACGGCAGTTTACAGGCAGCGTAAGTCCCGGTATGTAGCTTGTCAGGCGGCATCAGGTTGAAGTGTGGCATATAAAAAGCAGTGGAGGCATTTGTGACAATTTCAACTTTATTTAGAAGTAAGCAAAGGCTGAAATAAAAAAAAAACAGAGCGGCAGTATCTGGACTAATAGTAAAAAAAAAATAATAAATGAGAAATATTTACAATGTGGAGAGAGAATGGGTTGGCCAAGTTATATGTATTTTTAAATTTTATGCTTAATTTGTATCAAAGATAATTTTGATTAATTTTTCAACTCAACAATACATTGATGACATAATAATAACGAACAGGTACATGCACATAGATATATCAACAACATAATACATCATTGATATAATAACAATAAGGATTATACATCTAAATGGATTTAAAAGCAATATATTGCAAAATGCCGAAGTAAGAGAAACGACAAAAGCACTAGAGCACAATCAACCACCCAAAAGACGTTTTTTTTTTAAGTATTTGACCTGAACAGAGTTAAAGTATTGACTGATTTCAAATCAGTTGGAAAAGAATTCCCAAAGTTAGAATCCAAAACTGTAATATCATGATGAAAGAAATTAGTACGAGTAAAAGGTATGTCTAAATTGCTGGAGTTACGGGTATTGTAGGTGGAGGTGGATTGAAAAGGCTTATAAATTTCTCTGTTCAGGTCACGTTTCATACAGTTGAACATAAATATGCGAAATTTAAATTCCAACAACTTATTTATAGGAAGACTATTTAGTTGGGCTAATGAGATGGAATTTGTATTAGATCTGTGAGACAAAAGTCTAGTAAATCTTTTTTTGAATTGAAGAAAGGCGATTTGAATTAGTGATAGAGAGATTGCCCCAATAATAAAGCAGTTAATGAAACGATAGACGAATGCAATACTACGACACTATCGTAAAGCTATGGACTGATATTTTGCCAAGAATCCGAACATCTCAAGACCTTGGGAACCAACTACACGAAACACAATGAGTTGTTAGTAGCGATGTGCGATTACGAGATGTTTCCACAATCGAAAAAATCGTGATCACGACTAAAATTTGCAATCGAATTAATCATCGAGTCATTGATAAAACTAACAATTGAGATGTTAGATGAGAATCGGCAGTTACCATCAAACGTCTCGATTTAAACTTCAAACAATCGAGACAATCGACAAAAACATCTCGCAATCACGTATCACTAGTTGTTAGTCGGCAATCCTTTTCGTTTTCGGAAAAACTGGGAGTTGAGTCTGGATTAACGGTACTCTAAGTAAACATGTTACCCATGTGCCACTGCTAGGACGAATACAATAAACAAAACAATTAGTAGAAGAAGAAAAAAGGCTTTGCAAAATGCATCAACCAAATATCAGAAAGAAGATTGAAGTAAATACTGATGGGAAAAAGTACTGAAGTTCATGGAAACGAAGAATGTATTAACCCTTTGCACTCCAGGCTATTTAGCCAAAGGAATTCAAAGCCATATACTGAATGTCGCTCCAGCGGAGCCTGTGGAGTGCAAAGGGTTAATAAGTTTAACTGAGCAACGGTAAAAGAAAATTTTCATGGCCAATACTTAAGGAATATTGAAAGAAAGATAAATGTTAAGCAAATGTTGAAGTGGTTAAAAAATGGAACATTGAAAAAAAGAAACAAAAGATCTGACATTGACTACACAAGAGCAGGCATTGCAAACAAATATGATTGAAACTAAAACTGAGAAATTATCTAATGAGTGTAAATGCTGCTTATGTAAGGAGAAAGATGGAATTGTGGATCACCTAATCTGTGACTATAAAAATATTATCGTAAATAGATAATTTGTAACGTCACAATAGAGTTTTTGCAACGGTACACAGAAATTTGTACTAAAAGTATAAAATATCTATTAGCAGAAAGTTGGGTGCCCGAAAAAGCCCAAAAATTGTCGAAGGTGGACAAGTTAAAATATTATGGAATTTGTGAATCCACATTGATAGAAATTTATCTCACAATTCGCATGATTTAAAAATAGTTGGAAGAAATCAAGCGTAGGTCATAGTTGTGGTGTAGTCTCAAGGTGTTATAACAGAAGAAAAATTTTATATTTGACAAATTATCAAGTACAAGGTCATACAGATGGAATTAGAACAATTATGGAAAAAAACTCAAAGGTTACCTATAATATAATAATGCATATAAGATATTATTACCCTTCTCAGGGCTAACACAATTGCCAAATAATGGTCAACACACAAAGCCACCGGAGCAAGTTTTTTGCGATTTTTTCATGGAGAATTTATTATTGTTATTACAGCGAAACCCCTCATTTGCCGAGCAGAAAAACTTGACTGTAATAGAAAGGCGACCGTAAAAGAGGGGGGTAATTCTGAAGTAACTGAAATATTACATTTCAATCGTTTAAATATTTCCTTTCGAAACTTATACACTTTTGAGCACATAAGACAAGTTTAAGATAACGAACGTAAGCATTTGTTGAATGTAAGTATCTGTAAGTAAATTTACAGATAAACGTTATATCTTAAAATTTATTTACCTCGGAAAAAAATGTATCAATGGCTGTTTGACGAGTTTTAATCATCTTCCTTCTCCTTCGAAATATATCATTAAATGCTAGATTAAATCTATCCTAAAAAGCTCCAGTTTGCGATCAAACGTGGGCGTTGAAATTATTAACCAGGGTAGTTCACGCAACAGAGGCAAGACCGTAACCAGGTTTTAATTTCTTTCAATTTTTGGTTCAAAACATTTTAGAGCATGTATCTATACAATCACAGCATGCAAGGCCAATTAAATTCAAGTCCCATTGAAAGTTTAGATCTGGGGGGACCGGTCTTCTCCCTCCCCCCAGATCCCTCTCTGGATACGGGCATAAACAGAGGTTAGTTCTCGGAAATGACCTCTGAACTTTACAGATTTAAATCGCATAGAGAATTTGTGGGACAAAGTGGAAAGAGGAATTCGAGTCCAAATTCGATATCTGAGAAGTTTAAATGACCTTCGGTCGAATATTTTGAATTAATGAGTGGAATTTCAACCCTACATTTTCAAGGGATAGAGAGTTTCGGAGATTATGTTTCAACCTACCTCTACAGGTAGTCTTAGATTAAGTGTTTGACTTACTTTATTATATACACCAGATTAAGAAAGGGTATCTTTTTAGTGTGATATTTATTTATTTTCCATTTAACCACATTACTGTAATTTTACCAATGTTTTAAATCTTAATTTTATACTTTTTAGTAAGAAAGTCTATAAGTAAATTATTCGACCTATCTTGATTATTTTCAACGTGAAAAATAAAGCTCGCTGCTCAAGAATATTGCCTATAATCATAAGTTTTATGCAGAATTATCCACGTTTCATAGCGCACATAAGTTTTGGCAGAATTATCCACGCTTCCATAGCGCACATAAGTTTTATGCAGAATTTATCCATCGCTTCATAGCGCACATAAGTCGTGCAGAATTATCCACGCTCATAGCGCATGCTTTATGAGAATTATCCACGTTCCATAGCGCAAATGGGAAAAGCAAAGAAAATAGTTTTAGTTAATATAGCTGATATAGGATTTTCTACTTCTCGCGATATTTTTGGAATTAAACGGCATTACTAGTTTAATACCGTGAATTTTTTTGCATGTAATACGTGTTTGATAATTTTTTTAACTCATTATCATAATCAATCATTGTCTATCCACTATTATAATATGTTAATCCCCTTAGCGATAGCATAATTTTCAAGAAAACAGTGAAGTTTTAATTTTTTAACTTCAAATCAATAAAATTTATTTTTTTAGAAAAACCAACGATCAGAGTTATTGTAATTATTGTATTGTATTAATTAATTACTTTTGAACACTCCGGCCCGGAAATATCACGGAAAAGAGCGCGAAACCTCACCATGTCATTTTAACGGGAGCGAGAAGGAAGGAAAGTATCCACTGTATAGATAATATATAGTTACAAAAATGATAAAACACTGTTTAAGTTAATTTTTAAAAAAAATTGCTTAAGTATTAAGGATGAATTTTCTCAAATTATTTTCTTACAGTAAGTCTAGGAGTTGAAAAATACTTTTGATAATAACGTACAAAAACCAACTAGGGCTCTCTAGAATTAGCAGATTGTTTTTTACCTATCGAAATAAGAAAGACAAGAAAGGAGAAAAGGAAAATAAAGAAAGAAACAGAATAAAAAAGTAAAATAAAGTTAGAAGTAAAAGAATTAACAAGAGGAAAATAAAATGAGAAGTAAAATAGTAAAATACAATATTGTTTATGTTTTGTTTTTATTTCACAGCATAAGGACGTCAAAGGTCAATTAAAAGTAGAAAAGTGAAAGAAGAAGAATAAGGAAAAATAAACAAAAAGTAAAGAAAATCAAGGAGAAAGGAAGGAAAAAATAAAGATAAATTAAAAAAAAGGAAAAATCTACCAACTATAAAAAGGAGTTCCGCAAACTGTTCTTTTTTATCGTGCAACCTTTTTTTATTGTAAAAATAATTCTGAAGTATTTTAACTATCGCATCACCAATTTTTACTATGAAGCAATAACATCAGATTTGGCATTTTTTAATTTAAAATTAGCTTATGAGTTTACACATAGGTGAACGCAAAGTTCTTACGATAATTTCTTTTTCAGATTTGAGTGAAGATGGAAGAAAAACTACGCATATTGATTGTTAAAAAGAGTAAATAAAATTTGCTTTGAACTAAATAAAAAAGCATCGTAGATAAAGGACCATTCAAAATCGATTAGAGGATGGAAAAACAGAAGAAGATATACGATGGAAAATCGATTAAAAGATTGGAATGGAGTATAAAAGTATCCAAATATACTACACGGCACGCACAGTTCTAAAGGACTTCTTCAATTTATGCGATGCACTGCGCAGAAATAATATATAAATTAAACAACAGTAACATTACTCTTGGTAACGCAGAAAACATTTACCAACGTTTCATCACCTAACTATGCCATAATACGCTTAAAAAACGTTGATAAAAGTTATTTCTAATTTAATCTGCGTAGTGTTCGATTTATATAAATACATAACGTATTTTCATTTACTGAATTTATTTTGTCTAATTTAGTGCTATAATTTACATTAAATATGCAAGGAGTAATGAACAAATTTATAAATAAAATGTTTTGTTTAGCCCTAACAATCGCGACGCAAGTTTTGATTATTATCTCCGAACATTTAAGTTTTTTCACATTCTTGAAAGAAATGAAGAGAGAAAATGCGAAGTTTTGGGCGTAGTGCATTTTAATGAAAAAAAAACAAACGATGATTAGTGATGCACGTTTCGGATGGGGCTTGGCTAGAGCCCCTAGAATTGTGGACTGCCGCATCAGCCGCCATTTTCCTTCATATTTCCGGTTTCATTTACCTTGGCGATAAAGGTTTTCCGCATTGGCGCAATGATCGCTATTTTGGCATAAAAATAATCAACAATCCGCGATTACCCGACGATTGTGAATATTGACGCAACTTTTAAGATGTCGCCAATAAATACAATTTGCAACCCTAGCTTAGTTTTCGATTAATGCAAAATTATAATGCAAATAATCAAAACAAACTTACACTGCAAACATTCTATGTTTATTCCTCGAATGATTAGAACAATCCTCAGCTGAATATCTATTTCACCTTATTTTATTAAAAATAACACACTTGTAAATCACTCAACTTTAACACAGCAGTGAATGGGATCACGTGATACGATGGCAGGAAAATGGCGGTTATGCGCCAGCTCTCTTTTCTAGGAGCCTTAGACTTGTCCATCCCTCGTCAAGATTTCAAGTTGTAGCTTCCTCTTCATTTATACCAAGCAGTGTGACGTCAACATGCTAACCTTATCTCGAAAGAAAGTTTCCAAAACCAATTTAGTAATGAGATCCAAACTGAATTAGCCTTAATTGCCAAACCCAAACACGTAGCATTTAATGCTTTGAGCGGCATAAATGGTTCCAGATTGTTTTGGACGATAGAAGCTACTTAACGGAAAAGCCAGTAATTCATTAATGTGAACGTAAGTACGTATACAGTACGTATGTTGATTAAGCTGTCTTGCGTTAAATGAGTAGTGTGTTGTGCGTTATATTCCATCTCCTGTATTAAATTACTTAATTCCTAATTTCTATTGGCTGACCAACCAACGTGAATGTCAATGTTAATCGGCACAACATGAAGTAAATTCATAATTTAGATGTAAACAACTCGAATGCCTTCTGGAATACAGAGTTCTTTGGTTTGGCCGCTTAATTGTGATCGGACCACATCCAAGCGAATAGTATCAGAATATAATTGTGAATGACTATAATAGCAATAGCCATTATACATCCCAGCAAAGTCATTTACGACTGTACAAAGAGACAATGGGCTTTATGCAGAATTAAATAAGGAAGTGGTTTAACGTTATTTAGACAGGGCCGTTTCTACCATTAGGCTAGAGTAGGAGACCGCCTAGGGCGGAAAAATGGCGTAAAAAATTTAATTTTAAATCAAACAAAGAAAAAATTGAGCAAATGAGGAGAAAAAATGAAAAAGAGGAAAAATTAAAACATATAATTGTTTTCAAAAGCATACGGAACAATTACTTAAAAAGTCTTTATTTTGACGAATGTAAAATTTTTTTTATGTGTTTCATTGTTTAATTTTACACACAAGTTCTTCTATATCTAATACATTTAAGCTGTCTAGCTCTGATAACACAACGTTGTGTTTTGAAATATTACTCCTTTAATATTTCAGTTTTCAAAAATATAAAATGTTGAAATTAAACGATTATAACATGTAGCAATTGTTTTACTATTCACAATACCCTAATATTACAAAATAACTAATATAAGTTTAAAATATAAATATAATTAACGGGTTTAATGATTAAAAGTATAACAGAAAATTTACATTGTTCTACCGCTGGGTGTTGGTGGTGGTAGAGAGGGAGATCTAGTCGAAAGAGTAATGGTAGTAAAAGGATGTGGCGGCATTTTTAAATTTTCGTCTAGACCAACAAAACACCTAAAAATGTCTCTGTATTTAGGACAAACATGATATCAGTGAATTAATTAATAATTTTATAGAATGACAATTATTTATAATATTTATGTCTTAGCTGCTTCAAAACAGGTGAAACCAAGGTTGAATGTGAGATTTAAGATGTTGTATGTAATATATTTAGCGAAGTAATTTAATTTAATTACTTGAATAATAACAATAAATAAATTTAATTAAACCAATTTAATTAATTTAACAAATAATATATTTTGCTGAATTCCGGAATAAAGTTAATGAATGTATGCCAGGATCATTCGATGTATTTATTAAAAGCCGTCAAATATTTTTAAAGTATTGCCACTTTGCATAAATGTAAGTTCCTGATAGAGATGTAACAGCGAAAGCCGCTCATTAATTTTAACTTGGCTTCATTATTTTAATGGCGACTACTACAGGGAATTCACAGTTAAATGCGAAGCAACTTTCGGTTTCAATATGTCAGTTCTCTAAATTTGAAATGCGCAATTTACAGCAAACCAGTGCCCCTTACTCCTTTAAACTTTATTGGAAATATCCAATTAAGTAGAAATGTCGGAATCGATTTATTTTAAAACCTTCTGAAAATTAATTTCGAAGCTTCGAAACTATTCTTCCATCAATATGACAAAATCAAATATGTTGTGTGGGAATGGTGCTAATAACTCGAAATAAAATTTAAATTTGGAAGAAATTCATGTCAGTTTGACACTAGCAATATATCAAAACCCCTCCGTCTCGTCTCTAAATCCATCGGTCATCTCATCAAAACTATATCAATTTTATTTGGACAGCGTTCCAATTTTCAACAATCTTCCATCCGTACACTGGTGAAAGAAGGTGTCTCCAAAGGCTTCTTACCTGAAATCCCGCCCCCCCCCTTGAAGCATGGACCATGTATTTCTTCCTTTCAGTAAATGGATTGATGAATCGCATAATTTTGGAAATCTTTGCTTCTATGCCCACTTTAAATGGAAAATTTGTTTCATAGAAAACTTTATATCCTCTCAGGTTATGCTATATGGATACAGATCCTAACGGTTCCACATATTTTCATTAAACGGGCCTTTATCCCCAGTAAGATAATTTCTTGCGAGTTAAATTTATTTTATTATTATTAATCAACTCTTTATATATTTTTTTGACTCATAGTATAACTTTTTATCATAAGAAATTATACATCGAATGCATGTGTATATGCGTGCCCGTATGTGTGTGCATGTGAATGTGAAAGAGAAGGAGAGAAGGCGCATTGGAAAGTCAGTTATTTTCCTTTCTTTTTAATTTAGACAGGCCACATTCCATTAAAAATTTTTATTTCTGATTACAAAAAAAAACTAAAACATGTATTGAGGAGTATGTTGTTTCAGAACTTTTAACTCAATTCAGCTTACAAATAGGACTGTAGTTAAACTGTTGTCTAAATTTATCTTTAAAGTCATGACACTCTCTTTTAAGGAAGAGATTGCCTCATTCCAATGGAAAATTCGTTTACCAAAAAAAAAAAGGTAAGAGTTACCATTAAAAAAAGTTAAAGATTTTACTAAAAAAACCCAAGGTATATGTTATCATTAAAAAGTCCAAAGCATAAATTAAAACCCAAGGTAAAAAAAAGGGTACATATTATGACTAAAACAGGAAACAAAAATATCCAATAAAAAACTGTAAATGTAAGATGTAAGATAATTTGACGTACATTACGCAGATTAAATTTATAAGTAAATACAACATTATAAGCGTAAGTAAGGTTGTTAAAACGGTTTTTATTTCAACGTACGTTTCTGACGGACTTGGCCGTCTTTCGTCAGCAATATAAAGTGAGAAAATGAATATTAGAAAACTGGAGATGTTGTTATTGTGTGACTATTTTTCCAGAAAGAGCAAGCTGGAAACATTTACAAGCAAGCGCAAGCTGAAACACATAAGCAAACAGAAACACATAAGCAAACAGGCTGAAACACACAAACAAGCAAGCTGAAACACACAAGCAAGCAAGCTGAAACACACAAGCAAGCAAGCTGAAACACACAAGCAAGCAAAGCTGGAAACACACAAACAGAAAGCAAGCTGAAACACACAAGCAAGCAAGCTGAAACACACAAGCAAGCAAGCTGGAAACACACAAGCAAGCAAGCTGAAACACACAAGCAGAAGCAAGCTGAAACGCAAACAAAACGAAGCTGAAACACAAACAAACAAGCTGAAACGCCTGAAACAAGCAAGCTACAAAACACAAGCAGCCACAAGCTGAAACACAAGCAAGTAAGCTGAAACACAAGCAAGTAAGCTGAAACACAAGCAAGTAAGCTGAAACACAAGCAAGTAAGCTGAAACACAAGCAAGCTGAAACACAAGCAAGCAAGCTGAAACACAAGCAAGCAAGCTGAAACACAAGCAAGAAAGCGTGCGTTTAATTGATTTTATTTAAAAATTGAATACAGATCATATTTATATATCTAAACTCGAAACTAAATTATATAATTTATGTTGTTATAACGTGATGTATTTTAGCACAGCGCGAGTATATAAAATTGGGATATATCATGCTATCGGAAAGACCTCGCCATATACAATATTTATCCCATCGATTCGAAAAGCATATAAGCCCAAGGAATATAATACATTTGCCAAGGGAATTGGGCAGAAAGGAGATGAATTGCTCCTCCATCACAAAGAATAAAGCAACAGAAATCAATTTCGCCATTTCTTCGCGAGTTCTTTTTCGTGTAGATAGGGAACATAACAATTAATGCCAAGAGACTGGAAAATAAGATTTTCAATAGAACGTCGAGCCTATACTTATACTCAAATCAACCGAAACATAGCTGAACCAGTGGTGGATCCATGGGGGATGATTAAGGAAAATTGCCCCAAATCCATAAAAATGCAGTGGAAATCGGTTATAACGAGCGCCGATTATAACGACTAACCGCATATAACGACGGAATTTTCGCAAAAACTTTGGTTTCCTATTTTATTCTTTTTTTAATTTCTCATCAAATCCGGGGTCCGAAAACGTCTTCTTCGCTAAATGTGGTTAAATTGTATTGTGCTTAATCATTATACCACTATAATATAACAATATATAATCCATATTTTCCTCGCTATATCTGGAAACTCGTTAAATGCGGGCTCTGTATAAGTAGGTCGTATTTTATTTTACACCCCCAAATCCCATCTCCGGATTTGCCTCTGGCTCAACAATTGTAGTCATTATGAATATTTGCTGATTTGCTGCACAGGTTTAAATAATCACCGACGAATTACGGTTTAAGGAACTGGCTTCTTACAAAAAATGTCCATAATCGTTGATAATGACTTCAGCTTTCAACCATGAAATTATCCCTGCCATTTAATGGATATTTACGTTCACTTTTCGCAGCAGTGCAGATTTCTGCATTTTGCCGACGTTGTCGATAGGGTTACTTAGTATTCCCGAGGGATTTATGGTTGAGGTTCTAATGAAGTTCTATCAAGAGAGATTCCCAATCGATGGTAACTTCCTGAAGGAAGTAAGAGCGTTCGTTACCAGCTTATGGATAGTTAATAACCCGTTTCAAGCTCTTGATACGGCATCGATGTATTTACTTCAAGAGGCACCCGTAAGGAGACTAATGCTATAATATTAAACTATGGCTAAATTGAAAATTGGCTGATGAAGCGAATATTTTAGATTCCTTTGACAAACTAAACGGCTTACTCACAATGAGGCATCATTGATGCAATTAAATATACTATGTAAACGACTAAATATTGAATTTCATATTACGCAGTTAAATGCTAAACGTTCTGCGCACATTAAAATATGAATTCATGATAAAACGCCAAATGTTCAATCATGTAAGTAGTAAATATCAAATATATTATTACCCTTCTCAGGGATAACACAATTGCCAACATACAAAGATACCGAGGCGAGTTTGTTGTGAGTTTTTGTGGAGAATTTATTATACTTAATAATTTTCGACACCCACGTTTAAGCTCAAGCTGGAGCTTTTTTGTTCAGGAGAAAAAATGCGCCTTTCCCATCCTGGACTCGAACCAGAATTCTTCCATTGGGCCTGGAGTACCTGGATCGCGAGACGAACGAGGACAGGAACAACGCTCTCTTTCTCCGTATATATAAGGATGTAAGATATTATTACCCTTCTCATTCTCAGGAATAAAACACTATCCCGTTACAAGGTGCGATAATTTAATGTAACTTTAAACGTTTTTAGATGGCTCGTCGCCATGCTCCACTGAAACGTTCATAACACTAAGCGGGGACGCTAGCAGAATAGAGTGAAGCTTTGGGGTGTTGTCTATAAAATGGTGCTTTCTTGTGGAAAATAGCAAAAGGAAAGTTAAAGAAGGAAAATTGCATGAATGAGAAATACACGAAAATTAAGAATAAAAGGGCAAAAATTAAATTAGGAAGAAAATTGGGCAAAACTTAAATTAGGAAGAAAATTTACATTGAGAAAACGAGTATGCCGGATGGATATTAGCCGTAGCAGCCATGTCATTGACCAAGTGTTTGAGGCGATTCTCGTTCTCATGCTCGGATGCCTCCCTTATTTATTTCCCAAAGGAAGTTTTACTACCAGAAAAGGAATCCGGACATTCCAAATCACGAGCAACAAAGACTCCCCGTTGTGTTCATTTTCGTTTCTCTCAAATGAAACTTTAATAACTCACGGTTTTAATCGGATATTGCGACACGTTGGCAAGTTTATGTGTTTAGGTACCCGGCCCCTGATAAATGTCCGGGTATCACATCCCGTCCAACCGGAGACGAGAACTGTACACGTGACAAACGAACTGTCCAATCAAATTATGTGGGCGGCTACCAAATCCAATTTATTTTAGAACTTTCGATCTAGTAAGATACAGATTCTGACTCCGGCAATCGGGGAATGTCCATGCCAGAATGCGCTCTTCTCATATGTTGTAAATAAAGTTTTATAATAAAATCTCTCCAAATTCAAAAAACTTTCTTGATTTAAAGTCCGCGTATACCGATACGACAGCTCATTAACTCAATACCACCACGACACAAGGCCAGTGACGACTCCCGGCATGCTCTTGTTGTTGCATGTTGTGATGGATCATAAAGACAAAAAATTGATTGAAGTCTTTAAGTTTCTCTTTAAGTAAAGAATTGGTAAGTGAAGGTAAGCACTTAGTGCTTGATGATGGAAAGACCTACAAAAAGTGGATGAACTTGTCTACTTTGATTTAGAAAGGTAAATCAATTAATTATATATTGAATTACATAGAAAATGCGCTTAAAGAAAGAGGAGCAGAACAAAGAGAAGCTGTATAGACAGCGAAAAGATATTTCTGGTTTAGTATGTTGATAAATTCTTCTAAAGATATCATTTCTGTGGAGTTATGTATTAATGGGATAATTTTACAGTTATTATATAAGAATAATAGGATTTTACATGGACCAAATAGCTATTCTCCACATGGTCAGCTAAGAACATGGAGAATGCAAATAAAACAAAGCAATTTAATGATCCGTGCGATGGATTGAATGACATGATCATTAATTCAGGTAACGATCCTGAGTAAGGGAAACTTGAAAATTTTGAAATCTTTTCAAAAAATAAAAAAATTCATTAGAACAATTGATAAAAGAAATACACATAATTCGAACAGATTTATTTGCATGACATGAAATATTGCCTGTGGATTAATTATATTAATGAATATTATATACTAAAATTAATACATGAAAAGATAAGAGAACTTTGGCATATGGAATCAGCAATAATACAATATAGTAATCATCAAAAATAGTTAAGGAATGAGCAAGATTTGAGACTGGCAAAGATATAAATCGAATTATATAGAAAAAGTATAGAGTACAAAGGTTTAGATCATTGGAACAATTTGCCAGATAATTATAAGAACATTAACAGTAGTAGTTTGTTCAATAAAAAAATTAAGACATTACTGCTGGGATACCAGTCACACTGGTTTGCACATGTTACGGTACTTTATTTATTATAATTTTATTATATAATTTAGCAAGATGATAATTAAGGACTAAATGTACATATCGATAATGTATAGTTTATGGGAAAATTATAGGTTATTATAGGTATATGATGTTAGTTGTATTATATTGTAATTTTTATGTATTTTTAAGTAATTTTTGTAAACTGTTGTGTAATATTTGTATACACCAACTGTAACTAATAAAATTTATTATTATAAGAGAAAATTCTTAACCAATAAACTTCTTCATGTAGATAGCACATCAATATCATTCATAAGGAATTATAATCATCGTCATAAAAGGCCGCCATCGTACAGACAACGAATCATCTTCATTCATAAGGAAACTTGAAATAATACAGTAGCTTATTGGATATTAAGATATTTATCATTCATTTATAAAGGATTTTAATCATAAGAAAAGAAAGAAAGCAAAGCCCGGCATTTATAAAACACGTGTAGGCGAAAAATCGATGTTCAACATCTACGCAGGTTCGCCGTTCTGACCCCAGTAGTATTACGTTGTCATATTTTAAATTTCATACATTAGAAGATACCTGAGTACACGTGCATTTGTGAGAAAACAAATGTGAAAAAAATCGATTTCATGACTTTGTATAATATTATAAATAGCTTACTACACCAAATTTCTTAAACTTTAAATTTCTTAAACTTGATGAAAAAAAAATTGCAAAAATACATGCCGGCTGGCTTTACATGTTAACCATTTGGCAACTGCATGAACCGTGAGTAGGTAGGCTATTAATATCTTGTAAGAACTTAATTTTTTCACAAACGATGTAGCAAACAACATAGATCAAATACATTTTTGGCATCTGGCATCGACACTGGTTTCAGTAAATACTAAACAATTTATTCTAAGATGACGTGTTTAACGCATGTGTCGCCCGCCATAAGTGTATCTTAAATAGCAATGTAACTTCTTGCTGTCGAACACTTTATGTTCATCTTTGGTTTCGCCGTAGTCACTGATGGAGTAGCAATGCTTGATGTTTAAAAGCGTGAATTCTGGCAAAGCTGTACTAAGTGCATATATGGAATTTAACTGAACTTTACTACACGTCGCCGATCGGCAATTTTAGAAAATGTTATTAGCTGAATTCGTTCTTAATAATCTTGATTTGGTATTTGAGTTTATGCATTAATCTGAATTAATTAAAGTTGTTACGTTTGCTCAATTGGGCTTTTCTTTATTCAGAGTAAGTCGTTGCCGCTCACTAGTGATTTATATTTCATTATTTCTGAATTGTGTCATACCAACTTCAACGTAACACCGCAATACGTTCCACCGAATTGCTTCTGATAATTCACTTGCTCTAATGAAATAATATCTACGCATGATGTTTCACAACAAACGCATATATGGAGTCATAACCGAAGAAGATGGTGAATCAATAACCTTCATATAATCACTACAGATTTATTGATAAAATTTGTAGAGCAAGAATTGCTCTTTTTTGGGGGCATAAACGTTGAAGATTTGTACGTTTCGGTAACTGGACGGAAATTATCTGGAATTTTAGTTATTTGTATTGAATAAATTAATTACAATATTTTATTATACAATAATTTTTGCCACCCACGTTTCAATAGCTCAAACTAGAGCTTGTGTATATTTGGAGAAAAAGAGACGCCGTCCTCATCCTGGATTCGAACCAGGGTCCCCGCGTTTAGCCCGGAGTGTCTTGGACCTACTAGACGAATGAGGACAAGAATAAATGCACTTTTTCTCCAAATATAAAAAAAGCTCTAGTTTGAGCTACTTAAACGTGGGTGGCAAAAATTATTGTATAATAAATTCCCCCACGAAAAACTCACAAAAATCTCGCCCCGGAGGCTTTTCTGTGTTGACCATATTTGGCAATTGTGTTATCCCTGTGAAGGGTAATAATATCTTACAATAATTTTTCCAAATAACGATGCTCAAGGGGCGAAGAAAGGTTGTTAATCGGAATACGTGTAATTCTATAAATTGATGGAAAATTACAGTCGAAAAATCAAAATACAGTGGGACTTGGTAAAGTGGCCACCTTGGTCAATCGACCATCTGAATGAAATGACCACTTTTTATAAGAGGGAGAGAATTGGTAGGGACATAGTCTTTCCTATACTAAAGTTTGTCGTGTATAATGGCCACCTGCCTATGGTGACCATTGGAATCCAGTCATAAAGGTGGTCTATTTAGACAGGTTAAACGCAGTTGTTAATTAGGACGTTATTATCGAGAGAGAGTGTACTGTAATAAATTTCGTAATTTTAGCCTCTGTATCCGATGTATAAATCGTTAAATCAAAGGAATAAATCCTTTTCCATTCTGTGTAAAATAAAATCACAGTATTTTAAGAAAGCTGCTGGATTATTCATTTATTGAAATTTGAATAATTAGTTTGACGGGGAAGCAATAAAGTCGCAAAATCTAATTAAATTTCAAATTAAAAAATGCTTTCGTGCGGATTTGAAACCGACAAATCTGACAGTTCACCCTCCAATATTAATGAATTATTCAGCTGTTGCTTTAGATGTCATGAACATATTAGCTGTAAGTTTTTGTAGTTGTATCGAGCCAGATGTTAAGTAATTAAGTAAAAGTTGATAAATGGTAACTTCCCTGAAAAATCTGCTGACACGAAATCTTTAGAAAGGAAGCTATTTTTAATATCTGAGTGAAAATGAGGAATAATGCCGGAAGTTAGAACACAACTAAACTTGATATAGTTACCTGCTAGAATCTTATAATTTTAATTAATGGATATTAATGGTTTCAATACTAACTCTATTTAGTTATCTGCTTATCTTCATTTTTTAATCATAACTAGAGACGGTTACGTTATTTTATTTATTTTGAATTATTTTATTTGAGAATGACTTTAGCGTCCGGTGTTTTTTTTGAGTTGTTAGAATATGGCGTGCATCAATGCAGAGTTTTCGAAATTATAGGGGGGGGAGCAGAATATATTATGAACATTTGTACATTACAATATATGTAAAATTGCAATTTATTTCAAATTATTTGGGAGCTCAGAACCCACGAGTCCATATAACACTACGCCTATAATAGTGTGTATTTGTTACAGATCTCTAGAGAAATACAGGACAAGCTAGGTTCAAGATGTGCCTTGAAGAAGAATTTGATTGAGATTCGCCTGCACAGTTAGATTTGGAATTTCCATTTTATTAATATACACGTGTAAATTAATAAAATATTTGCAATAAGCCAGTATTTTATCTGATTTTATGCAATGTATTTATGTATTTTATGCAATGTATTTATGTATTTTATGCAATGTATTTATGTATTTTATGCAATGTATTTATGTATTTTATGCAATGTATTTATGTATTTTATGCAATGTATTTATGTATTTTATACCCATGCATTTATGTATTTATGCAATGCATTTATGTATTTTTATGCAATACATTTATGTATTTTGTCATTTATATTTTCTTGTCATTTATGTATTTTATGCAAATGCATTATGTATTTATGCAATGCATTTTATGTATTTTATGCAATGCATTTATGTATTTTATGCAATGCATTTATGTAATTACATACTGAAATGCATTTTATTTTATGCAATGTATTTATGTATTTTATGCAATGTATTTATGTATTTTAGGCAATGTATTTATGTATTTTATGCAATTCTTTCCATTACAATGTCCGAATCTCTCTCTGAACAACTGGGAATTTATGGGAGATACAGTTTTTTTGTTGAGAAGAAACGTGTAGGGGAGTATTGCCGATGCGTTGTGCTTAAGGCCGTATGCAGGAAGAGAATTTTGAGGGCGAACCCCTCATTTGAATAATCGTATTAGGTGTTAAATAAATTTCTCTTTGAAAGAAAGTTTTTTTTATCAAACCCAAGGCTGTAGCTAGATGCTTTTTACGGGGCTTAGAAAACTGCATGGGAAATATAATTTGTTAATGTTTTGATGTATCTCATTAATATATTTAATAATACTAAATATCTGAGTAAAATAATGCAACAGAGTTTCACCAGGAGATTCCATAACAAACAGTTATTTCGACACTGGCGTAAGGTTTAAAAATCATGACTTTTTAAAAATATCTTCAGCTTAAATATTATTAAATATTAATTAAATATCTAAAAAATCAATAAATGTCTTGAGTAAATTAAAATGCAAATTTTCCCTTTTAATCTGCTTACAAAACATAGCATTAAAATAGATTGCTCTTGAACTTTAGCCAACAATCCATTCATTTCCTTTTGTTGCCATTGAACGAAACAGAAATAAAACTGAAAATTGGTTTAGTGTTTTATTGAAGGAAAAATATATTGTATTTTGTGGTCCGGCTTCCATCCGAACTTTAGAAGATAAATTCTAGTTTCCTTTCTTAGTTAAAATCAAATTTTTGTATTTAGCAATTCGTTTCTCCTTCGTACATTAAACACCAATTCCTTTACCAAAACACACTATTGGTAATATTCTCTTCTCTATTAAAAGCGTATTATATTTTATTAAATACCTCTATATATCATAAAGTTACCAAAAATTCCCCAAAACAAAAGGAAAATGTATAATTTCTAGAAAGACACGATTCAAATCAAAGTTCTAAGGAGCAAGGATAATTCAAATAAAGTTTTGAAATCATGCTAAAATTGTCATTTCACAAACGCTTAATGATAGTATTTAAGTAAGAGAAAATTCACATTTGAGAAGCAGAGAGAGTAAAAACGTCCAAAATCTTCAAACTTAATAGGAGGGAAATTGGAGAATACTTGTACAGAGATTTAATGAACCGTTATTACCTTTAAGCTTATCAAACCCTCAGAGGAAGAAAAAAAATAATTGAAATAACATAACAATACATAGAAGCACACGCCATTTTACATTGCATGTCGCAGTTTTGTTTTTATTTGTTTTGCAAACCAAAAAAATAATCTGTAAATTTACACTGAATATTCTCAATTCTCGGGAATGACATTACATTTTAAAAATTCGGAAATCTTTCATATGAAACATAATTTATATTCATGAGAAACTGCATTTTTCTTCAGGAATTTTTTGAGAAATTCTTTCTGGAAAGCTGTCAAGAAACGGAATTTACTAGAGATAGTTTATGAAATGTAGTGATATATCGGTGATAGAAAACGTATTTCTTTCTCAAATACTTTCAGGGTGAAAAAACAAAGTAGTGGCAAAGCAAAAAATAACAGATCCCTTGTAAAATGCATAAAATAGAGTTATTTTTTAGCAATAATTATATCTATATTAAACTTTTAACGAACGAAATTTCTCCATTTGGAGGAAGAAGAAGCCACAAATTGACTTCCCAATTAAAACCAAATGAAGTAAATATATATTTACATACAATGCATTTTATATGTAGAAAGGTGTTTGTAACAATTATGTAAGTATGCTCGAAAGCAAATGTTCGTAACACTTCCTTCAAATATTCTATATATATATATATATATATATATATATATATATATATCAACTCCAGCGGAAAATGAGAACCATCCAGAGAAGAGCCGGACAACTACACCCTGCAACGGCAATTGAACGGCAAACACTACCCCGGGAAGAAGGAGGACGCGGACAAGCGGACCTCAAAGACTTACATGACAAGCAGATCCAGAGCATGAGGCAATACTTCCAGTTGAAGAGTCCCCGATCGCCACTCATCCAAGCCATAATACAAGCAGATGCAAATTACACGCCACTAAACCTGTGTAGTACCGAAGAGCGTGTCCTCGAAACAGCCAACGAACAGAAACTGAGAACTTGGGCCGGAAAACCATTACATGGCAGGCACTACAATGACCTGCAACAACCACACGTTGACAAAAAGGCATCAAATTCTTGGCTGGCCAAAGGCACTCTCCAGCCAGAGACAGAAGGATTCATGCTAGCCATCCAAGACCAAGTGATCGCAACAAGGAACAATCAGAAATTCATCCAGAGAAAAGACATAGAAAGCGACAAATGCAGACACTGTCATGCGGCATCGGAGACAATCCAACACGTGATGGCAGGATGCAAGATCCTTGCGCAGTCAGACTACAAACATAGACACGATCAAGTAGCGAAAATAGTCCACCAGAAATTGGCAGCGAATGCTGGCTTTCTGACAGAAAAATGCCCGTACTACAAATATGAGCCAGAGACCGTGCATGAGAACGAAACACACAAGCTTTACTGGGATAGAGCAATCATAACAGACAAGACAGTCCCACATAACCGTCCTGACATAACCCTCGTCGATAAATCGAATAAGACCACGTACTTAATCGACATAGCAGTACCCAACACCAATAACATACAGACAACCTACACAACGAAAATCACCAAGTACCAAGATCTCAGACATGAAGTACGAGATATATGGGGTATGGAAAAGATCCTCATCATCCCGTTAGTCATCTCAGCAACAGGGATAGTACCAAAAACGCTTGCGACGAATTTGGAGATACTCAACATTGACCCAAACACCTACATTGAAATACAAAAAGCCACAATCCTAAACACGTGTCACATTGTCAGGAAGTTTCTAGACATGGCACATTAAGAAGTGATGTAAAAAGAGGCTTGGGAACATGGCGCTCTGCCCGTCCCAAAGCCTGTTTCCGCCAAGAATGGGCGAGGAAAACTTTTATATATATATATATATCATCATCATCATCATCATATTCAACCATTATCTATCCACTGCTGGATGAAGGTCTCTCCAAATGCTTTCCACACAAGTCTATCCTGAGCAATTCGCTTCCACGTCACCCCAACCTGTTTTCTTATTTCATCCACCCATCTAGTTTGAGGACGTTTTCTAGGTCTTCGGTGGTCTCTTGGAATCCAGTTCAGAATTTCTGTTGTCCATCGTTGATCAGTTCTTCTTGCAATATGCCCAGCCCATCGCCATTTCAGCCCTTTTACTTTAACAATGATGTCCTCTACTCTAGTTTGCTCTCTCACCCAAGTGTTTCTTTTTCGATCTCTCCTAGTTATTCCAAGCATGCACCTCTCCATGCTCCTTTGCGTTGTCTGTAACTTTCGTATTGCTCCAACTGTTAGACTCCATGTCTCTGATCCATAAGAGAGGACTGGCAATACACACTGGTTGAAGACCTTTCTTTTTAGACACAAAGGCAATTTCCCCTTCAGGATAAAACTGTTTCTTCCAAATGCACTCCAGCCAAGTTTAATACGTCTGTTGAGTTCTTTCATAATGTTGCCATCCATTGAAATCAGCTGGCCAAGGTAAATATATGAATCAGCAATTTCTAGCTCAATGTTGTCAACTTGTATTTTTGTTTCCTCTACGAAATTACTGGACATGATCTTAGTTTTTTGTAGGTTCATCTTGAGTTTCAACTTCTTTACTCCTAGTTGAGAGATCCTGTACCATGTCTTGCAGTTCTGATGGGTTCGTTGAAATTTTGTATACTGAACAAAGGAATATGTGAGTTGTAGCTCCGAAGTCCCATCCTGGAGTCTATAACCCACTTATGAACCTTCTTCGTAAGCTTATGTACCCACTCCACATTCTTATAACAAAGATCTTGACAGTGGTCGGAATGCGAAAGAAAAAAGAAAAGAAAATATAAAGAAGAATGTGTAAAGGAGAAAAGTAAAATAAAAATAGTAAGGATACCGAAATGATGAAACAAAATTAGGCGAAGTTACGGAAATAAAGGAGGAAATAAATAAAAGGGAAGAAAGCTAAACAAAAAGAAAATTAGGTAAGAAGAGATAGGAAAGGAATAAAAATAAGTAAAATTTATCAAAGGCATAACAAAAATTTTGCAACGTTTCCAGAACTACTATTCTCTTTCTCAAGTGTAGTGCATCTGAACATTCTTAATTGTCTCTTACACAGTTGTTCTTCAGAATCCCTGCTGGATTATAACTAGAACACCCATGCGTGAGCAGTACAGTAACTGCATGATTTTTGGAAACCTATTTAAAATTTATTGAACATACATATTATCGAAACATTCATAATATAGCGTAGGATTAGCACATAGCGAGGACTTTAAGTCCAAAGAAAATGTTCGCTTTATCCGGTCCACGCAAAATTCGTTTCGTAAATAAAAATGTCATACTTTGGAAGAAAATCTGCATAAGTAACATATAATTGTCTTTCGCTATTCAATGTTTCGATAATTCGCAGCTGTTTTATGTAATTCTAAAAAAAAAATTAATTTAAAAAAAAATTAGAAATTTTTAGGTTAAAACAATAATGTGTACATACTATTACGTACAAGCATACTTCATTACGAACTTAAAATAAACAGATAGGGAATACACGCACGTAACGAACTCTGGCCAAATGCTAAATTACGCAAAAAAAAGTAGTGCTATTAAAAGTTGGTGTCATTTATAAAATATGTGAAAAGGACATTTATTTTTTATGCATTTTTCCATAAATACATAGTAATCATGTACAGCAGTCAATGTGCAAGAAAATTACTATGAAGGTGGCTCTCCTTTTCACATATATAATTTTGGTTTTGCTATTCGTGGATAGTTCATAGAAAACGTTCATGAACATCCATGGAACGCAATCCCTGCAAATAGCGAAGAACGAGTGTATGCATGCAATAAAATTCGGCTTTGAATTCTCTCAAAATTTAATGCGAAACGCATCATTATTATTATTATTAACGGGATGTTGGAATTCACGATGTAAAAGCCTTAAAACCAGGCCGAGAGCATTTCAGGGCTTCTTATTTTGGAATGATTGGTGTTACCTTATAGCTACCGTTAAAGGATGTTATGAAGTTCACTTACAAGTCTGTAAATACATGTTTCTAATGACTTTCTAGTAATATTTCGTTGATTTAGGAAGAGATTGGAGTTAGTTTCCATTGCTCTGATTTATGCATTTTGTAGTTAGTTTTGTAGCGACCGCCATAGTCGCGTTCAGGTAGGAGACGTATGCCTCTTACCCACAAGGTAAAGGTCCTGGTTGAAACAGAACAGAGAAGAAGGGATCAGTGGACGAGAACTGTAGCTGGTGACTTCGAGCGTCATAGGCAGACTGTAAACATGTTAATGAGAACGCTGGTGCTGTAGTTTGTTCAGCATGTAAATATATTTTAATAGTTAATGTTATAAATAAATATGTTAAGGATTAATTAGTGTCATTCGGTGTGATCAGTGGATCAATGTATATATCTGTAAATATCATTTAGTAACACGCACTCGCCACCGCCAAATTGGTGACCCGGACGAAGAAGAAGAGAAGAATAGAAGAGGTGCAGTCTTTATAATTTCCTTTATTCCAAAATTCTTTGAATATGCACAATATGGTAGCCAGAATATGAAACAATCTAACTCGTTTGTCCTTGATTTCGTTGAATGCATGCAACTAACAAAATTGACTTGTTATTTTTACGAATCAAACTACTAATACTATAATTCTTTATGTAAATTTCTAAGATGAACATACAAATTTTTTGATGTTGTGCGGTATTTTTTTGCGCCAACAATAAACAAACGAAGAACAATATAAATTTTGCACCACCTCTATGTTTTAAAACTTGAACAAATTGCAAAAGAGACGACAGAAGAGTAGGTATGTGAGAATATCCCTCAGAAATGGCGAAATGCATCAGGTATGTGGTAGCTTGCTTGGCAATTATATCAGAATGTGTGTGCTGTCAGCACACCTATCTCAGACACTATCACGAAACTAAACCTATTATTGCGACTGGATGTAGCAATTTCAGACCGCCAAAAGCTGGATCCAGAGAAGATTGGAATTTGCGTCGCTTTGTCATGAAATGTCAACCTATTATGTTCGTGAGGGATGCAGACTTATGTAAGGTATTCAAGGATGAATCAGTATCTAGATGAAATTCTAGCAACAGGCTATACGACATGAGCTACATACACTCAAGAGAGGGCCGAAGCTTACCAGTGAAGTAATTATAGTAAATATAGAAGAGAATTGAAATCCATAGCTTGTTACGAAATTCTTTTTCAGAGTTATTAAACTTCAATGATTTAAACTAAAAATTAAAATGAAAAGTCGCATTACAGTCAACACAGAAGATATATGTATATATATATTGTCATTAATTCTAATCGGAATTCTGTAGAAGTATAATCAAATAGATATAGTTTATAAGATCTGTTTTATATTTATCTGCAGTTTCAGAGTTTTGAAGATTTCTAGAATTCATTGGAGAAAATTTTAATAAATGCGCAGATAATGATTCGTGATTGAAATTGGTTAAAGTTATCTTTCTCATTTGCTAAAAGAGAACAGATTAGTTTCGAAATAAGTTCAGTATTAGAGCTGGGCAATGTCATTCATAGACTGAATGAAGGAACAAATCTGCCCGTCTCTAAGAGACAGGCACATTCGTTACATTGACTCAGTTACTAACCGAGTTTGCACATCTCTATTCAGTATTTTAGTACTTCAGTTTTATTTATTATTTTTTTAATCAGTTTAAAAGTAAAATGGTTAGGAGGGGGAAAGAAATTTCCATTATACATAATATTACAATTTTCTTTTAGTACAAAACCCAACTGTTAATTTTTTTATTCGTTATAAAAATTTGCATAGCTGTTTTATATGAAGGACTATCATTTGTGATGTTAGAAAAAGAAACTTAAGAAATTTCAAGCGCGCATACAGAATAACTTTCTTGGATATCTCTATTATTTTGAAGAATTATTAACATTGTTTGAACTTAAAGTTCAGTCGAAAATTGCTGTTTGGACGACCCTTCTTCTTTCGGTAAATACCTACTGATGAAATGGTGAGACCACAGCAATGAAATGAAAGAAGCGGTTTACATGGGCCAGGGATCAACCATCTTGAACTGAAACTTAATGACGAGAGGTATTTGGTCTGAAAAATCGTTTTTCTCAATTCTATATGGAATTATTGAGTGGAAAGTAATTCGGTGGCAGATTGAACGACCCGCACAAAGTTGTGTGAAGTAAGAAGCCAAATTCTCAAGCACTGTGAAAGTGTGAGAGTTTTGAGCATTTAGTCATTGATGATCTTGTTAATGTAAAACGGTACCAAGTAATTTGGAAATAGAATTTCCTGCTTTGCATGTCACACCTTGTCCAAAGAGGAGACGTAATCTTCCAACAATCTCACGCTGAGCTGCATTCTGCAGGTCCACTCCTGCACGGTTTCATCAGGTCGGGTTCGAAACTCATAGTCGGCCGTAAGTCCTTTAGCTTTCGACTCAATCAAGGATCTATGGCGTCCCTTAGTGCAAAAACGCAAGCCTCAAGGAAAAAAGCACTCAAAGATGGAAGAGAGACATGAAGAGTGAGCCAGCACTCCAAAAACCTTTGTCGTATTAAATGGATAACCTACAGAAAAAACGAATGACCTAAGTGTTAAACGAATGACCTAAGTGTTAAACGAATGACCTAAGTGTTAAACGAATGACCTAAGATAAATGAATGCCTAAAAAAGTTGACGACATGTATGCTGTAAAAGAACTTGTGATGTAGCAATTGTATGCAAGAGCTAGCTGTTCTTAAATTTATTGCCATCGAGTTTTAGGAGAAGCAAGGTTTCCAGGTGTACTATTACAGTATTTGTACCACTTTGACTATCAGAGTATTTGTACTACTTTGACTATTACAATATTTGTACTACTTTGACTATTACAGTATTTGTACAGATTATTTTTGTAAATTACAGCTTAAGTAGAGTATATATATTGGGTGTTGAATATTGTTTGAGTAAAGTACTTTGTTTAGTAATGAAGTTTCCTTACAAACACAAAAGAATCTGTTGTTCTTCTCTTTCTTTCCGTTTAAAACGAGCACGTACAGGGTGAGCGTAAGCTTATTGCCGCGGGTAAAGCAGATCAAAATCCGATTCATGAAGATAGAAAGAATTTTGGAAAATATTGAGTGAAGGTTTCAGAAATAAAAATCCTTCTGAAGTTAATCAGCATCTACGTGTTTCTATTTTTTAAATCTTACAAAAAACAAACTAGCTAACCTTTTTAACAGAACCAAGCAATTTAAATATTCAAATTTTCGTGAGCAGAAAAGAGAACTGTACCAACATGATTTATTGCGTGCTGACTGTCCAAGCTCAAAGATTCAACATCATCATGTGAGAGTGAGGAAATCCGAAATGCCCGGTTAAATGTCGAAAATTCTGTAATTTGCATGATAAAGTGTTTGGGATGCTGCCAACAAGTTTCTGCCACACATATTTAAAGAGAAAATGCTAATGTAGGCGCACAAGAAGAAAACAGTGACATTTTCTACATCATATCGCTTGATGAGGAAAAATGGCAGTGATTTAAAATTTTCACGTTTAGAGTACAGTACTGGGCTGAATTATACATGTATATTTGCGCATTGTTTTAATTATCTGCAAGTTGAAAAAAAAGGAATATTTCTGCAATATCTACAGTATATTTTGCAATGCATTTTACGTCAAACAAGCGTGCTGGATCAACACTATAAAAACATGGTAGGTTTTAGATGGTAGGTTTCATATTCAATGTTTTTCCTAACTTACATACATTACAGAATTGTTTATAATATGTTGCATTTACTGTGATTTATACTAAGGAGAAGAGGATACATATAAAGGACATACCACAAGCTATCATCATTATCAACCATTTTCAATTCAGTGCTGGAAGTGATCTTAAGCTCACCACGTTAGCCAAACGGGTTGGCAAGCTGGACCTACAGTTGACAGTTAGACCTACAGTAATAGAAGCTGGACCTACAGTTAAGACCTAAGGAACAAGAACCCGAACTTCGGTCACCACAGATAAAGTTTTGCTCTAAGAACTTTTTTGGTGGGACTCGTTGTGTCATTCTCCCTTGCGAAGTGATCCCCCAACCCTGATGTGTCGCAGCTGCGCTAGGTTGAGTACCAGTATTCTTGGCACAGAACGGCTGCAGGACATATCACAATATATATATATATATATAAATTAACCGTAACGATTTTAATTCTTGTGACAATTTAGGCGATTCCACTGATCATGAATAGAGTTTTAATTTTATTGCAGCGCATATTTCCACAAAGTTTTCTCCGAATTTTAAGGTTTTTCCACTGTTATTGACTAATGTCTGTTACAAATTTGTAATTGATTTTTATATCTAAATAATTCTAATACTGCCATAAGAAAATATTTTGCGTGAAATTTGGTAGAAAAAGGTGTTCAAACTATGCACGTATAAGGTATTTTACATTGTCCCAGCGGAACTAATTCAGAAGACAAATTTGTGATTTCGCGTCTTACGCCCCTGTACAGAATTTTCCTTGCAGAGTAAGATATCCTGCAGAGAAGACACATTTCAAGGGGAAGCGTGAAGAATTGCTATCCTCCTTCAACAATGATGTATAAACGGCGATTTCTGACAAGTTGTAATAGTTTACGATAATTTGCGAACAGTGCATTGTGACGACATCGACACGGTAACCAGGGAACAGCTATTGCAAGTACCTTGTGTGTGGTGTGATTTCTGTTTGTCGAACTTACGAATCGCATAAAGTGTTTACTTTTAACTACAATTGGAGATGCAGAAAAGTAATTTTAACTTTTTCATCAAACGCTTAGTAAGGACGAGAAAGCGGTACAACAAAACAAGATGATTAGGTCTTAAAAATTAAATCTTTATAAATTGCTTTATGCGATAGAGTGCATTAAGGCAATGCACTTTGCATGATCGCTTTTCTAACTGTCAACTGCAAATCAAACTTTTACGTTAACGAAACCAAATCGATATTTTCTTTTATAATTGCAGCTTTTAGCTCATTACTTAAACTCATTAAACAGACATTTCAAAGTAAAATATTAATTATAACGCATTATGCATAAATTCCCAGTGAAAATATTTAGAAAGTCGAATTTATTATTTTAAGAACTAGACCTTAGCCAATTCAAATATAAACATTCTCTTCCTCTTTTGCTTTATGAAAATTCACATAAGTTATAAATTTCATACATAAAAGATAAAAAACGCTATTAAACAAATATGGAAAAACTGCAATGAAACTATGGCCAAATATGCCTGAACAGAAGGAAATCTGAAATGCTGTAATCTTAAAATATATATAGGACCATATCGTGAAGGTGCGAGGACGTCATTTATCTATAAAGGCAAGCAAATCTAAGGAATATAAAATTTAAAATATTCAGAACTTCTCTGTTTCTGGAAAATATCTATCCATGGGGAAACTTTCTGCTTCGTTCTAAAATCAGATATCGAAATCTTTCTTCTTTTAGACTTGTTTCGCTCCAGCTATATAAACAACAAACTCTTTGGATCATATTTTTTACTCCCAGGTTTATTTTAGTTCAAACTAGAGTTTTTTGTATAGAAAAAAAGCAACACCGCAGTGGCCCATAGATGTTTCTTTTTCTTGCACACACAAAAAAAAAACTCTAGTGTTTTTAGCTAAAAAATCATGGGTGCCGAAAATATTGCCCATTTCAGTTACCCATGAAAAAATTACAAAGAAAGTGGCCAGGTGGTTTGGTATGTTGACCATTTGGCAATTGTATTTACCTTGAGAAAGGGAATAGTATATGGAAAAAACAATTCTTAAATAAATACAACCAGCATTGATTTTTGGTTTGCATTTATATAACTATTGGATTATTGTATAACTATTGGAAACAAATACTTAACTTAACTGCACACAACCGAACCAGATTGACGAATAAGGCATTGGCGTACGCAGGGGGTGTTGATGGGGGTTGTAACCCCCCATTGCAATGAAATTTTGTATATTTAACATAGGTTATAGTTCTGTAACTCCCATTTAGCCAATAACCCCTTTACGAACTTTCTGCGTACGCCAATGGAATAAAGTGAGATACAAATTCATGTATGTTGTTTCAAAGAAGCACAAAAGTACTGTACAAAAACTATTTATACTATACTACTATTTATAAACTTAAACATTAAAATAATATAATACTATAAAAAATATATTTACTGTAAAAACCTAGTATTTTTTTGAAAGGTGTTTTACTACCCATGCATACAGCTCAAGACAATGGCGTAGGCAGGAAGTTCATAAGGGGAGGATTATAGGCTTAATGGGAGGGGTTACAGAGCTACAACTCATATATTCCTATGTTAAATATACAAAATTTCATTGCGATGGGGCGGGGTTACAACCTCCAACCCCCCCCTGGCTACGCCTCTGGCTCAAGCTAGAGATTTTTGAGTATAACCGGTTCGATTCTAGCTCGAGAGGATGCTCATTTTCTCTTTCAAAGTGACAGAACATCACACTGTTGGGCTGTATTTAAAAAGCTTTAGTTTGATCTGCACGAGTGAGTCTTAGAAGATTTTTCCAAATTTTTATAAATTAAAAATTATTTAAAATTAATTAAAGTTAAAATTAAAATAAATATTTCCCACGAATTAAAATACCGCCCTGGAGGAGTTTCTATGCTAAACATTCATTTAGCAATTTTGCCATTCGATTAGAACTTTTCAAAAAAAAAATCGGACTGAATTTACATAAACGAAGAACAATGAGAAGCTCCACTAGTTTTAATCAAAAATGAATAAATTTACAAAAAAAAAAGGAAATTTCAATTTATCAACTCGTTGAATATTTTTTTATAAATAAATAATTTAAGAACAAAATTTTTTTTATAAAATTGAATGCATTTTCTTCGGTGAAAAATGATCTGCAAATGATACAGGGTTGCCAAATAGACTTTCATGAAGCATCATGATATCAACTGAGGGGTATATATGGCTGCCATCTTTGTTTTTTAAGTTTACCCTTCGGATAATTTAGGACAAGAACGACGGCTTTATGTAACCATAAAACCACGATACAATCACGCTCAACAAAGCTTTTTTGGAATAGAATCGAGTCCAGAGGTACATAACCACCAGACCACCAGGTCACAGTTCTTTTATATATACAGTGTCTTTAAAAGTGTCATCACATTAGGAAATACTATTTCGTACCTTAAATTCAGAAAAAACTGTAGAATATCGGATAATAAGCTTGTATTTCATGAATTTGGAAAAAGAAATTTAGCATAACAATAAAACAGCTCAAGATATCGCTACCTGATACGTAACCTAATTTAAATTAGTTATATTAAATCTTTTGTTTAATGAGTTATAAATTGACTGCATTATGATTTGACTGTTTACGGAATTTGTGAATTTTAAAAATTAACATTACTGATATTTTCTTTTTGTTCTTCGAGCATTCGATTCTGTGTTTAGCAGCGAATATGGGCAAAAGTTTCCTTCCTCTGAACTTATAAATACTATAATGAAAAATGAAATAATAATAACAAAAAATATTTGAAGATAAAATTATTATTTTCTTAATTACTACATAAAAAATATAAAATATAATTAGAAAATCATTATTTAATAATAAAAATAATAATAGATAATATAAATACAGATATTAGGTACCACGTGTCGCCATACTCTTCTCCATTTCAATTTACATATTCAATATTAAATTACACTTTAAATTTTAAATTACAAATATACATAGATATGAAATATATTACGTATGTACATTAGCTTCATAAAGGAGATATAAAACTATTATTGTTTTCTAAACTTCAAACTTGCTAGTTTAAAACGAAATATACATATAATATCAAATCATAATAAAAATCTTCTGCTTGGCAAATATTATTTTCTCAAATACTTTGTAGCTAGATATGTAAAAATATGTACATTTTCGTAGATAATAAAACACATTTAACACAGAAGAATATTTTATAATTTAAACAATACTGTTTCAGGTAAGAACAGTGGTTTACATAAATAATCTTGCTTCTCAATAGTGAACTTAGTATAAATAAACTCGTTAGTGTGAAAGGTAGAGATCATCAATCTTCTACTTTGGAAACACTTTTAGAAGAATTAGTCCCCAAGGCTTTCCTGTTTAAGTAAAAAATCAGTAGTTTACATCAACTACACAACGCAATGAAGTTTGTAATTGTTTAGGGAATTTATGACCAAACGGAGGATGATTAGTTCGTGTAATATAGAAGTAAAATAAATTATTCTTCATGTGGATAATTTTGCTTTAAAAATAATATTATTGCCTGGTTCCGTAATTGTTTATAAAAAATGTAGAATTTTGTTCGTAAATTCTATTTCCTGTGAGGATTCGATTGTTTTATAAGGATACCATATTTATACAGAGATTTAAAATTTTTATGATGACTTCATATTCTCAGAGAGTAAAAATTTTGATAATTTTTTAACTTTTCTACATTTTTACACTGTCAATTGTCACTGTCTGACTGTCATAGAAATATTTCTAACATCTTTAGAAGTCCAATTTCTCTAAAATATTCTCTTGTTCTAGAGGGATTATTTATTTTCCTAGAAATTTCCTTTATTTTATCGAAATTGCCTATTTTTTAAAGAGATTTCAAATTTTATAAAGATTTCAAATTTCTATACAAGTTCTGTGTGCGTTTCTTCAAAACTTCAAATTTTCTATAAAGAGTTCATTTTTTCTATAGAAACCCCATTTTATTATGGAGATTATTCTTGCTTTTCTATAAAATTCCTATTCTTCAGTAGCAGACTTTTTTTTAATAGAGTTTCTATTTATCAACAGCAAAATTTTTTCTATAGATTTTTTATTTTTCCATAACGAAATTTTTGCTGTTGATTAAGTTTTAAAACTGCTATTGAATTACTCAAAGAATTTATTTTGCAGATGCTAACAAAGATTCGCTCGAAATATTTAGAAGAACATTTCTCCTTCAAATTATTCTTAGAATTTTATGGCGCGTGATGGAAAATTTCTCTTCTGTTTACTCTTTTGGGAAATAAGAGGCTTTAATTTTGTTTCAAAGTCAACGTAGAATTAACATTTTCCGTTAATTAGAAGTTAGATTGTACCTCAGAGGTTCTTTTCATGCATATGTTGCATTCAATTTCAATTTTAATTAAAAAGTATTTCGCTCTACATAATTGAGGCGAAGGTCAACTTTTGTGCTAGATCGTGTGACCTGTCTTATCAATTACAGTGAAACTTCTAATTAGCGGTCACTCGTCAGACAGAAAAATTTGGCCGTAAAAAGGGGTCATTCTGAAGTAGATGAAATATTACATTTAAATATTTCATTTTGAAACTTACGTATTTTTAAGCACATAAGAAAAGTTTAAGAACGAATGTAAGCACTTGTTGGAAATAACAAGTAAACTTACAAAAAAAAACCCGCTAAACATTATAAATTATTTGCCTAAAAAAATTGATCAATGGCCGTTCGGTAGCTTTTACTTACAAATCCTCCTCCTTAGAAATGTATTTTTAATTGATAGATTAAATTCACCGTTTTTCCATCGTTACGCTTACAAAATCGGTGTGTTAGTCAAGTAAATGATAAAAGATCTGAATTTCTGTAGTTTTGTGCTGAAAAATCTGAACTTCGGTCTGAAAATCTGAACTTCGGTAGTTTTGTGATGAAAATCTGAACTTTGGTAATTTTGTGCTGAAAATCGTTTATTGGTTTTGAGCTTTGTGATTATGATGTGTAAGCTATATGATTTATCATGAAAGTTTTTGCAGAGCATTAGGATTTATTATCATTTGAATCGACGAATCCGTGTCAATTGCCACTCCTTGTTAATGGGAAGGGAAAATTCTCTTTCTAATTCTATCTTATCCTATTTTGTCCCCAGTTTCTTGTTGTGAGAAACATCGTGAAGGTCGAAGTTCAATTGTTGTCCGTGCCAATTTTGTTCTTCGAAGTTTGTACTTTGTCTGTACAAAGGTTTTGGTCTAATGGAATGAAATCATGAAAACAGTGTCCTCGTTCGTATCTGAGGGTGACCGCTAAGCAAGGGTTTGAAATACATTATTGTAAATCAGTTTCTGCCGGAGAATTTTTATCTGACCATAAAGGCGTGGTGATCGTATCTGTGGGGTGTCCGTTAAGTGGGATGTCCGTCTCTATTTTTGTGCTAATATATCCGAATTCTGCTTTTCCATTTCACACATTTTCTCTTACTTTAGTTGCAATGATCGCATGTGGTTAAGCACCTTATCAGTATCTGAATCCTTATAATATATCATCACATAATATATTATAACGTATCCCTCACACAAAGAAATTTCCTCACAACAAAAACATATTTCAAAAGATTTTTCGTGTATATTACTTACAGACTCAATTTTAAAGAAGATCGTATTATTGTAAGAACATTGTTGGTGTATTCTTTGAGTTATTAAAAGAATTATATACTATTTTTCTCAATTACAACAATCTTCTCTTCAAACTTAAATTGCTCGGTGACCGTGGACTCAATTCTTCTTGAACTTTGTTGCTCTAAGATTTCCCTTCTTACCATTGCCTTCTAATCTGGGGAAAAACTCCCACATCTAACCTCATTAGATTTGCCAAACTTAAAAAAAAAAAAGATACCTTCCCTCCTAAATTATCAAATATATTAATCACTGAAATAGTTTACGATCATTAAATATTATTAATCGAAAAATTATTTATTACTAAAAAAAAAACACCTTCATGTTTAATACCATATGAAAAGGCACTCATTTTGACTTAATTTCATTGCGCTTTTCTGAGCATATCCACTTTACAAGAACCACAGAGTATTCGTGGACGAAACTTTGACCTCACCTATCCGTTGCTTTTGTCTTAAGATGTGAATTTTTTCCCTAACCCACTTAAATCCATGTATTCATTTGCCTAATATAAAAACTTATCCGCGTCCATTTAATGAAGAGAGAAAATTAGGACATCACTTCCTTCTTCATCTCTTTTTTCTTAATTTATACTTTTTCGATGTACAATACTAATTTGATTATGATCGAATATCATTAACTTCCGAAGAAGGTATCCACTTCGAATTGTTCCATATTGTGGCATATATCTGACTCCGCTCTCTTATATATGGCGCAAGGACAGGATAATGGTCCATTCCGTTAAATTACGGCTCAAGGGTTGATAATATCAGGTACAAAGTAGTAATATGACTCGTCAGACAACGAATGGTGCATTACGCAGTTGTAACAATAATGAAGAAAATTTATTTAACGAAATTATAAAAGACAAAACATTTAAATTTTTAAATTAGAAATGAAGCACATCGCTTCTTTTTGCCGGTAACCATCGTCGTTAACGTACTTTCGAAGTTAAATGTGACTAGAACAAAGTTCACTTAAGTATGCTATTACAACTAGCATACTGCAGCCATTAGTGGGCGGGATAAAAACAACGATACAGAATAAACGGCAAATTAGAGAGTTATTCAAAAAACAAAATACGTTTACTGGCCAGCAGAGGAAGAAAGATTTCTTTCTTTCTTGCACCCGAGTTCTCTTCGAGAGCGGATTTAATGGAGAATGATTCAAAATAGAGCCTTTTCGCCTAGAGCTGAAAGTTCGTATCACAATTTACAGAATAAATCAAATCCAAATTCGCATAGAAGAATAATTCCTTCTCTTCATTATCACAAATTCTTATTATAATTCAAAAGACCCAATTTAAATATTCGATTTAAACCAAAACCGTCCCTATACAACTCAAAAGGCATTTCCTTATATTTCACAATACGATTACTTATCATGTATATTTCTATAATCTTTCTATCCAAATAGATCTATATAGAAAACCTTTCTGTATAACTCAAAAATTCTATTAAAAGTTTTCTTAAACCGATTTCTTATCGTTATTCTATAAACCTTTACTTAACAATCTTCATTCAACTAAAATTAAATTTCTTGTTAGCAATCAGCATACTAATGCAGTTCATAAATTCTTAAATCACAAAGAATCATCTAAATCACAAGTTTCCAGTTTTTACCACTCAAAACAAATCTAGTACTTTGACTGACATTTTTCAAGTATTTTTGACATAAATCATTTACTTCCCGTACGTTTAAATCTCCTATTAATCATTAATATTCTATTCTTTATATCACTCGTACTTTGCAATTGATAACATTTTTTTGTAGTTTCAAAGATAATCTTCATAATTTATCAGAAAGTTTCAAAGTTCTTTAAAAATTAGTTATATTTAACCTTGATAGTTACTAACACTATTTAGTAAAACAAAATCATACGAACTAAAGTTATTTCAATTTAAAAAAATCCACCTAGATTACAAAGACCAACTGGCAGTTTTGAGAAACCATCCAGCACACGATAAGAAACTAACCTTCCAATGTTGAGATGAGTAGGACGTTCAATTAGAGTATAACAATTCGAAACAAATTAAAGCAAAATTGCATCCATAAAACACAATCCTACTTGAAATTTTTTAAACTTAATAAAAACTAAAATAAAACACACTCGTATCATTGAACGTGTGGCAGAATGAACACCTCTACCGTGTCACGTCTCAATGAGTTTCCGGGAAAGAGCTGCCTAATCTAACTCTTTAAATATAATATTTCAGAATTCCATGACGTCATACAAACTGTTGCCATACAACATAAGAACATTCGCACTTAAAACTATACACAAACATTTTCGCTTTCACATTAAACTGGCGCGCTATCACACTAAGTTTATTAAACTGGTGCGTAAGAGAACGACACACCTTCTATACCTATATTAATCAACCGTTTCTTTTCTTTTAATTACTACTAATAATAATTTATTCCTTGTTGTTTGATACATCGGGAAACTTTAAAAGCAATTTTGATGGGAAATGGAAAGTGACCAGTAGAGATGTTAGTAACAGGGCTCTTTTTCCAATAGGAAAAGTAAATGATTGCACGTATATATTGTAAAAAGAACAAATGTAAAATTGATCCGCATGTGAATTCAGCAGTATTATAAAGAGTTTCACATACACTGGGATATCGCATAGCAGAGTTTATAAGCACAATCTTGACTCAAAGATATTACAGGTGAAGGCTAAGGAGTGGCTGAAACGTTGAGTCTTTGGGAGCGACATAGCGATATTTTTTTTCGCGTTAGCAGGACTAGGAGTAAAGCGAAAACGAAAAATACAAATATTATAGATGACTTTTACTTGTCCGCTGTGGATGCTTTTATGGAGGAGATTAAAGCGGAGAGGCAGACAGAAGGAAAGCAAAAGAAAGATGGAAAATTGGAAAGAGTAGGTGAAGGGTGAATGGCAAGCTAAAGGGAGTGATAATTAATTACTTTCACGCCCTATAATTTTATCCAATTCTGGGAAAGTGGGGCTTTGTCAGACCCCAGTCTTGGTGCCTAGATAGGTCAATTTAACTAATAAATTATAAACTATTTTCACTTCATGCAAATGATTGTATTCTTTCACATAAAGTTTGATTTAATTTTTTTATTATGTGTGAAATTTTTATTAAATTAACAGGTAAAATTAAATCTGCTTATAGAGATGAAAGAGTTTAATTAAAATAGATAATTATTTAATAAATATGAGCAAAGCAAACATAAAGCGAACTTGGTGTGTCAATTAAGATTTTTTAATGATGCCAAATTTCCAAAAAGTTTGGAAAATTTTGATCGGCTTTCAAATGTATTTAACATCATTTAAAAATATTTTGCTTCAAATAAACTCAGGCAATCTGAAAGAAGAAATAAAATTACACTGCACCCATTAAAAATGTAATTCCACTCGTAATTCGTCAGGATGTTCCTTATTAAATTAATATTAATTAATATTAAATCATTTTCACTAAAAGCTCTTTCGATTGCAATGTAACTCAATTACTTGTGGGAGAAACAGACGCAAAAGCTAAATCAAAAAAAAAAAAAGTTTGGAAATTCCTTTTGTGCTAAAGTTTAATCAATTAGAAAGGAATAATAGAATATCTATACAATAACTTAAGTGAAAAAGTGAATTCTTCCGAATTGGGAAAAGTACTATTAGATTAACTTTTGTCGGCCTTTCAATTTTTTCTCAATTATATTAAAATATTTACGCGTTTTTCTAATCCTCTTTTTTATGTGTAATTTTAAATTTTACAATAAATTTTTTATGTTTTTCTTAACATGTTATTCACACAAACTCTTATCGCACTATTATACACGCTATTTACACAAATTACATGATCGCTTTATATTATCGCTTACATTACATTATTACATTATATTACATTATATTATTACATTATATTACATTACATTATTACATTATATTACATTACATTATTACATTATATTACATTACATTATTACATTATATTACATTACATTATATTACATTATATCGTTTACATTATCGCTATTTACACAAACTCTTATCGCACAAATAATTTTTGTGCGATAAGACAAATTTATCAAACCTGCTTAAAAGTATTCAAAAACGCTCAACTGTTTCAATGTGCAAGGTTTCTTTCTTCATTATGCTAAAAAATATTGTAAAACGCATAGTGGGATATACACATATATAAGAAAAGTTATCCGTTTTGTGGTTGAAATGTCGATTAAAAACTCTGGTCTCTACTTACTTTTTTATAATTATTTTCACTCGTTCCAACCAGTCTTGTGATGTGGGTTATTAGCATATATTAATTATTCAAATAGAAAACTTTCATGTCGGGCTTTGCAATTTTATTTTGTATTATTTTGTCTTTAGTTTATCTTAATTACTGCAGTTATTACGTTTTAGGAACGAAGAATTTTTCCTTGGTTAATAGGTTTTAAATTCGTTATTATTATTTTTTTTAACATACCGTTATTGTTGATCAAGTCGGAATCGGATTACAGAATTAATGCTTCATTTATGGACATCAACGAAGCGTGAACTAGAAGCAGCGATATATATATATATATATATATATATACAGGTATGTGGTAATACTACATCGATATACACACCTCATAATATTATATAATGATTATATTATAATATATATATTTTAATATATATTGTAATGTATATTATATAATGGCCTGCAAAAGGGTTGCTGGCAAAAGGCTAACTGGAAGGATACCTACACGCTGAACGTATGTGACGAATGTGTGGAACCGAACGGGCCAGTAATCTAGTGTCCTACCCTACCTTCCTGTGATGCGGGCCAGGCTTTCTATTTATGAAGCGAATTAATATTTGCTGTACGGATAGAAAATCGGAAGGAGAGGGCTAATTTACCAATCCGTCTAGCCAGCGTGGTGAAATTATGGCTAATCCCTCCAATTATCTGAGAAGACGAAACAACTCATGAAAAGGCGAAGACTTATGAAGGTGGACAATCAAAATACCAGTTGCAGGATCGAGTATGTAGAACTTTGCAAAACTTTGCGCAAAAACATGAAAGAAGATATAAGAAAATTCAATTGTGAGTTAGTAAGGAAGGCCATTGAAAGCAACAAGAGCCTTAGGGTTGTTAAAGGGAGTTTGTCTATTGGGAAGAAACACACTATTGTATTAAAAAAAAAGGATGGCACCGTAACTACAAATACGGAGGAAATAGAACAGTTGAAGAATTCTACAGAAAGCTATATGAAGGAAACAGTGGATTAAACGAAGACATTGAAATGGTCGAAGGAACAGCTGCTAAAATCTTAAAAGAGGAAGTAGCATTTGCAATAAAAAATATGAAGAAAGGAAGAGCCCCTGGTGATGATGGCATTACATTAGATATCCTAAAAGAAGCTGGAGAATATGTAGAAGACATACTTGCAAAATTCTTTACCAAATGTCTTAACAGTGGTAACATACCAAACCAATGGGTTTCTACAACGGTAATTCTTTTACATAGAAAAAGGGTTAACGAGGATTTGAAAAACTACCGACCAATTAGCTTGCTACCTGCTAATTATAAAATTTTCACAAAAGTACTAACATACCGCCTGCAGAAAAAAACAGATACAGCGTAACCAAGAGAACAAGCTGGATTTCGAAGTGGTTTCAGTAGAGTAGACCATATTCAAGTATTAAGAGAATTAATTGAAAGAACACATGAATATGAATTTCTATTATGTGTGGCATTTATTGACTATGAGAAGTCCTTCGACTCTATTAAAATTTCAGCAGTCATCAACTCTTTAAAATCAGCAGAAGTCGAAGATGTGTACATCGACATGATGAAACGTGTGTCTAAAAGTGCAAGTGCACAATTTCGGTTACATAAAGATACCAAAACTATCACAATTGATAAAGGTGTGAGGCAGAGAGATACCATTTTTCCAAAATTTTTTACTTCAGTTTTGCAGATGTTTTTTCAGCTGATAATTTGGAATAACAGGGGAATACAAATAAATGGTGAATATTTAAATCATCTGCGGTTTGCTGATGACATTGTTATATTTCCAACGAGCCCATCAGGACTCCAAGAATGGTACAGGAGCTCTCAACTAGAAGTAGAGAAGTTGGTCTCAAGATGAAGAAGTTGGACTCAAGATGAAACTACACAAAACTAAAATTACGTTCAATAATTTCGTAGAGAAAACAAAAATACAAGTTGACAACACTGAGCTAGAAATTGCTGATTCATATATTGACCTTGGCCAGCTGATTTCAATGGAAGGCAACATTATGAAAGAACTCGACAGAAGTAGTAAAATTGGCTGGAGTGATTTCGGAAGAAACCGTTTTATCCTGAATGGAAAATTGCCTTTGTGTCTGAAAAATAGGGTCTTCAACCAGTGTGTATTGCCAGTTATCTCTTATAGGTCAGAGACATGAAATCTAATAGTTGGAGCAATACGGAAGTTACAAACAACCCAAAGGAGAGTGTCTGTAGTGGAGAGGTGCATGCTTGGAATAACGAGGAGAGATCCAAAAGGGAAGACTTGGGTGGGAGAGAAAGCTAGAGTAGAGGACATGACCGTTAAAGTAAAAAGGCTGAAATGGCGATGGGCTGGGCATATTGCAAGAAGAACTGATCAACGACGGACATCTGAAATTCTCAAATGAATTTCAAGAGACCACCGAAGACCTAGAAAACGTTTTCTAATTAGATAGGCGGGTGGGATAAAAAAAAACACGTTTGAGTGACGAGGAAGCGAATTGCTCAGGATAGACTTGTGTGAAAACCATTTGGAGAGACCTTCATCTAGAGGTGAATGGATAATGGTTGAATATGATGATGATGATGATATTTGATATATATATTAAATATTATATTAATTTTAAAAGTTGACGGAACTATTTAAATCATTGAAAAGTTCTGGTTAATAGTAAATGCATTGCTGGTAATATACGCAGGTACAAAGAGTATTGTAAAAGCATCTCTTTTTTTCAGGATCGAACACCGTCTAAAACGATCGTCTATTTTCAGGTGATTATTTGCACTATAAAATTATTAATAAATTCATTTATTAATTATCAAAATGCGGCACATATATAGGGTAGGCGTACATGTCGTTGGAAGGGAAATGGGTAATATGGAATTCAGTTATTTTTTTTTATCATTGTTTTATTTAAATTCAGGCATACCACGTTTGACTTGATTATCATAGGGTTGCCACAAATTCTTGATTTGTAAAAAGCAAAATATTTCTGTTGCGCAATAAAATGAGGCGAGCTTATAGAGAAGATATAGAGACTTTAGATATAATTTCATAATGAAAATAACCAAGAATCATTAACTAAAAAAACAAGCTTATATAAACTGTACTCAGAAAATACAAATTCGCTGAATATGAATTTTCGCTTCAAAAATATCAAAAGACATCTCCTATATATAAGCAAATGTAGCATAAACAACATAATATTTTCCCAGAATAGTTGACATTATTATTTCCACTGAAGTCAGAATTTTTAATTTTAAGCCCAGAATATTTCTTTTTCAAAACCCAGACAAATATTCTCGTTTGGCTTAACAAAGATTTCCTAAGAAAAGAAAAATATTCCGCCTCCTTTTGAGCAATGTTGTTTTGGAGGAGCGTAAAAATTCAGAGGGATTGTCAAGCTAATCTAGAATTTCCATAGAACTTCATTTATACCTGTTTTCTCATTTTACATTATTATGCTAATCTTCCCTCGCTGTTGTGCGGTCTCTTTTTCATAAGGAACTTGCTTAAAAGACATTAGTAAATTTATAAATACAGTAGAAAGCTGTGCCACAGCATACATTAAAGGAACAAGGCATGATCTGACATGCAACGTATATTGTGACACAAAGTATATATACATATATTCCAAGAGACCACCGAAGACCTAGTAAACATCCTCAAACTAGACGGGTGGATGAAATAAGAAAATAGGTTGGGGTGACGTGCATGCGAATTGCTCAGGATAGACTTGTTTGGAGAGACCTTCGTCCAGCAGTGGATAGATAATGGTTGAATATGATGATGATGATGGTATATATATACTATAAGGGCCTGCAAAAGGGTTGCTGGTATCTAACTGGAAGGAGACCCACACGCTGAACGTATGTGACGATGTGTGGAACCGGCCAGGCCAGTAACCTAGTGTCCTACCCCGCCTTCAAGTGGTGCAGGCTGAGCTTTCTATTTATGTGGCAAATTAATATTTGCTACACGGATAGAAAGGCGGAAGGGGAGGGCTAATTCACCAACCCGTCTAGCCAGCGTGGTGAAATTATGGCTAATTCCTCCATTATGTTGACACACCAGAAACCATGGCCCCTAGTCTCCAGGTGCTGGAGTGCTCCTGATCAAGGCAGCGGTCAGTGTGGCATGAAAGCAGGGGGTGCTAAGAATCACTGGAATGGCCCAGGCTGCCGTTTGTTATTGACCTTGGCTACGTTTAATGGACGATCCCTTGCTTCTGAAGCAAAACTTCAGGAATTGGAAGAAGAACTTGACAAGATCAAATGGGACATTGTAGGACTCAGTGAAGTTAGAAGAAAAGGTGAAGAGTTGGTGGAACTTAAAAGTGGACATTTGTTTTATTATAGAGGAACGGAAACTGGAAGAACAAGTGGTGTTGGCTTCTTAATCAACAAAAGAATTAAAGACTACCTTCTTGAAGTCGAAAGCACGTCAGATCGAGCAGCGAGGCTCGTTGTTCAACTAACCCAGCGATACCAACTTCAAATAGTACAGGTATATGCACCAACATCAAGCCATACCGACGAAGAGGTTGAAGAATTTTATGAAGAAATCAAAGAGTTACACACCAAAGGGAAACAACATATCAAGCTCATCATGGGGGATTTCAATGCAAGAATTGGACAACAGGAACAAGGAGAGACATCGGTTGGTAAATACGGATATGGGGAAAGGAATGAACGTGGCGATCAACTCATCGAATTTGCAGAAGCTGAAAATCTTAGCATCATGAATTCATTTTTTAAGAAGAAACCGCAAAGAAAATGGACATGGAAACACCCAAATGGGGGAACTAGTGAAATTGACTATATCCTGGCAAACAAGAAATCAATTATTGAAGATTGCAGTGTACTGAACAGATTTAATACTGGAAGTGATCATCGAATGGTGAGATGTAAAGTGCACTTAAATACTAAATTAGAACGACAGAAGCTCATTAGGAAACAAGTAAGTAAGAGGGTGGATTTAAAGAAATTAAAAGAAAATACCGAGGCATTCAAGTTGGAATTAAAAAATCGCTTTTCTGCACTGGAAGGACTTATTGATGAAAGTGATATCTCAGAAGCAAATGAAAACATTGTTAAGACAATAGTTGAAACTGCTGGGGAAATTGGTGGTGTAACCTGTAAAAAGCACAATAGCAAATTATCTGAGAAGACGAAACAGCTCATGAAAAGGCGAAGAGATATGAAGGTGGACAATCGAAATACCAGTTCCAGGATTGAGTACATAGAACTTTGTAAAACTCTGCGCAAAAGCATGAAAGAAGACATAAGAAAATTCAACTGTGAGCTAGTAAGGAAAGCCATTGAAAATAACAAGAGCCTTAGGGTTGTTAAAGGAAGTTTATCTGTTGGGAAGAAACACATCATTGCATTAAAAGGAGAGGATGGCACCGTAACAAGAAATAGGGAAGAAATACTTAGAAGAGTTGAAGAATTCTACAAAAATCTATACGAAAGTAACAGTGGATTAAACGAAGACATTGAAATAGTCGAAGGAACAGCTCCTAAAATCTTAAAAGAAGAAGTTTCATTTGCAATAAAAAGTATGAAGAAAGGAAGAGCCCCTGGTGATGATGGTATTACATTAGATATCCTAAAAGAAGCTGGAGAATATGTAGAAGACATACTTGCAAAATTCTTTACCAAATGTCTTAACAGCGGTAACATACCAAACCAATGGGATTCTGCAACAGTAATTCTTTTGCATAAAAAAGGTGATAAAGAGGATTTGAAAAATTACCGACCAATTAGCTTGTTACCTGCTATTTATAAAATCTTCACAAAAGTGCTAACACATCGCCTGCAGAAAAAATTAGATGCAGCTCAACCAAGAGAACAAGCTGGATTTCGAAGTGGATTCAGTACAGTGGACCATATTCAAGTATTAAGAGAATTAATTGAAAGAACACATGAATATGAACTTCCATTGTGTGTGGCATTTATTGACTATGAGAAGGCCTTTGACTCTATTAAAACATCAGCAGTCATCAACTCTTTAAGATCAACAGACATTGAGGATGTGTACATTGACATGGTGAAACGTGTGTATAAAAATGCAAGTGCAAAATTTCGGTTACATAAAGATACCGAAGCTATCAAAATTGGTAAAGGTGTGAGGCAGGGAGATACCATTTCTCCAAAACTTTTTACTTCAGCTTTACAGATGATTTTTCAGCAGATAAATTGGAATAACAGGGGAATAAAAATAAATGGTGAATATTTAAATCATTTGCGGTTTGCTGATGACATTGTTATTTTTTCAACGAACCCATCAGAACTCCAAGACATGGTACAGGAGCTCTCAACTAGAAGTAAAGAAGTTGGACTGAAGATGAACCTACAAAAAACTAAGATCATGTTCAATAATTTCGTAGAGGAAACAAAAATACAAGTTGACAACATTGAGCTAGAAATTGCTGATTCATATATTTACCTTGGCCAGCTGATTTCAATGGATGGCAACATTATGAAAGAACTCAACAGACGTATTAAACTTGGCTGGAGTGCATTTGGAAGAAATAGTTTTATCCTGAAGGGGAAATTGCCTTGTGTCTGAAAAGAAAGGCCTTCAACCAGTTTGTATTGCCAGTCCTCTCTCGAAGATCAGAGACATGGAGTCTAACAATTGCAGCAATACGAAAGTTACAGACAACACAAAGGAGCATGGAGAGGTGCATGCTTGGAATAACTAGGAGAGATCGAAAAAGGAACACTTGGGTGAGAGAGCAAACTAGAGTGGAGGACATCATTGTTAAAGTAAAAGGGCTGAAATGGCGATGGGCTGGGCATATTGCAAGAAGAACTGATCAACGTTGGACAACAGAAGTTCTGAACTGGATTCCAAGAGACCACCGAAGATCTAGAAAACGTCCTCAAACAAGATGGGTGGATGAAATAAGAAAACAGGTTGGGGTAAAGTGGAAGCGAATTTCTCAGGATAGACGTGTGGAAAGTATTTGGAGAGACCTTCATCTGGCAGTGGATAGATAATGGTTGAATATGATGATGATGATGACTATAAACGAACAGTGTATAATGCGACGTAATGCTTACACAGTAGGAACATTATAGATTCTGACATACTGTGTATGCGCACAGTAAATGAAGCATAAAAAGTACACTTTGATGCACAATGCATATATACAGTGAAGAAACAGTGCATGCTATGGCATACAATGCATGTCATGATATATAGTATGCCGTAGTGTATATTACTACATATAATGTATGTATACAGTAAAAAGACAGTGTATGCATACAGTAAAAAGACATTGTCTGTATACAGTAAAAAGACAGTGTATGTTTACAGTACAAAGACCGTATATGTATACATTAAAAAAACGATGACGTATGTATGCAGTAAAAAGAGAGTGTATGTATACAGTAAAAATACAGTGCATGTATATATAAAGGATTAGAATATACTGTGGTATATAGGATACACTAGCATATGTATTTAGTAAAGAGAGAGATAGAGAGAGAGAGTGGACTCAAATGCACAAAATTTAATAAAGTAATGAGGATACTAAAATTATTTTCCAATATATTCTCTGAAATTTGATTTTACCAGTAATAGAAATTATTTTCCAATATATTCTCTGAAATTTGATTTTACCAGTAATAGATGTGTTACGGAAAAACTTATTCAATGTAGGAAAAAAGCTTAACAATATGTTACGTTTTGAATCTGAAGAAGTATTTTCCCAACATTTATTATAAACCATAGATATACATTCCTATACGAATATTTTTGAGCATTTTTAAATATCAGTGCTATTGTCTTCGGTATACAATGAAAAAATATTATTTTGTTTTATTATTAGCTGCTTGAAAAGAGGGAAAACTGTTCCGCAGGTTCAAATCGAGCAAGAAACGTTAATGAAGCGTGCTTTATCAAATAGAGTGGTTTGCCATGCCCCGTATATTCTGACAAAAAATAATAAATTAGAATGTAGTGCAGTAGTCAAACATAGCTTTGCTCTAACAACGTATAGTTCATTGATCAAATTCTAGCTCTCTGTATAATCTTTATATCCTTCAGGCTGCTGAAAAGTGAAAAACTATTTCTTTTGAAGAAAAGAAATGATATTTAAAATTGTATTTCAAACGTTATATCATGCTTGAATCTTTTCACAACCTCATTTAAGGAATGGCAAGGTCTTGTATACAAATCTAATTGATTTATCAACTTGAATTAAAATTTGTAACTTTCTGATGAAAATTAAGGACGCGGTTTTATACCAATGAAAATATTTTTAGCTTACAAATTAAGATGCTCGAATTAAAATTACCATTTTAAACTTTTCTACTTAGAGGAATTAAATAGTTAAACTTTGATAAGTCCCATTACACCTTTTAAACA
>QLNU02014802.1:18368948-18414956 GCA_006491805.2 Dysdera silvatica
AGTCTATGTATGCGGTGTTGAGTTTTCGCTTTTGTTTTCTTGCTTGTTCCAGGATAACTGAGTCGATGGTAAGCTGCTCTTTACATCCCAGAGTCCCTTTCTGGCATCCCTTTTGTTCTTCCGTCATTAAGTTGTTGCTTTCGCTGTGCCGGCTTATTTTTTCAGAGATGCACCCCGTGAGTATCTTGTACAGGGTGTTAAGGCACGTAATGGGTCGGTATTTCGCTGGGTTACTGGTATCCTGGTCCTTCGGTAGGAGGTAAGTTATTCCCTTGCAGAGGAATTCAGGCATTTTGCTGGGGTCTTCAATTATCGCCGTAAGTTCCTTGGCTAATGGGCCATGGGCGCTGGTAAATTTCTTGTACCAGAAGTTGTGTATGCCGTCAATACCCGGGGCTTTCCAGTTGTGCGTACGTTGGATTACCTGCTGGAGTTCCTCTATCGTGATGCCCGTATACTCCATCTCCTCTATTCCTCTCGTAGCCTCCATTTCTTGCTGAATCCAGGGGGCGCTTTTGTGCTGTACTTCATTGGACCATAGTGTCTTCCAGAAGGTCTCTATTTCTGCTGGCTTTGGGGCTTCGTACTTGTCTTTGTTCGCTGGGGTCTCTCGAAGCTTCCTGTAGAAGGCCTTCTGGTTTGCTTGGAATTGCATGTTCTGTTGTTTTCTGTTGGTATAGTCTTTGTATCTTCGGAGTCTTCTGGCGTATACACCCAGTTTTTGTTTGAGGGTATCCAGATATTCGCTGATATGTTTATTGGGCTCTTCGTGTCTTGTATGAATCCTATTTCTCTTAAGGGCCATCTTCACTTTCCTCACTAATTTCTTACTCCTATTTCCCTGCATGTACTGGGTTATTCGCCCTATGCTGCTGCGGAGCTCTTCTATTCTTTTTTGCAGTCTCACTTGCCATGGTGGTTGGGCTTTGTTTCCTCTGTTACTTCGGCCTTCGTTCCTTACTTCGTACCCATTGGCGCGTGATGCCGCTACTGCTGCACAGTATATGGCGGTGTGTATTTCCTGTAGGGAGTTGTGGTTCTGTAGGTGTAGTGGCAGGGTATGTTCATTGAGGATCTTGGTTGCTTTGCAGAGTTTCCAAGATGCCGGTTGGCGTGGTATTCTTGGCCTTGTTGTGGCATCCGAGCCTTCATATTCCGCCAGGGCACATTGGAAACCTTCTTCCATTTTCTCCACGTCCCTCCTCTCTTCTTCTTCTATGCTTGTTTGGAGCGGTTCTCTTGCGCCAATAGCTGGTGCTTCAGGGTTTGCCACACTGGTTGGAGTGTTTGCTAGATTATTGGAAACGTCATCTGTTAACTTTTATAGTAGGGGCTCAGCTAAGAGGTTTCTGGGTACTATATTCCTGCGCAGAACGATTATTCTTTCTATACTGATGTCCAGGTGTGGGTACTGTTGTGCGAATTTGGCGTGAATATATATATATATATGAAGCTATTAATTGAAACTATGATAATCATTTATGAATCAAATAAAAGTGAATGTGCCTTTAGAGAATTATGAAAGAAGAATTAAATTTTAATTTAAGATAAATATAGTCATCCAAGAAAAATTGCATTTGGAATACAATTTAACAAGCAAATTTTGAATTTTCAAGACAGCTTAGAAAAATAATTAAAAATAACTAATAACAATCACTATTATTATATTAAAATAAAAGTTACCATTTAAACAAAAACCTAAGGTCTCGAAATATTGAAAAACTTATTCTATTGCTCTCGTAAATCTTCGTCAAGTTCAACAAACTTTTCAAAATAGAATTTTCAAACAATCCTCAAACCACGAAGTGAAAAAAGATAAATAAACTACGAAAGATGAATAGCATTGTCTTGACGATTATTCTTCGAAAAAACAGTAAACTAAATGTCAAAACCTTTCAGAAACTCTTCAGTTTTCTTTTCTCTTGTGGTATACTCAGTAATTCTTCTTTCGTGAAATTTAAATTCAAATATTTATTCACAACTCGTATATTCTGTATCTGGGGATATGCCGCTTTTTATTTTTTAAACTTATATTTGTGGGATAAGCTGTTCTTTTCAAGTAGTTGTCCTTTCGTCTAGAAGGAAACTATGGTTTATTTGAAATATATTTTCAACTGAAAACATAGAAGTAATGTTTTAACTTCGGTCAAAAGGTGTTGATTTTAAAATAATTCATAATTCATAAATAATTCATAATTCATAAATAATTCATAATTCATAAATAATTCATAATTCATAAATAATTCATAATTCATTTACTGTGTTTCTATAAACGCGTAATATATATAATTATTATCATATATTACGAAGTACTTTTTTTTTGAATTGGCATAAAAATCGTTATCACTGCCATATAGAGTAATACTTTCGTATATCGGAAATATCTGTATATATATCGAAGCTCTTATGTACATCATATAGAAAAACTGATTCTAGGTATCGAAAAGCAAGTAGTAAAGTTATAAAAAAATAAGTAAAATTTGTAAAAAAAGGTGGATGGAGTTGTTGAAGAATGTGAAAAGCAGACTGTGTGTAAAAAGAGATATCGTCTTTAAATTCCATAGAAATAAGATACAAAGTACCAGGGAAGAAATTTACATACAAAACGTTGACTATTGGTAAAATAGTAAATGAAAATGATCACTCAAAGTAAATTAATTAATATTGATGGTGGACTGCTGCTGACGCCTCCGAGAGCTTGGGTGATTTTTCTTTTTCATTTGCTATTTTACTAGCGTTTAACCTTTTCTATATAAACTTTAAATTCAGTGTTACCCCAAGCACGGTGTTGACAATTATGAAAAACATTGAGAGTTCGTTATGAAAATCTCTGAAAATATCGTATCGGACAAGAATTGTTTTAAAATGTTGTAGTTTTCAATTCCCCAAAAATGTCCCCGTCGAAGTATTTCACGAAATGCATGTGTAAACACTTTTTTGATGGATTATCATCAGGGTTTATTATACAGTAAAATATTAAAAAGTTTATTATACAAATATTATGTTGTTCAAAGTGTATTCAGTACATTTTTTATTGTTACCTCTTGTTTATAATCATATGTATGAACGTAACTTGAACATGATATGCTTACTTGGGCGCCCATATGAGCACTTCTAGGGGGTGAGGGAGGAGTAGCTGAGAAAAGTTATTACCTCCTTCTCATAGCTGTCAAACATTTTAGTGAATGTACAAGATTCCAAAATGCAACAAAAATAATTGATACTGCTTGACAATTAGTAATGAGCTAAAAAGTACCTTATTTTAAAATGCGACTGTAAATTTTTTTTAAAGTAAGTTCATAGCAGAATTGGGCAAATCATAGTTTTGAAAAGCTATGTGGGCTCGAGCCCCCCCCGCCCATTTATATGAAAGCACATGTATGCTTTCCCTTAATTAATTAATTAGTAAATTAATTAATTAATTAGAAATATGTCTCTTACTACCATATATGAACAATATACAGTCGAGTCTCTATTTAACGAAGTGCCATCGTTCCTCTGAAAAACTTCGTTATAAGGAAAATTCGTTAAATAGAAATTAACATAAATTGTAAAACTTAATTTCGATAAAATGAAAAAAGCTAAATTTGGACAGTAAACATTCATTTTAGTAGACACTTTTTTTTCCAACAAGTTTAAATATTTTTCATATACAAATACGTAAATATTAATAACAAAAAGAAAAGGCCGAGGCTTACCTTTCATATGTATGATCCTCATACAACATATTTGAAACAGAGAAATAATCACTAATTTTGCTTTGTACAAGTATCTTGTTAAAAACGTTTTATTTATAGAAATTCTCACACTTTTGTAAATATCGGAACACGTCATCTGTAACATTTTCTTCAAATTGTAATCCCCGTCAGATCGTTTCGAATGCTTTTAATCACTTTACCATGTGAAGGTTTTTCAATAGTCTTTTTATCTTCATCATCTCTTACTGTAAATTCTTCATTACATTTTTTAACACTTTACAAGATTTCATGATTCATTTCAACATTTCAAACAAGTCGTGTGTGACACACGTATTGACTGAATAGAAATGGTCTTTTACAGAATTTTCAGTTTGCTTTACTTTCAAAAACAAACTCCCTTGAAATTTTGCATTGGTAACATAGGAACAAAACCACAATTTTCAACTTATTCCAGATGTTCCGACATGCCCCCTCCCTTCCATTGAAGTCAAGCCCATTTTCAAACAATGCAACGCGTATGTGCGAGAAGCAAATTTCGTGGCTTAGCCATGCCTGCACAGTAATAACACATTTTAATAAAACGCCGCTGCTTCTAACTTAAGTTCCCAGTTTAGAACAATAGAATTATTTATCACAACTGGTCATATGTCCACAGTACAGAAGGCTACCTCAACTCCGTCCGTCCTTGATTAAAATCCTCAACTACCCCTTCTAGCTAACCATCCCGCTGAAAAATTGTAAAAGGTAATTTAAAAATAAAATCAAATTCTTTATAAAAAGAACTTCGTTATATAGAAATTGTTTTTCGTAATATGGAGACAAATTTACATGTTAGTGCCATTCAAAGTCAAGGTTCCGCCGAAAATTTCATTAAATAGAAAACTTTGTTAAATGGAAGTTCGTTATATGGAGACTCTACTGTATATGCATAAAAAGGTGTGTTCTGTTTTCGAATTTTTTTATGGAATTATAGACATCGATATTCGGAGGTTCCATATCTGACATCGTTTGAAGTCACCGGTTTCCTTGTCTTGTTTGGTTTTAGTAAAATCTTCAGCTCCAAAACTGACGGCAAATATGAAACAGAACTAGATTGGTAACTAATTATATAGCTTATGAAAATTCACAACCGTTGTTCACATTTCGAGCGACAATAGTTTCTTCAAAAAAATTTTCAAACTGGAAGATTTCATCTTATAATGGAGCGATGAAAAAAACAGAAACATACCTCAGCCAAGCACTCTCTAATTTTGCAATATAGTGTCACTAATAATATTAAAAGAACTCGAGAACTCAAGTCACCATTTAATTAATTTCACTTTACAGCTGTCAGACTTTACAGCTGTCAGAGCAAGCCCACCTCACTGAATAATTCTTTTCAGAGTAGTTTTCGGTTCCGCTTTACTTTTGAGGCTTAACCGAGTCTGGAACATGCCCTGTGCTTGAAATTTAAAAAGTATTTTCGTGTTTTCTGTTCATTTGTTTTCTTAGTCGAAGAAGTTTCTATTTTAATGGGTTAGTCGACTTCGGCGCAAACAAGGCATTTCGGAGTATAGTGTTTTTCATTTAAGTGAAATTTTCAATTACATTTACGGTTGGATAGGTTTCATTTTGAAATTTAAAATAGTAATCTCAATTCTACAGATGTTGTAATTTAAGGTAACTGATGCTATTTGTGAATTTCTAAAGAAATCTCTCAGTTTTACAGGAATTTCTGCAGTCAAGGTTTTTCAAGAGACCAAGAAAGAATTTCTTTAAACAGACAAAGCCGTAAACTTGACTGCTTAAAATTTTATGAAGTATTTTATGGAACCACAAAAAACAAAAACGTCGTTAAATGGAAATAATCGTTAATTATTAAGATAGATAGGACATTACTGATATAGATTATTGTATGTTCAAAAGAAATGCCATATTTATATTTAAACAAATTCTGCTCCTCGGTATCTTCTGTGTAGCGCGAAAATTTGTTTAATTTTTCCATTTTTGAAGTCAGCTAATGATTATGATAAAAATTTGGAAGAAAATGTAAATTACTAGATAGTCAATTGACATATAAAAGAGTTAAACATTTGAAAAACATCAAATAAAACAGACTATCCAAGCTTTCAGATGCGCCAATAGCAGTTCTTCATCACTGTAATTAAAAAATTGCTGTTGACGCATCCGAAAGCTTGGATTATCTAATTTGTTTTCTATTTTAACAGCGTGCAACATTTTGTATGTAATTTTGACAATTCTATACTATCAATATTGACGTCTTATTTCAGCAGAGGTTCTATATCTTTTATTGTATGCGCGCAAAGTCAAGAAAATAGAAATTTTTCCTGTGACTTCCTTCATTTCCATTCCAAAAGGATTATTCAATAATCTAGTGTTCAGTAAAAAATTATGAAGTGTATAAAGTGGCTCAGTGGTTATTAACAAAGTACAAAGTGACCTAATAGTTATCATAGTAATTATTAGGTCACCTCAGTTTACTAAGTTATTATAGTAAGTAGTAAACTACTAAGTGATTCGGTGGCTATTAAATAAGTACCAAGTGGATTAGTGGTTATTAATCAATTACAGACAAGAGAGTGTCTCATTAGCTGTTAATTAGAAATCATCAAGTGGTTATTAAACAAGTAAAAGGTACCAAGTAGGTAAGTGCTTATTAACAATTATTTACAAAATTGGCACTTTACAAATATTTCTTGACTTTCAACCCCTTGATCGGTATCAGAAAAAAATTGTAATGTAAAAGGAACCAAAAAGTGACTCAAAATGTTCTGCGGCTTTGAATTATGAGAAAACGTAACCTTTGATACTTTAAACTGATGCTTAACTTTTTCTGCACTGCAACAAACTTTTCACTAAAAAATCCCTAAATGCTGTCAGTTAGTTCCTTTTTTCCCCATCGTTGGTCTCACAAATCCCTTATTTCAAAGACTTCAGTGCGTTTCGATCGGAAACTGTCACGTTTGATTTCGTATTTTGGAAAAATATGTTGTTGTTGCCGTTTGCACGCATTCGCCCTAGTTGAATGAAAACGCACAATTTTTAAAGTAAATTTAAGTCACACTGACAACTATTTTTTAAATTTAAACTTTTGTTCAAAGCGAGAATAAACTTTGCATTTTCGTTTTCAAAACAGTTTAAATTATAGCCTGAAATCCTTCATTTTTCTGAAATTTGTTACTTTTCATGGCTAAAATTCATTAACGCTATCTATTCCACAATCAATCAAACCATCGTGTTATATTTTTCTCCCCGTTTTAAATTTTCTTCTATTCTATAACCACGATGCAGTGTTTAATATTCCATGTCTGTTCCTATACTTTGTATGTAATATATTATCTTGGCAGTTTTATATTTATTATACAGCTTCAAAATATTTAAATTTATCTTTGTTTCTTCTTAATTAGCGGGTTTCCATACATATCGACCCACCATTGTTTTCCCCTCTGTCTGTCTGTCTGTCTGTCTGTCTGTCTGTCTGTCTGCCTGCCTGCCTGTCTGTCAACAGCAAGGTAAAGGGTTTCTGCCAATAGAACAATAATAGCTGTTGTTGTATTGCCATAGAGACCATATAGGTTTTGAAATATATATTAGGCAGTATATACATATTGCATTATGTATTAAGAACTGTGTACTTATTGAAATATGTATTAGATTAGTCAAATATTTATGGACAATGAGCGCTATGCTGTATTAATAATGTACTTGGGGCCATTCATATATTGAATTATGTACTATATAGGACGTTCATATATTCAAATAGGTACTGGAGATAGTTCCCATTGAATTATGCCTAGTGCATAATTCTATAGGAACTATCTCCATTATGAGGTTTAGTGCATAATTCTATGGGAGGTTCCCATTGAATTATGCACTAGGGCAGTGTTTGTCAAAGTATGATCTATAGGATCATCATCAAATTTAAGAAAAACAATGAAGTGGAAATTGCTGACGTAGCTGGAATTTTTTAGGCTGTGGTGAGATTTACAGAATTTCTCATAAATATTACTTGTTATAAACGTTACCTTACGGCGTTTCGTGAAAGATTTGAATCCTCTAAATACACCCTTGCTGTCTACATTGCTTATTATTATTTAACTAATTTAATGATGTCACTTTAGTTGAAATTTGACAAAATAAGATCGCAACTCACACTCTCTTTATCAATCTACATGCATTCATGCATTCATTCATGCACTACATGGCATCTACATGTATGCACATGTGGTTCTTCAACATTTTACAGTTCAATTGTCAATTTTGCTTGTTCTTGCAAGTCCGCGGGCCGCACTACTGCATCAGCAGTATTTAGACTGAAGCGAACAGGCGGCTTTAAGGGTTGCTCCCCACTGGATCAACTATTGATATTTTGTCCTTAGGTCAAATTAGTTTGTTCTACCCAAAATATTTCTGATCTGCCTCTGTGACTAAATATATATTACAACACACATTTACAATACTTTTAGTTGTTAATATGTAAAGCGAAATCAAACCTTTTAGTGAGATTTATAGCACTGTTTATTTTTAACAATCCTGTCAATATCCGGTCTTATTTTTGACGTTGCAACCCTAAGAGTGTTTCCAAGGTGGACGTCAGTTATTCTGGTCCTAACTTTTCGTTTTATTAAATTCATTTTTGGAAAGAGCTGTTTACAGACGCATTGATGTATTCAGTGGAGGTGGGGGGGGGGTTGATAGAGGTTGTTAATAGAGTCCGTTCGCGGAAAATTGACCAGTGGTATCGTTAGAATCACGGGAGCTGACGTCACAAACGGGTTGGTTCATTGCTGTAAAGGGAAGGGTAAATAATTCATAACTAGTTTTCGAGCGTGCGTTTGTCTGCGCGAAAACCAGTTATGAAACAACGCCCTTCCCTCTACTGCAATGAATCAACCTGTTTGCGACGTCATCTCCTGTGAAATTTAACGGTACCCCTAGTCAATTTTCCGCGAACGGACTATAATTTTCATTGCAACGAATTTTTGTGTACATACATGTGAACATATGGAGTTGTAACGCTGTAACCCTCCATTATAAGCCTATAAACCCCTCCCCTTTATGAACGTTCTACGTCAGCCTATGCGCAGATATAAGTGCTCAAGAACAGTAACGTTTTCAGAGCATGCAGTCAGATAGTGGGGAAGATGTTCATATCAGCATATTTAGAATAGAATTTAATGAATCCTAAGTTGATTTTGTTTTAAATCACTGTTGCACTGCAAATCAATAAAACTACACCTAATGACCATATACACTAGAAAACTAAAGTAAAACACGATTGAGGGGGGAGGGGGAAACGCGTGTAACTTTGGTTCTCTAATGTTTAAGATATTTATTACGAAATATGAAAATGCCAACAGAATAAAATACACATATTTCGGACTTAGAGGGAGTAGGGACGTCATTCATGTGTAAAACAACTTATATTTTTTCACGAGCTGGCCGGCCGCATAAAACATGTCGGCGGGCCACGGGTTGATGAAGACCCTTGAAATAGTGTTACTCTAAAAATTATTTTGTTTCAGGTGGGTTTGGCCACCAACCAATATTTAAAGGTGTGTGTTGGGGGTGGGGGAGATCTGTATGGTGATGGCTGAGTAGGGCTTAATATTATTAACCATAGTTGGAAACCTTAATTTCAGGACTTATGTGTTTTTTAAATGGATGGAGGAACCCCCAGGTGGTCCGCGATAAATAAAGGAATGCTGAAAGTGGTCCGTGAGCAACCAAAGTTTGAGAAACCCTGCATTGGGGGCTAATTACAATTGCATGATATACTAGAAGCTGTTCATGTATTGCATAATGTGGTAGGGGCTATTCACATATTGAATTATGTATTACGGACGATTCACATATTTCATTTTGTACCAGGGCTCGTATTTTTATAGCATTACATATTTAAAACCATATTTTTATGGCGTTACGTATTTGGAATCGTATGTATTTTACATTATGCATAATGCATGTTAAATGCTTTGCATGCATGCATGCATGCATGCATGTACACATACATATATTACATCACATTTACATGCATTACATACATCACATATGCATCACATGCATGTATTCATGCATTACATTACGTCTACATGAATGCACACAGATGTGCATTACATCAATCTATATGCATGCATATAGACATGCATTATATCATATCTGTATGCATACATGGCCAAATATATGTGTTGCAGGCAATGTATGAAACGCCAGCATTCTATAGAATACCTGACGTTTTTAGGCAAAGTATGAAATATGAGAATTATTACATACTTTCCCTAGGCATTGTATATAATACCTAGGCATTCTATAGAATGATAAATGCTATTTAGGCAAAGTATGAAAACAGGTCATGATAAGGCTATTATTTAAAAGTCATTTATTCCTCAAAACACAAATGTTATTTTGAAAAAAAATCATAGGTTTCACAATAATGCCCTTTTTAATACCTTTTTGTTTTTTATGGCAGGGCTCGCAAAGGTAGATGTGCAGTTCAGTATCATGACGCGTCACGTTTCTGTATTTGGTTGAAAGTTCTTTCAACATTCTATCCCATCCTCCGTGTCCAATAGCCAAATGAGTTTCATGAAGTACGTGAAATAACTCAGTGTCCGTGACGTAATACTGTATTGTACTGACGTCTTCTTTAACAGGATAAATGAGTTTACTTTTGTTTTCCACAATCATCACATCATAGCGATTTGGCAACCAATAGTCCCGTGGTTCCTTCCGAATAGCCATTTTGGCTTTTTTTTTACATCATTTATTAACTTCTGGTAAGTAGTTTCGGTTAGGAACAAACTATTTTTTGCAGCATTAACTCGAAGCTTAGGCAGTTCATCTTCGAATCGTCGTTGCATGTCTATTGATCGTGACCCCTTCTCCAACACAATGTCTTGCTCTTCCGTGCAGCACAGTATAAAACTAATTGATTGTTGAACAAATTTAAGTAAAATCGCGTATTTTGGCACTCCAGAACAAAGCGTAAAATGCAAATGACAAATTCTGAGCCTAAGTGAAGGATTAAAAGTCACGTGCCATGCCACGTAATATTTGAAATGAATCGGGGATGTATTTCATACTTTGCCGGTTTGTCATTTGGTATTCTATAGAATGCTTAGGAAATTTGTTAAATATGAATCTTTTCATACATTGCCGGCTAGTTTTAGGAATTATATACAATGCCTAGGTATTCTACAGAATGCAGGATTTCAAATTTTGCCGGTAATATATACATGGCCAAATATATGCATTAAATCACGTTTGTATGCGTACACATACATGCACTACATTACATCACATTTAGATGGATATGTATTTCATACTTTACCCATTTGTCAATTGGCATTCTATAGAATACGTGGGAAATGTGTGAAATATTAATCGTTTCATACATTGCCGGCCAGTTTTCGGCATTCCATAAAATGCCTAGGTATTCTATAGAATACAGGATTTCAAACTTTGCCGGCAGCACATTGCCACATATATGCATTAAATCACGTTTACATGCGTACACACATACATGCACTACATTACATCACATTTATATATATACATATCATCATCATCATCATCATATTCAACCATTATCTATCCACTGCTGGATGAAGGTCTCTCCAAATGCTTTCCACACAAGTCTATCCTGGGCCATTCGTTTCCACGTCACCCCAACCTCTTTTCTTATTTCATCCACCCATCTAGTTTGAGGACGTTTTCTAGGTCTTCGGTGGTCTCTTGGAATCCAGTTCAGAATTTCTGTTGTCCATCGTTGATCAGTTCTTCTTGCAATATGCCCAGCCCATCGCCATTTCAGTCCTTTTACTTTAACAATGATGTCCTCTACTCTAGTTTGCTCTCTCACCCAAGTGTTTCTTTTTCGATCTCTCCTAGTTATTCCAAGCATGCACCTCTCCATGCTCCTTTGCGTTGTCTGTAACTTTCGTATTGCTCCAACTGTTAGACTCCATGTCTCTGATCCATAAGAGAGGACTGGCAATACACACTGGTTGAAGACTTTTCTTTTTAGACATAAAGGCAATTTCCCCTTCAGGATAAAACTGTTTCTTCCAAATGCACTCCAGCCAAGTTTAATACGTCTGTTGAGTTCTTTCATAATGTTGCCATCCATTGAAATCAGCTGGCCAAGGTAAATATATGAATCAGCAATTTCTAGCTCAATGTTGTCAACTTGTATTTTTGTTTCCTCTACAAAATTATTGAACATGATCTTAGTTTTTTGTAGGTTCATCTTGAGTCCAACTTCTTCACTTCTAGTTGAGAGCTCTTGTACCATGTCTTGGAGTTCTAATGGGTCCGTTGAAAAAATAACAATGTCATCAGCAAACCGCAGATGATTTAAATATTCACCATTTATTTTTATTCCCTTGTTATTCCAATTTATCAGCTGAAAAATCATCTGTAAAGCAGAAGTAAAAAGTTTTGGAGAAATGGTATCTCCCTGCCTCACCCCTTTGCCAAGTTTGATAGTTTTGGTATCTTTATGTAACCGAAATTTTGCACTTGCATTTTTATACACACGTTTCACCATGTCAATGTACACATCCTCAATGTCTGTTGATCTTAAAGAGTTGATGACTGCTGATGTTTTTATAGAGTCAAAGGCCTTCTCATAGTCAATAAATGCAACACACAATGGAAGTTCATATTCATGTGTTCTTTCAATTAATTCTCTTAATACTTGAATATGGTCCACTGTACTGAATCCACTTCGAAATCCAGCTTGTTCTCTTGGTTGAGCTGCATCTAATTTTTTCTGCAGGCGATGTGTTAGCACTTTTGTGAAGATTTTATAAATAGCAGGTAACAAGCTAATTGGTCGGTAATTTTTTAAATCCTCTTTATCACCTTTTTTATGCAAAAGAATTACTGTTGCCGAATCCCATTGGTTTGGTATGTTACCAGCCAGTATGTTACCATGGTCTCAGCATGCTTTTCTCAAAATTTAATAAATTACGAAAGTAATGTAATTTACATCTCTGAATGCCAGCCGCAATTTTCGCGGGTTCAAATGCGATATATTAAAGATAATTCCAATTGTCAATCCATTCCAATTTCCAATTCCATTTTTCAATATTTTTCAATTAAAAATAATAGCCCCTTGAATATTATGGTTCCCTCTATTGGTTTGTATTGACATTAAAATTTACATTATAAGACTTGTATAATTTACACCTTGAATTTTAGCTGCCCTGACTTACGCGGGTTCCAGTATATAATAATATAATACGTTAACATTAATCACTTTCCCCCCTTATCTTCTCTAGTTTCGGAATATATATGTTACTGTGAAAGACTGAAATCTAGCAAATGTCGACCTGGAATTTGCTGGAGAAGTGCAGCCAATATTCATAAGTGAACAATTAACGCAAAGACGGAAACAGCTATTCGGAGCCGCCCTCGAAGCAAAACGTACACATGGCTGGAAACACTTGTGAACTTCTAATGGAAAAATCCTCAGCCGATACACGGACGGAAGTACCATTCTCCAAATAACGTGCCGTAATCTTAAACATTTCAACATTGTCGACCAGCCTTCGGACCCATCTATCCGGCGTCAATGATCCGTGTGGGGTGCTTCCGGATTTAAAAGATGGCTTTCTTGTTTTTACCTTTATCGCGCGCTTCTTTTCTCCTTCCTTCGCTATGGCTTCTCGGTTTCTATCTCCCTTATCTATTAATTGTCACTATCACTGTGCGGGCGATTTGCAAAGCATATTAGCTAATTGCAGGGACGACCTAAGCGTCCTGCACATCAATATCCGTAGTCTCCTTAAAAACTTAGATCTAATCTCGGAGTTGCTCATGACTTCAAAAATTCCTTTCAAAATTGTTGCATTAACCGAAACCAGAACTCTTTCTCAAATCGACGCTAAATTTTAAAATTTAGATAATTGCTGTTTTGAACACATCTCCACACATGATAGCTCTCACGGGGGTGTAGCCATTTACGTGCATAAAACGGTTAATTACAAAATTAAAAACGTCGGCCCAATTGATTCCTGTGAATCACTCTTTCTGGACATAAATACTCATTCCCCCCTGAATACAGTTTCTGTGGGTGTTATTTATCGTTCACCAAACAACAATGCAGCCGACTTCCTTAAAGCACTTGAAATTTCTTTTTTCCAAAATTTTTCAAAATCGAATTTAATACTTTGCGGTGATTTTAATATAATTTCGCTCGAGAACACCCCTATTAACCGTTCTTTATCTAACATCCTCGCTTCCCACGGCTGCATTCCCTTCATTAATAAAGCAATCAGAGTTACAGACGTGTCAAAAACCCTCCTAGATCATATTTATTCCAACATCACCGACTATCCATTTCAGGCAGGCATAATTCAAACGGGAATCTCAGATCATTTTCCGGTATTTATTAAAATATCGAATTTATTACCAAGATGTACTACTGATCGTAAAACCCCGAGAATTTCCTACAACCTAGAAAAAGTTTCCTCACTACTCAACAATGCAAACTGGCTTGACGCGATGTACAACAGTTTCGATCCCAACGAGGCTTACAATATTCTCACAGAAGGGGTAACTGGGGCTTTAAAAAATTCCGAATATTTAATTAATAAGTCTTATAAACGCACTCCAAGAAAGCCTTGGATCACAGGAGGTATCCCGAAATCCATCATCAATAGGGATCGGCTTCATGCTAAATACAGGAACAGTCCTTTTGACCCCCTTTTAAAATCAAAATATATTTCTTATCGTAATTTGTTAACTACAATCCTGAGAGTAGCCAAAAGGAACTACTTTGATGCGAAGTTTAAAATCTCACTCGGAGACAACAAATCTACGTGGAAAACAATTTACGAGGCCCTAAACCGCAAAAAATCAAATAATCTCCTCCCCACCAAAATCAATGCCTTTGGCACTGAGCTCCACACAACTAATACAATAGCTGACGCCTTCAACGAACTTTTTGCAAACGATCCCCCCCTCCCAACAGTAGTCCCACTCCCCCGCACCGCTCAGAAGTTTTTGAACCCTTCCCCGCCGCCGGGTCTTCTTTCTTCCTTAAACCATTGAGCAGAAACGAGGTCAAGCGTTCTATTAATGCTCTTAGTTCCAAGTCCACAGGTCTCGATAATATCCCGCCGCATATTGTTAAAGCCAACCCAGATTTCTTTGCAAATGCTATTGCGCATTTAATCAATATCAGCTTCAATAAGGGTATTTTCCCCTCGAAGCTTAAGATGGCTAAAATTATTCCTATATTTAAAAAAGGCGACCCATCTGACATTCAGAATTATCATCCTATTTCTATCCTTCCAGTTATTAGCAAAATTTTTGAAAAGGCTTTACACAGTAGACTTGAATCATATTTCGAAAGCAAAAACTTACTTTACAAACATCAATTCGGCTTTCGAAAACACAGGTCAACAACTACCGCCCTCCTTAATATTAAAGAGATGATTTCTGACGAAATAGATAAAAGTTTAGACGCCAGTTAAATCTGCGGCCAATGCAGTACGAGACATGCGAAGCCTCATTTGACTTGATGATGATGGTCTCACTTTTTCATTCGTACTTTTCTCTAAGGGGTAGGCCCATTGGAAGTCTCTATCTGCATTCATTGACTCAAGTTCTGTGTCCTGGCTTTTTCCTTCGGTTGATGACTCCTCCTCTTCCAAACACTCAGAAATTTTTTTCGGATTTCCCTTTGAAGTCCACTTGTCCTTGGCAGCGATATGTCCTTTTTATCTGGAAAAATACATTTGTTGGTTTTTTTTCGGTGTAATCTTTCCTCCCTTTTTTGCAATGTCTGTGTTGTTATGATATCAACATTTCCGATTATCATCTTTCTTACGGTCCTTCAAAAATTACTATTCCCTTCGAGTTTTTTTTTCGCAGGTACACACAGCTAGATAACGGCACTTGCAAGTACAAATGTCGAATAATTTCCCAGCGTCTGTTTTAAATTTCCGTATTTTTGAATTAAAAAACGGAGTACATCTACCTTTTATAGGCTTCACGACAGTCTTGAAGTTATGGTTGTAGGATAAAATAACGGCAATCACGCGTTTTACAGATACAACAGGAATAGAGGCACATACCCAGATGTCAATAATTTTCTTGGCAACTGCATTCGCCACGCTTCCAGAAGAAGGTTCCTTACTTCCTATTCCCTTTATTTGCAGTCTGGTGCTGATAACACCTCATCACATCTTCATAAGTGAGGAGAAGAATTACATCGGGGGAAACAAATCTTTTCCTGCCCCAAATAACGGGTAGCTTGTACTTGCTCGAGTTTTCTTTGTAACTCCTTTTTTCTTCATTATCCTTTCACATCAGAAAACAAGGTTGAATAACACAACACGCAGGTACCGGCGCGGATTTGTTTGTTTGTTTTGTGGTTTTACGGCTCAAAGACTACAATGGTCATGCTGCGCCGGGACCTACTGTTTTCCGAGGAATCCGAACCTCTTAAGGCCTAGGGAACCAAACCCCGGACTACAGTGAGCAGTGCGATCTTTATGAGATCTCTGAGTAAGCGTTCTTTGCACTGTTGGGAGTCGAACCCGGATTAACGGCGCACTAGGCGAACGCGTTACCACACTGCGCCACCGCAGGGCCGTACTGGCGCGGAAGTTTATTTTATCTTCATTCTGAAAATACTAGTGACCTTGGTAGATTAGGAAAGTTGCAGAGCGCCCCCTGGTGTTGAGGAAAATTTTAATCTTTTAGGCCAGAGTGTGATAAAGAAGAGAATGGGATGGGAAAAATATTACATGATTAAACTTTCCTCTATAATTAAATTTTAATAACCGTGTTCATGTCCGCAGTTTTATCATGGTAAACTCGGCATTTTATTAACTATTTTTAAATTTCTAAATTTAATTGCCTTAAAAATTAAGTATTTTTTTACCATTTTAAACTTTTTTCTTGAAAATTGAATAATAATTAGATTAATTTAATTATCAGATGTAGTTATGAAGGTAAACTAATTTAATAAGTACTCCGTAAGGGAGACGTCCAATCTGTTACGATTTTGCGACATTTATGCACATATTGAAGGCAAGAGGGACACGGCTAGATAGTGAGTAAAATGGACGACATTTTGTGTGTTTTAACTGACCTATTAGACAATCATTCCGTACTATTCCAATGCCAGTTTTTAAAAATAATTTCCCAAAAAATGGCTTCAAAGTGCATTTTTCGTCTTTTTTGGACTTCCTTTTTTTTCAATGCTAGAGGGGAGCGGCTAGATATTGAGCAAAATGGACAAAATTTTTTGTGTGTTCTAACTGACCCATTAGGCAACTTTTCCGTGCTATGCCAAGATCGATTTCGAAAAAAAGTTTTTCGGCCCACCCTAGTGTATATAACCTTGCCCTACACTTCTTGAATTAGTTGCAGCTGCTTCTCTCAGCGGCATTTCTTGAGAAGAAATCTCATGTATGGAAAGTAACTTTTCTTTACAAATTACGAACTGATTATGGGTATAAAGCTGCTTGAGGGTACCATTTTTTTTGCTAATTTATAAAAGTCGGAGTCTTCTATTCCAACAACAACCGCCAACACATTTCGGACATCTGTACGACCACGGTCGACATCAGAGACTTGTATTCGTATGGTACTACTAACTTGAGCAGGAGGAATATTTCTTTTTGAGATCCGTAAAATTTTCGTTCCTTGCAGTAGAAGATAATATTCGCGGACGCTCTTTTTATAGAAATAAACTCGTGTTTTCAAGTCAGGGCTGGATATGAAGATGTGGTAGGTTGAAGCTCCTCTTCAATATTTTCCTTTGGAATATGGTTTTCGATATGGTCACTGCTCAAATTTTCTTCAAAAGTATTAACAATTTCTTCAAGCGGTTCTTCGGTTTCGATATTTGCGATTTGCCAGCCAGGCAAAGATGACAAGGTTATACTTCTTTTGGTTTAACGCCAAACTAAGCTTCATAAGGACTTTGGCATATTTCTTCGTGGTACGTTGTGTTCTTGACAAATTGAGCAAAGGGCAAACCATCTAACCATTTATTTGTATCTTTATCGTTCATCCATGCAGTTAACATAATCTGTATATCCTGATTGGCCCTTTCAACTGAGCCTTGTGTTTGACTATGGCGAGGCTTTGTGTAAACTATCTTAACATAAAACAAACTCTGATATATATAACAGCGTCTCTGTCTGTCTTCTCGGCTTCTCTTTTTGACCTCCACCGGAGCTTATTTGTGCTTGTGTACACATACTGGCGACGGTCCGAATATATAAGAATATAACCAAATACTCGGTCTTTTATCGACGTATTTGGTATGTGTCGACATTCATCGGAGAATGTTGACATTCTCTACTTTCGGTCTTTCACGGTAACATACATATAGCGGGTAACCACAAAAAACATTTACAGTTTTCCGAAGAAGTTAAAAAAAAAAAAAAGAAGAAACACCATATATGGATTTAATTTTCGGAAAGATGTCACTATGCTAGTGGTATATCATCAACTGAAGTCGCAAGACGTCTTGGACATATGAACTTGATGAGTCAGCAGTTTGGTTGTGGAAGTGTGGTTAAAATGGAGGTATCAGTATAGATTATTCATAGGTGTATGTTATACAAATATAAGCTCAATCCAACTGCTTCAGAAAGAAATAATAATCGCATTTTTTAGCATTCGGGGAAGATGCTGGAAAAGAATAAACAACTCGGAATTAATTTCAAACATCCAAAGACGGAGATGAATCCTTTCAAGAAAAGTCACAAAGTGGTCTTCCCTTTAGCTTTGACGATAAAGCCCCTGAAGTTGAGATTGAGCTGAACAATAACTAAACATGCCTGCAACTAGCTATATCATTTGGCGTTAATAATGAAATTGTTCGAAGACATGATGTAATAGGCGAGGCACAAATATTATGCAATTCGAATCCCCGTGAATTGTTTGCAGCGAACAAACAGCAACGAATCTTTGCTTGGCTTGAATTGCTTTTTTTATGATAACAAAGAGCCATTATTAAATAGAGTACCAACGTGTATTGCGAAGTGGCTCCAGTACAGAATCCGTAAACATTTTAAGTATTGCTTCTTTCGCTACTGACTCAATTCTGCCCAGAGAAACCAACACCGCATCCACCTAAAGTTATTATGTGTTCATGGCGGACAACATGTAATGGTGTTAAGTATGAATTCTTGCAATGGGACCAAACGATCATCGCTACAGTATACTGTGACCAACTGAAATGTGTGCATGAGGAACTAAAAAAGAAGAAAGTGTTTACTCATGCCTACTCCGCTTCATTGTCCATAAATACTATCTAAGAATTTTTATAGGAAACTTTATGTCATCTGTATTACTTACCTTATATTTGCCTTTAGGTAATTACTTGTTATTATTATTATATTATGATTATGATTATTATTATTTATGATTTGATTATTATTTTATGATTATGATTATTATTTTATGATTATTATTTTTATTATTATTATTTATGATTATGATTATTATTATTTTATGATTATGATTATTTTTATGACTATGATATTATTATTATTATTATTATTATTATTATTATTATTATTATATTATGTGTTCTTGCTCTTGGCGGTACAGACTTGAAATGGGCAGTGCCAAGTATTCGAGATTTTTTTCTGTAGTTTATTTGGGTGTTGTGTCTAGGAACTTCCTGACTGTTCGGCGAGTGTTTAAAATTGTGGCCTTTTGTAGTTCAATGTAAGTGTCGGGGTCGATTTCAAGTATTTCCAGGCCTCTGTGTATTGTGGTTAGTATTAAACCTGTGGCTGACAAAGTAACAGGTGCAATGTCAACTTCTTCCATATGCCACATATTTTATAATTATTATTATTACTATTTGTTCCAATCGCTTAACAATAACTTGCATGAACACCACTTCCCCAGCATTGATGAGTTACACGTTGCCCTCCAGAACTTTTTTCTTGCCATGACTTGGCATTTTATCAAAGGGGTTGCTAACATGTTGGCAGAACGTTGTTGATATCCACAGCAATGATTTTGATAAAAACTTGCTTTTTTACTACATATATATGCTTCTCTTCGTCTCAATTTCCGAGAAGAGCAAATACTTTTGGTTGTATGATCTTTATTTCAAAAAATTTTCTAATGTCTGATCAAATACAGTGCTTCTCAAAGCGGGTTCCACGAACCCAGGGCCAGATTAAGACCATAGCGGGCTCCAGGACACACGGGAAAAGATGGGACCCTCTCCTTTCTCCATTCTGTATTGCATGGACAAAGTCCACTTCGCCAAACTCAACAATGTACGGAATATTTTAAAATCTTATTAATTGCGATAATTGAAACATCCAATCTCCCTTTCGACACTATTTACATAATTTATATTATTTAATATTTTTTGCCACTCAAAATATTTATATATTTCCATTAAGTTTTCGATCAGAATTTAATAGTTTATTATTATAAAAAACCTTTCTCACATTATTCAAATCATTTAAAATCTCCTTTTTCAAGATTTTAAATTCAGTATAGTATAACGGATTTTTTGTTCGCACAAACCAGGAAAATAATTTATTTTTAATTTAATATTTCTATTTCCTATAAACTAAACCGTTTAGCTAACTTTAAACTTTACTCCAACTTTAACTAAACTCTAACTATTACTCTAACTTTAACTTTACTCAACTTTTAACTAAACCAACCATTACCTTAACTTTAACCCAAACCGACTCCATACCATAATAACTTTAACCCAACCAGCTTTAACTCTACCTATCACCAACTTTAACTCCAACCAACTTTAACTATTATCTATACTAACTTTAACTCCAACTTTAACTATTACCTATACTAACTTTAACTCCAACTTTAACTATTACTCTAACTTTAACTCCAACTCCAACCAATTTTAACTATTACTCTAACTTTAACTCCAACCAACTTTAATTATTACTTATACTAACTTTAACTCCAACTTTAACTATTACTTATACTAACTTTAACTCCAACTTTAACTATTACTTACATTAACTTTAACTCCAACTTTAACTATTACTTATACTAACTTTAACTCCAACTTTAACTATTACCCTAACTTTAACTCCAACCAACTTTAACTATTACCTATACTAACTTGAACTCTAACTTTAACTATTACTCTAACTTTAACTTCAAGTGAGAACTTTATCATAAATATTCATAAAGCTCTGGAAAATAATAATGTGTAATGAAAGGAAAATTTTGAATAAATTTTGAAATAGCATTGTTGTCGCTTTGCGAATTCTTTTATAAAATATAGTATATACATCTACAACTGTATACCAAATTTACTAAGACATGAGCGAATTTTATAATAAAAGTAAATTATTTCTTTATGAATGGAAGGCATTACGCGTAATCTCTGCGCTCATTAATTCCTTTTTTAAGTTACAGCAATATATGAAATAAAGGCGAAAAAACAGAAACATGCTAGTATAAATATTATTTTCATTAATATGGCAAAAGCCGCGGATACAACAAATTGCATTGTTAACTACTAGAGTAATAAAAAAATACGAAATTAGAAAATTAACATTCAGGCTGAAAGATTTATTTCCCCGCAAAAAACATTTCACGCGACGATTTCTTTAAGCAATAATCTCCGAAAATTACTTTTTCTTCTGATAGAATACGTAAAAGTGGGCGTACGAGTATTGCATAAAAATAAAGCACGTTACTTAGATACGTTTTTTCCGTGGCCTTTGAAGGTAACTTAACCTTATTTGCGTTAATTGATTAATTGTAAGACGGTACCGCTACGTTTTTTTTAATCAAAAAGGATCTATTTTACTAATGAGAGGTTAGGAAGGAAATTAAACAATTTAATTTATTTTCCACAATACTATGATTTAGGAGCCGATTTAAATTTTTGCTCTTCATCTGATAGTAGTTACAAATGGAAGTAACGACAAAAAAACAAAAAACACGTAAAAACGTAAAATATTAAGCAACATGTACGAATAAAAATATCATATATAGTTGAGAAGAGAATAAAAAAAGATTTGCTTTTTTTTTTTAAAAGTGCAACTTAAAGGCAAAGGGAGTTATATTTCGTAAAGGTTGGCGTAGAAGATCATATTCTGCAAAGCGTTAGAAGATCATATTCTGCAAAGCGTTAGAAGGTTGTATTCTGCAAAAAGTTGACAGCAAGTTCCTCAAAGTGTGAAAAGATTATATTCAACAAGAGATTGGAAAAATCATATTTTACAAAGATTAGGAATTTTGAAAAGATTGAGAAGAAGATCATATTCTGCAAAGCTTGGAAAAAATATCTCATTTTATAAAGAGTGAGAAAGAAGCTGGCTAAAAGAAGACCAAGGTTAATATGATGAAAACCAGTCTTCAAGGATATGGGTGGAAATCGGCTTAAAATACAATGACGTCCAAGGCATGAGGAATGGAAAAGTCGATGTCGTGTGGTTAATTTTTTCACCAGCCGACCTCAATTTCTTTGAAGCCTTCCATATTCTTTCGCATTCCTCTTCTACTGTTAACGATCAGCTTCCGTTCAATTCCATGTCCTCTATTTGGAGAAACTTCATTCGTCCCATAGCAAAAGACGCGGCTACGGACCCACAACTGGTTTACCCGAACTAATTTTGGACTAGCAATTTGGCATCGATAGTTTTTCTAGCACGTGTGTCACATTAGTGTAACTAGGGTTCTGAAGAAGGAAGCCTAAACGCGCTTCCGAAATAGCTATAAACCATCGTATTTATTTTAACTGTGTTAATGTGTTTTATTTTATTTAATATTTTGCGCAGTGTGTCGTTTCATCTTTACTATTTCTATCAATAGTTAACAAATAAAGTTCATTTGATGTAAAAATAAACGTATTTTACCAATCCATCTTCGAATTACGTATTCGCTTTCTGAAAATTTCTTTGAAAAATAGGTGGTCCCGTTTATTCTGAAGGCTTACGGCATTATGTAATGATCTTCAATCATAACTTCTGTCAGCATATTATGAAACATTCCAACTATTTCACATCACCATCATGCCCATTACCATTTACATTCCTCTTACGAACACTAAGTTGATTCTTAACGCAAAGACGTCAGCCATTACAGGCACAGAAAATTTGTGGAAATATTCTGAATTTCTTCGCTAATGTCTGTAGCTCCACTTTTATCCGTCCTTCCTCCTCATCATTAGGAGAATAAGGTTTATATTTCATTTTTCACTGACAGAAATTTGAAAACCACTTTGTCTTGGAAACGGCTCCATAACTAATGAAGGAGTTCCACTTTTCCCTTTAATCGGATGATTTCTTTTAATACGGAAAAATGATGCTCAGTAATTTAGATATTGCGTTAGTTATCATATTAAATTAATACAATTACAAATTGTACCTCAATAACTTAAGTCTAATAGTGGATATGATGGCATACTCATATAATCATAAAAATATTTTTTTTTTAACTATGAAATGGTGTTACACCATCATAAAGGAAAACTTTTAAAGTTTTTTTTTTTCAATACAATTGTTCCAATGAATTTTAATTCGAGCATCCATGGCGTCACAATGAATATCCAGACGAGAGTTGACTTCCACATTGCTTGAAATATGTTTGAGTACACAGTTCGTCTCCGGCTCGCTTAGTAGCAAGACGTGTGCTTCCTGCGTCCCGAAAACCCGTCCCCTCAAGTATGCCTAGAGCAACCCCGGCCTTCGGGCGTCGTTTTGCGGGAATCGAGGAAAAACTTGGGGTGCTAACCAGAATTGAATTCAAACTTAACCCTCTAACGGACTTGGAGGAGAAATTAAAAAAAATATGAAAGAGGGTTTGGGCAAACTTGAGAACATAAAGCTTCTTTTTAAAGAAATAAAGAAGAAAAACGTAGATCTCCGCGAAGAAAATTCGGTGCTGAGGGAAAGAAACTCAATTTTGGAAGACGACGTCGAAAGAATCGACGCCTATGTTAAACGAAACAACCTAGAAATAAGGAATGCACCGGAGACAAGAAACGAAAACGCGGAGGAAATTGTGCTAAAGATTGCTACCGCACTAAATGTTTCACTAGACTAATCGGACATTGAGGGGTGCCATCGTATTCTTTCAAAAAATAGGGATAAAAGTCCTATCGTTGTTAGATTTATAAACAGAAAAAAGAAGGAGCTGCTCATCAAAAATGCTAAAGAAAAAGAAAAAAAGTATATTAAAAGCAACAGACATCGGCTTACCAGTCAGCACAAGCATCTACCTTAGCGATAAGCTCACAAGAAAGAGGAAACAACTCCCAGGAGCCGCATTACAGGCCAAGAGAGAATACAACTGGCGTTTCGTATGCACGAACAACGCTTACATTTTGGCCCGGCAAGACTTCGGCTCCCCCATCTCATACATAAGAAATTTCGAAGACATCAACTACTTCAACACAAACTATTAAGCCAAGTCTATTTCTCTTTTATTATAATAGTTATATATTGATTTTCTTTTATAATGAAGTATCTTATACTTAAATTTTTTTTTGATATCACTATTTAACTTACTTTTACTTTACGTTCGCTAATCATTCTCAAACCTTTTGCTTTCTGATTCCATCTTTAATTTTATTCTCTATTTGTTTACCTCCCTATCTGCGTCGCATGTGCGTAAACTTTCTTCTGTATTAAATTCTGTTTTCTATTCTACCACCATCACTAATTGCACCTTCTTCCGGCCTCCTAATTATTTCCTCCTAGCAACACATTCCACGCTTCTTTCCCTATTGACGCTCTCCTATACGATCAATAATTTATCTTATTGAAATTATTCCTTTCTATTAATATTTTTGAAATTTCTTCTTCATAAATTTTCTCATCTCTGCAAATGGTGGCTCAACTATTCTCCTTCATAAATTATGTTTCTTTATAGCTATTTCGATACAATTTATGTTAATTTAGCTAATTTTATTTTTAGTTTCTTCTTATTTAAAATATTTCAATTACTTGTTTACTTTCATTTTTTTTATATTAACTCTTGTAACTCAGTTATGGTTCTGTTTCATAACGTTGACGATACCCCTAGCATTTCGCCTCCCAATTCTCAGTATCATGATATTTCTGATTTTCAAAAAATTATCTAATCATATTTCTACCTCTGTTTCCTTAATTCATATTAATATTCGAAGCCTAAAAAATAATTTTGACCGTCTATTACAATTATTGAAGTCTCTAAATTCGATCTTCGTTATAATTGCCATAAGTGAGAATCTGTTAGGACGAAATTTGAAAATTATCTCTTTAAAACAAGTAAATAATAAACACTCACGAGCATGTAATTAGATAATTAAATAAAAAACCAAAAGCCCACCCTCTCTCACTGTATATAATATATGTACATGTTTGATAAAAAAAATATTTATATTTGTTTTTTCGAGATTCTGCCGCTCTTGTTTTTGAATATTCCAGATAAGATTATATCTCATAACAAGTTTTGTACCTACGTTCATGACGATATTCCCTGAAAAAACGTTCCAGTCATTAAAAGAAATGCCACAAAGTTAAAAGGTGTCAGTGCCAAAACGGTTAGTGCTTCCCTCATCTCAACGATATACAAATCAATCAAATTAGTTTCTTCAACCAGGATCCAGCATGACATATAACAAAATAATGGAACTTAGAACCTTTTGCTCTTTTTTCTTTAGGAACAGTAAACTTTAATTATTATATTATTCATTAACAAAATTGCATGTAAAATGTTTATTCAATTACAAAATGCTTGAATTTTAAATTAATTTGATTTTTAGCAGGAAAAATATTATCCTTTAAAAATTCTATATATAAATAATGTACATATAATTAAATTTCTTTTCTTTTTAAAAGCAGGACCCCCATAACATACTAACCCACCTTTTTGTTTTTGTTCTACATATTATATTTAGTTTTTAAAAGCCCACATTTAACACAGAAATAAAATAATTTTGGCCTATCGGGGCATCCAAAACTTTATAATTTCTCTCTGCAAGATGTCCGATTTTTGGTCAACATTGGCGCCTTTCAAATGAAGAAAGTTAAACAAATGCATTACAAAGTTTAAACTTTGAGCTCAATTTAGACCTCGTAGACAACACAATCGGACACCTGGAAAAATCAGGTCACGACAGGTTTCTAGGCTGCCAGAGTGGGACTGCCACTTTCAACCCTGGTGGCGACAATTTAACATGGGCCAAATGGAAGTTGGCCGTTTTTAGGCGACCAAACATTCTGGCAGTCCTTGACCAGCACGCCAAGTCACAAGATGGCGAAATGTGAAGAGTCAGCGAAAATCGGCAGAGAGTGAGTTGGTGCAAGTACGGGCAGATCACGGCTTAGAATAGCCAAAATATACGAGGGCGAATCAGAAAGTCTTTGCCCCTATTTTTTATTAGCCAAAATAAGGTATATACAGATAATTACAAATATACGTACTATTCTACGTACCTTACACTATTTTTCCACATAGTCCCCACACCGGTTCAGACATTTGTCCCATCGCAGCACTAAATTTGAGATGCCCCTGTGGTAGAATTCGTCCGGCTGACTGTGGAACCACCGTCGGACTGCTGTCTTGGCTTCATCGTTGCACGTGAATCGCTGTCCTGCCAGGAACTTCTTCAGCGGACCGAAAACGTGGAAATCACTAGGGTCGAGGTCCGGACTGTATGCAATCAGAACCGCCGACAAGCTCCGGTCATTTCACTGGGAGAGTCTGGACCACCCACCATACAGTCCGGACCTCGCCCCTAGTGATTTCCACGTTTTCGGTCCGCTGAAGAAGTTCCTGGCAGGACAGCGATTCACGTGCAACGATGAAGCCAAGACAGCAGCAGTCAGCCGGACGAATTCTACCACAGGGGCATCTCAAATTTAGTGCTGCGATGGGACAAATGTCTGAATCGGTGTGGGGACTATGTGGAAAAATAGTGTAAGGTACGTAGAATAGTACGTATATTTGTAATTACCTGTATGTACCTTATTTTGGCTAATAAAAAATAGGGGCAAAGACTTTCTGATTCGCCCTCGTATAACATTGCACCTGGATGTCTTCAAAGAAATTAACGAATGAAAGCTTAAGTGTAATGTAAGTAAAAGCTCCTTTTCTTTCCACTTCTTTAATCTTCATTTTCAACGGTGCCTACCCTTAAAAAACAGTTTAACATGTTAAATTAGTTTACATTTCTGTTGTTTTTACCAATATAACGTTTGTTTGGTCTAATGGAGGCCTATGTAAAGTATAGGAATTACCCACCATAAATTTGTGAATTTCCAATTGAAGCATTTTTGGTAATTAATGCTGAATAACTGCTAACTTAGACTGCACTTTGTTTTGGTATTATAATGTTTATCATATTAAATTAAAGGCAGTATTTTTTTTAATAATGGTTTTCCTGTTCGTTTTTAAATTGAGCCTGTGGTCATTGAAAGAAAACTGTATTTAAATTTAATTTTTTTTTTTATATTTAACGTAAAACACATGCAATGTACTTAATTATCCATTTAATTTTTACGGCTTATTACTTATCAAGATAAATAAACTTGATATTGAATGTAATGGTAATGGGGTTGTAGAGTTCTTAAATTATTAATCAAATAGTTAATCTAATCAATAAGTAAACTAAATTTAAATTTACAAACCCTGATTATAAAATACTTTAACTTCATTTTAACTCTGACATTCTAAATTTCTAATCCTAAATTCTAACTAATTAAATAAAAAAAACCACAGCCACCTGCATATCATTATAACAGGTCTGTCTGAAATCGCTTGCAGAAAAGAAATTTTTTTCAATTATCAATTAAAGGTTAGAAACTGTGTTCCGTGATAATGGTGGGGTAGTAATGTATATACACAATTCGGTGACTTACACCAAAAGAAGCGACATTAAGATCGAAGAATGTGAATCCCTGTTCATCGAATTGTTTATAGATAAACAAAAAATCCTCGCAGACGCCATCTATCGCTCTCGTAGTAAAAATATAGAAATTTTTACCAACTCCCTTGATGAAGCACGCTATGCAAAAGATCATTCAAAAATACGATTATTTGTAATGATTTAAACATAGATCTGCGTAGTTTGAATAACCGTAGCAATGACTATTTAAATTGTATTAGCGCAGCAGGTTTTTTTTCTCTAATCACACAACCAACCAGAATAATGGAGTCTTCAGCAATGATTATAGACCATATTTTATACAAAGATCATTTGGATAATTTGAAGTCAGGCATCCTTCAAATAAGCATCTCGGATCACCTCCTAACTTTTGTAATATTTCCGATTGAAAAAAACAAACAAAAACAAAAAAACACCCCTAATAATAAGCGTACTCTTAACCATAAATTAATTTATAACTTTAGTAAAATTAATTCACTTCTAGCTAATCCTCCGTGGGCCATCAACTATTTAACTTTGTCGATTCTTATGGCGCTTACAACTTCTTCTTTAACAAACTACAATTAGTCTTAAAGTCTGCTGAGGTAAGGATTGGAAAAAAAAGTAAATTCATGATCTTTCGCCAGCCTTGCATTTCATCCTCCATCCTAAACTCCATTCGTAAGAAGAAAAAACTTTTTGCGCAGATGAAAAATAATCGCTCAAACCAAAATCTGAAGATAAAATTCAGGAAATATAGATATGTTCTTGTTATTCACTCAGCAAAGGAAACCCACTTTTAAAACCAGTTCATAAGAACTAAATGTAACGCACAGCAAACGTGGAATGTAATCAGTGTTGCTTTAAATAGGCAACAGAAAAACATAATTAACCCAAAAAGGCTCACCACTCTTTGCAATGTCACTGATGTCGAACATGCATCTAACAAAGATATTGCAAATACATTGAACGATTTCTTTATTTTTGTAGCAGATGACAGCAATACTAGGTACGCGACCGACGTCTATATTCACACAAATAATAATTGCAACTCTTCAAACTCCTTCTGTCTTTTCCCCGTTACATATCACGAAAAAACTGAGACATTAATCAACTGGAAACTAAAAAGAGTTCAGGCTACGATAATATTCATCCGCGTATCTTAATGGAGAACGTAGATTTCTTCTCTAACACCCTTACGTTTTTAATTAATCTTTCCTTTCAGCAAGGACTTTTCTGTAACAAATTAAAAATCGCCAAAATCGTTCTGCTATTTAAAAAAGGTGACGAATCGCTCCCTTTTAACTATCGTCTCGAAAACTACATTGAGAAAAACAAATTTTTCTATAATAAACAATATGGCTTTTGTAGCAAACTGTACACTAAAGCAGTCGTTCTGGAACTTGTGGAAAATATTAAATTCTCCAAAGGTACAAATATGTTTACCTATGGAGTTTTTTGGGATTTTAGGCCTGCCTTCGAATTCGTAAACCACAAGATCATCCTTCATAAACTACACGTGATGAGAATTAGAGTTATTCCATGGAAACTTTTTGTAAGCTATTCAGACAAGAGTCAGCAATTTGTTTCTATTAGTGAAACAAACTCGCACTATAAAACAATTCGTAAAGGTATTCCACAAGATTCGGCTCTTGGACCAATTTTACTCAATATATTTATCAACGATCCACCACAAAGTATAAAGTACTGTGATACGATTATGTACGCCGATGACACCACACTTATTCATTCGCGAAAAAAATATTACAAATCTAGTTAATGAAATTAACAAATACTAAACGAACTTAGATAATTGGTTGACAGCCAACGATATGGAATCAAATATTACAAAATCGGTTTACGCAGGTTTCCGATCAAGGCATAAACCTTTTCCTCTTCTTCTTCTATTTTAGTCTAAAAGTCTTGAGCTGAAAGATTCCTTTCTTTATTTAGAAATAAGAACTGATAATGGACTCGCACCACGCATGGACCTATCACCACGGGCTTTGTTAGAGGGGACCCGTCCCCCCAATGTTGGTGTTAGGTTCCATATCCCCATTCAATTTCAAACAAAATGCCTTCTACTGGCACATCCCCACTAATATTTTTAGGCCGTCAGCGCCAGTGCTTATCACATATCCGAAATATCAAAAACCTTACATTTGCTTATAGGTATCTTTGCTAAATTGCGGTACTATCTTCCGCCTTATATTTTGCGCCTTTTATACTATGCACTTTTTTATTCTAAACTTACATACGGAATTGAAGCATTTAGGACTGAAAATAACTCCAACCTGAAAATGATCGTAGTAGCGCAAAAGAAGTTCATTCGAATGATGCCATTCTTGAATTATTCAGCGCATAGCGCTCCTCTTTTCTCAATCTGGAATATTTTACCACTCGATCATCTAATAAAGTTCAAGATTGCTCTACTTATACACAGAATTATTCATAATAACTTCGCCTTCTCAAAATCACTTAATATGCCACTACACGAACACTCCACAAGGTTTAGAGAAAACTCTTCTCTAACGTTGCCCCTTTCTCATAAAAATTATAAATTGACTAGCATTTCCTTTTGTGGTGCAAAAAGATGGAAAAGTCTGAGTCCGGAACTCAGATGCACTCTGTCATTCTCGTCATTCAAACAAAATTTATTCTCATACAAAAGGTTAAACACTGGTAAAATAGCAATGAAAAAGATCACTCAAGCTTTCGGACGCATCAGCAGCAGTCCTTCATCAGGAGTAATGACGATGTTATGTTTCTGTCTCTTTTTTATACTTGAAATTTCTGGAAAACCCTTCATCAGAGTAGTCCCGCAGAATGGAAAAACCCAATGAGAACCAATGGGAGGCCTCCAATAGAATCATGGAAGAACCCCAATGGGAACCAATGAGAAACCTGTACTTCGGGGCACCTAATGTTGTGGAAGTCCCATACATTTCAGAATAAGAGTTGTTTGTAATCCAATCGCCATTGTTTCTTAATTAATATTAATGTAATGGTTAATCGCCATTTTTTCTTAATTAAAATTAATGTAATGGTTGCTTAAGTAAGTAAGTTTTCATAACTAAGTATTTTCTCTTTTGAATCAACAAAATAATTTTTATTTTTGTTCGCTTCTACAGATTAAATTAAACTCTTGAAATCTCTATATTATAAAAGTAATTTTATTGTTCCCTTATGTAAGAAATTATTCAATTTGTTCAACTAATTATAAAAGTTCTTCTTAAGCATAACATTTCAGGTCTGTTTAGTACTTGCAATATATTTTCCGTCTTTCGTTAAAAAAAAACCAACAAAACACACACCTCTCTATGCTTTCCTCCTCATGGCTCTGGACATATCCTGACCGCTCCTTCTTGGGGGAGGTGTTTGTAACCAGAAGGAATTCACCCTTCTCATACAGCTGCACTCATTAAGCCGCCCCCAACTCCCTTTGGCCATTTGCAGAAATCTACATCTCAAATAAAATCTCCCTTAATGGTTACGCAGTCTTTCCCTCATTTGGGCCGTCCTCTCCACATCCCTCCCACTAGTAGTCATTAAACTTTTGTGGTTTTTGTAGTTTCATACTAAGCCTGTTTTTTTCTCTTGTCTCTTAAATTTTCAGAAGTCGACAATAAAGGATCGCCAGAGACCTAGAACTCTGTCACACTCATTGATGATGTTTTATGACTTACCCGGACTCCCGACTTCGCTCTCACAGCAACAGAGAAGCAAATCCCATAAAAAAGATTGGACTAAGATGATGTGGTTATTTTAGTATTTTCCTAACCTCCTGTCAACAAATTGTCGAATTGTTGTTGTCGATTGTACATTCGTGAGATCAAGAACAAACACTTTGCAATAGCTCGTTTGAGAACTATGAAAGAGACGCTAAAATAATCAATTAAATCTTACTTGAAATTAAATAATCGTATCTGGGCTCTATAAGTTTTTCTCCGCAAATTAATTTGTTCAATAATGAGGTACAAATCAAATTCTTTTATACACACTAAATGATTAATTTGAATTTGCGTTTTTTCCCAAAGAAAAACTCTGGTGCTCATTGGATAATTCTAGCCCCCCCAACTTCCTTCACTTTCAGTAGTCGTCTGAAGTATTTCATTTCTATAATCCATCATATGTGTTCATTTTAACATAGGCTTCATTACTAATTTTCTTAAAAGTATTTCTTTAATTCTAAAAACGAATTGAAAAATTTAACCTTATTCATTCGACACACCCTAGAATCGAATTCATAATTTTATCCCATCTGTGTTAATATTTCAGCTTAACACAGAACCTTGTCCACTTTTGTGTCATCGTTTTCTCAAATGAGGCTCAATTATTGTATTAATATTAATATCATTATATTCTAATCGTCGGTTGTTTAAATGCGTGAAATGCTATTTAAATCAGTAATGAAATATACAATGTTTTTATATTCCAAATATTTAAAATATTAACAAATTTCAGCGGAATCGTAAAACCATTTTGGAAGAGAATCCCGTAACAAGCTTCGGCTTTATATTCTCTTCCAATTCTAACCCAAATCATAAACGTAAAATGTAAAAAGATTTCTTCTATGTTTTTTCTCAAAGCGCTGATGGTATGTACCTCACGAAAATGTATACAAAATTGGGTTAAATAAACATTATTATTTTTATTAATGATGCAACTGAGACTACAACGTCTGTTACGTGGGTTTTCAGATACAGAAGTAGTTGTTTCTAATCTTGTAAATGTAATTTTGACGTGGTAAACGTGTTTTCGACTTAACTCCAAATAAAAAATTTTAGATTAACAATTTTAGATTAAAAATGTACGTACGTACGTACACACGCACGCACGCATATATGTATGTAATGTATGCATGCATATATATATGTATATGTATGTATGTATTGTGTGTTCTGAGTTATCACCTAATCTTTGAGTTAATGTTTCTAATCAATAAAAAAAAAGCTACAAATTAGAAATAAAACAGTGAAAAATTAGCTCATATTCACAGCAAATTTATTTTTTGATAGAAATTGGTGGCAAAGTAAGAATAATACACATCATTATTTTAACTTTGACAGCACATGACATGGAATTGCAATTCTTTGGACCTGTTTATTTAACGTAATTACTGTTCATAAAATTTTCAACATACTAATAACGAGAGAACACATAAACATAACCTTTTTATCCTATAATCACTGTTCGCAAATTTCTACCGTGATACTAATGCATTTTATGATTCTTTGAAAGATCACATGGAATTTTTTCATTAACATGTTATTTATAAATTGTTAAATATATAATGTATAAAATATGTAATGATATAGCGTGAACTTTTCAACACGTGCCATAGTGGCTGACATCTCGTATCACATCATTGCAGTGGCTAACATCGTAAACATAGATGACCCGCTTCTGCATAGTTGCCGCTGTTGCCAACAAGGACTTGTTCGTCCTTGTAATTTAGGTGGTATTGCTTAGAAGGGCCTGGAATCCTAAGGGGCCCATTGCGAAAAATTAAGTTTTTCTTTTTAAAAAATTATTACGTGTATTATTAAAATTTATTTACAAAAATTATTAAAAATTATTCACGAGAATTATTAATTAACAAATGTTTTCATTATTATTAATTAACAAATGATTTAATTATTATTAATGAACAAATGCTTTAATTATTATTAATGAACAAATGTTTTAATTATTATTAATTGACGAATGTTTTAATTATTATTAATTAACGAATGTTTTAATTATTATTAATTAACGAATGTTTTAATTACTGTTATGAATAACTCAATATTTTTAGTATTATTTTTATTGGCACAAATATTTTGAGAATTATTAAATACTTTTTACAAGAATTACTAAAGATTATTTACGAGAATATTTAAAAAATATTTATGAGAATTATTAAAAAAATTACGCGCTTACAATATTAGATTTTAGCTCTTTAAAAGTGATTAGGGGCATGGGATATTCGGGGTGGGCGGGCTCTATCTGCAAAATAGCCTAGGGTCCAGTAACTCCTTCTCTCAGCCCTTCTGCCCTATCTCCTGAGTACTTCGCGATTCAAATGTTCCCTAACGATAAGGCTTAAATACGTAGGTATATACACAATAGAGGTACATGGGAAAAATTTCGAAAGATGCCCCTTGCGATGGCACAAACCGGAAGTACATATAATAAATGCTTCCCAAGACATTATCTCGTTGTCTTGGATATATTTTATCCAAATACCCCGTGTAAGTTTCATTCAAAAATTTGGGGAGTAAAATTCATCCATACTTTGGAAGTATAAAGAGAAATATGAACATTTGTTTACAAATTGCGAAGGATTATAAACATTTACTTGGTAGAGACTTAGGAATACGATGCATGCTTTATGAATCACCAATACACAGTTTGGCACCACCTCCAAGCACAATATTTCTTCTATGAAGGTTAATGACTAAATAGTCAAACGCCTGGCATTTGTAATAATAATAATAATAATAATAATATTTCCTCTATGTGTATTCCATATATATATTTATATGTAGAAAAGTGAATAAACAATGGGGGACACGTTCTCACATATTGAGCTTGTATTGCTCGAAGAAACCTATCCTCTAATTATCTGTGTGTAGAATACCATCAATTCAAATGCGAATTCGATTGTTGCGTCCTATACAAAAAACAAAGGGAAAGAAACGATTTAATGAATTTTCTCTTTGTTAGCAACTAATGGAAATTAAAAGGCAATGGAGATTGACGTTGCTGATCTCTTACAAGATAATAGAAAATTAAAATCTCAATTGTGAACTTTACAGATAATAGCTTTTCCCCAAAATTCAAAGTTTAGCATCCTATATATAAAATTAATGAAATTTTCACATAATTTAATAAGTTTTTAGAAAGAGAGAAAGCTTTATTTAGAAAGGAAATCCTTCACAGAAGGATGTTAAATTTATCACCCCATTATTTCGAATCAAATCAAATCAAAAAATAATTTATTCATGTATAATTACAGTTGGTTATACACAGGATACAAGACAAAACTATTGTTGATATATCGTCTGCAACCAGTGGTAACGAATCAATTTTTATTATTTAGTAAGTATTTTTTAAGTTTGATTTAAATTTGTGTTTAGGTTTAATTTCTTTCTTTTCAGAAGGTAGGCTGTTCCACAATGCTATTCCGTAGAAATTTATATTACTTTTTCCAATATTTGTTCTTCTAATTTGTTGGTTCAATTCCACCTTATGTCTGGTGTTATAATTTTGGTTTCATTCGTTTATTTTAATAGTTTCATTACTTTTATTTTCATTTATTCGTTCGTAAATATGAAGTAATGTCTTTAAGTTATGAATATTGGATAGATTTAGAATTTCATATTCTTTTATTATTTCTTTGATGGTTTTACTTGAATATAGACTTATTTTGTTAAATGTTTTATTTAGTAAATTATTTAATTTTTTTGAATTAGTTTGCGATAGATTTCCCCGCACTATGTTACCGTGTCGTTAATATAGTTAAAAATTGTTGAATAATATAGGTTAATTTTTGCGTTTAACGGTAATAATTTATTTAGTTTAGTTAGTATTCCATTCGATCTTCTTATTTTCTTGTTAATTTCTTCTATTTGATGGTTCCAGTTTAATTGATCGTGTATAAATGTCTCTAAAAATTTAATAGTATTTACTCTTTCAATAATTTCATTATTAAAGGTTATGTGGTTTGGTTGATTCTTTATAATTTTATTTTTAGTATGAAAGATTATGTCTTTAGTTTTATTGGTAGTTATTAAATTGTTGTTCTTAAACCATCTTCCGAATAATTTCAATTTCTCAGTAAATTTTGTAATTAATGAGTTAGAATTTGTTTCGTTAATTGTCAAAACTATATCGTTAGCAAATAATAATAATAATTTGACTAAATTTATTAAATTATTAATTGCTATTAAAAAGAATAAAGGACCAAGTATTATTCCTTGTGGAATCCCCAAATTATTCGATTTTGTGCTAGAATATATATGTTACCTATTTTTACTAATTGTTGTCTATCAGTAAGATAATCGTTCATTAAATTATACATTTCTCCTCTTATGCCATATGTTTTTTAATTTTTTTTCTAATATTGATTTATTTATTAGAACAAAAACCTTACTTAAATAAAAAAAATACATAAGTTATTTCTCTATTTTTAATATTCTCTTGTATGTTAGATATGGTTCTGAGTAATGTATCTTTGGTTGATTTATTTTTTTTTAAATCCATATTGGTTTTGATGAATTATATTATGTTTATTTAGAAATTGAAATAATCTTTTATATATGATTTTTTCAAGCATTTTAGAAAATATTGGCATTATTGCAATAGGTCTATAATTTTCTCTTTTAGTTTTAATTACTTTCTTAAATGTTTGTTTTATTATCGCTACTTTTAGTTCTTTTAGAAATATTCCTGTTTGAAAAATATCATTAAATTTGGTAAGTTCTTCAAAATAGTTTGTTTGCGTTTTATGGCGAAAGTACAGAAAAGGTCATACTGCTCTAGGACACACAATTTTCCGAGGAATTTTTAGCTCTTAACACCTACAGAACTAACCATAGGCGTAGCCAGAAAGTTCGTTAGGGGAGGGGTTGGGTTAGGCTCAACAAGCAGGGAGTTACAGAGCTACAACTCATATATTCCTATGTTAAATATACAAAATTTCATTGCAATGGGGGGGTTACAACCCCCAAAACCACCCCCTAGCTACGCCTATGGAACTAATCCCGTAATATAATTAGTAGTTAATTAGAAACTGGTGGATTGAAGTTTTCGCTGCCACATCTTTGTTTTTCCCGCACATTTGTCTCTTGCCCCATTTCCTGTTCATGACCGGAAGTGCTCCTTTCCGGGTCCGAGTGTCGGTCTTTGTTCAACAACAGTTACCACATGATAAAGTTTAGAAATTTTATAATCCGTCATTGTGAATATTAGTAATTGTTCCTCTATTAAAAGTCCTTCAATCTACATGGTAATTTTTTTTTTATTTTCAAGTAAGGGACAGAGCTGACGAGGGGGGGCAACAAGGGCTGCAGCCATGGGGCTCAGATGACGTCTAGGGGCCCGCGCTGTGCTGTGGGGGGGGCTGGCATAGGGAAGGGGCAGGGGCCGGTCGAAGTAGCCTGGGGAGGGCTGCTTTGGCTCTCAACGCCCCTGGTAAGGATAGGGGAGATTTTATTTTAAATTTAAATTGTGCTTAGTAATTATGAATAACGGATATGTGGGCTCCCACAATAGAAACACCATGTTCACTTCGCAGGCTTTCTTAACTGTTGCCACTTAGAAATGCAAGGAAAGGAAACTTAAGTTTAATTCCTAAAATTGGCAAAATGCCAAATGGTTTCTTTTTACATGTTTTCTAAATGTACATAATTTTACTTTCCGTATCTGGCAACAAATATATTGTATAATTATAATTTCACTTTTTATATTTGGCAACAGTACGTGTAATTGTTTTCCGAATTTTAAAATCAAATCAGTTTTCCTTTTACTATCGAAGTGTGTATACGTACCACGAAGGCCCCACTAAAATGCGGGGGGCAAAATTTCTTTTACCATGTATTCGAATTAAATTTATTTATTAGCGTGTATTAATGGATTAACTTAACCGTTTAAAGAATTAATAAATATTATTTTAACTGAATGAAATTACTGCATTGCTTCAAAACATATTTTTTCAGATATCATGTTAATATTTCAAAAGAGTGGATTTAAAAATGTGAAATTCGAGGTTTGTGAGTTTTACAGCTGAAGAACAAGAAGGGACATGCCGCGTCGGGACTCACAGTCTACTGAGGAACTCAACCTCTTAAGGTCCAGGGAATAAACCTCAGGACTGCAGTGAACAGTTCATCAGTAAGCGTGCTTTAGGCGCCAGTTGGGAGTCGAATCCTTGGACGAATCCTAGTCGAATCCTATCGATATGCTAGGTGAGTGCCTTACCACTACACCACCGTAAGGCCCGTTGAAATTCAATATTGCAAGGGTCTTTAATAAGCTTGGTGTCACTGTATGAGTTATTAATACAAATATTGAATACAATGGCCAAATGTATAAAATTACCTTGTATTTAACATCATTTTCTTTTTGAAAAACTAGCAAAAGAAACTTCGTTTAGAGTGTATGGTAAACAATGAATAAAATTTATTTTTTCCCCTCTATTGTATCTGATGTCTATACATTTTTATAATACAAGTCTTGATTTACACGATACTTTTCTAGAACCAGGCTGTCGTGTAAATCGAGGGTTAAAGACATACAGGTAAACGCTTAACCTTACGTAAAAAAGTACACATATTTACCACGGGCGCCTATTTGGGGGGAGCAAGGGAGCCCGAGCCCCCTTAGCCGTTTAAAAATTTGATTCACCCGAACCTGCTACGCATTTACTTTCAAAAGTTTTACAGTCACATTTTAAAATAAGGTACTTTTTAGCTCATCACTAATTGTCAATCAGTATAAATTATTTTTGTAGCGTTTTGGTGTCTTGTACGTTCATTAAAAATCTCTGAGAAGGAGGTAATAAATTTTCTCAGCCCCCTAGAGGTACTCGTTAATTTTTCCCAGCCCCCCCCCACCCCCCTAGATGTACTTGTATACTTGCCCATGATACCTGCATAGAAAAAATACGTATGTTTTCGATTTATCCGATTGTCGCTGGCTAAATGGATTAACTTCAAATAAACATTGTTAATGTTTTACCTTACTTCGTTCTCGGTCTCCTGCTGCGCTAACGACCATTATCGCAAATTACAGTAATAGCCACAACAAGGGTCCATCCACGCTAATCCCATAATTATAAAAGCCAGATAGCGTTATTTCAGTAACGATGCCTAATTTTTAGACTTACGTCCAATCACTGGAAATATATGCGTGTACATATGCGTATATCTATGTGTATGCATATGTGCATACAATGGAACTTGATGAAGTGAACTCCTTAATAAATTGATTACCTGAATAATGTGACCATTTTTGTAAGAGAGAGAGAGAACTGGTTGGGTCTAGTCATGCCTACGCCAAAGTCTGTCGTGTACAGTGATCACCTTTCTATGGTAACCACTGCAATCTAGTTCCAAAGGTGGTCGCTTTAGATAGGTTCCACTTTATATTATTTTGTCCAGATATATATTATTATCAAGCATATTACCGACGCTGATATATGGAGTTATAACTATCTGTTCATAATTCTTATACTACTAATGACTAATAACATAGATGCAGCATATGCAGGCATCGAGAAATTCAGTAAGCACTGCGACTATAGTTTTGCACTTAGCGAGTATGAAAACCGGTTTTCCTACTAAGTTCCTAGTCTTTCTTATTGAAGCGGATGAGTATTTCATGTCGCGATTTCTCGAGCTTATATATATATATACATATATATACACTGTGTACAATCTACAGAATTAATATTTGATAAAAATAATTTCATAAAACAAACAAGTTTAAAGGAGTCCAATATTCTAAATTCAGTAATATTGCAGAACGATTTATTATAAAAAAAATGTGCATAAATTTTCATGTATAGTTAACATACAAAAGATTAAAATTGGTAAAATAGCGAACGGAATAGATCACCCAAGATTTCAGATGAGTTTGCAGCAGTCCACCATAAAAGAGTCATAAAGTCATCATAATCATTTTAGTAAGTATTGAGTACAAATAATATCGGTTGAATTATGTATAAAAATGCGCACATATTATATGACGCATAAAATGGCAAAATATTAATTAAACATGTTACTTAAGTATCTCTGTAATAACGTATTTCAGCGCCTAGAAAAAGAAAAATATATAGATTTAGTGCACCAAGTAAATACGCTGATTGTTAGATAATAATTATATAGTATTTTCATTAAATTATGTAGTATTTGCATTAAATTATATAGTATTTGCATTAAATTATATAGTAGTTGCATTAAATTATATACTATTTTCATTAAATTATGTGGTATTTTCATTAAATTATATAGTATTTTCATTAAATTATGTAGTATTTGCATTAAATTATATAGTATTTGCATTAAATTATACAGTAGTTGTATTAAATTATATAGTATTTTCATTAAATTATATAGTATTTTCATTAAATTATGTGGTATTTTCATTAAATTATATAGTATTTTCATTAAATTATACAGTATTTGCATTAAATTTGCTGCCTCAGTGTCCCAGTATCATCGTAGCAACAAGTATCCTGCGTAGGTTTCGCAATTATTGATCAGAAGTTTCGGAACTCGGAAACAAAGCTAATCCATTTCAGAACTGTCGGGTTGACATCTGGAAATAAGTTACGACATCGACCGTAAATGACAAGCGACCTATCTTACAATCGAAAGAGTGGTATATAAAAAAATGCCGCAAGTCTGATTTCTACAGCTGCTAACAGATCTATATTGGGCAATTTTCTCTTAGTACAATTTGGGGTAGAAATTAATCTACCAGATTGCTTTTTGTTTACCTATGAGGGAAAATTAAAAAAAAAAAGTCTAAAATATGTAAGATTAATCCTTTTTAATGGGGGAGGTGTAAATTTTCAGGAAATATATCAGATAATTTATGTGAGAGAAATTACACCTTTATTCGCTGCACCTCTGTTGTAATGCATGTGGAAATGGAAAAAAAAACTTAGAACCACATTTGAAAAAAAACAAAAAAACTAATACATGCATTTCTCTCTTTCTTTCAAAATGATTTATTTATCTATTTTTTTTATTTTTTTTTGCTTTCAGTAACTTTCAGTATTTAAACACATAATTTTCTTTCAATTGAAAAAATTCTAGTCTTAACAATATGCAAGGTTTTATTTACGCTTTGACATGTGAGGCTTTTAGCTAATTGTCCCAACTCAAACAATCTATTAAGTCCTTGAGATGTGAAACTCAAAACGAAACATTTTAACTTCGAAATAGAAAGTTTGCCCAAAGTCACAGATGACTTTGGTTAGAAAGAGGTTTATTCCAGTGTGCAATGTACAATGGGCATTAAATTTCGAAAATAGAGAAAAACCGCAAGTTTGATAAAAAAAAAATGTTATTCAAAGCTCCAATGGCTTATTTATGCATACTTCGTCAAAAACTATTGTGCATCTCGAAACATATTACTCTTAACTTTTTATTTTGCTATAACAAATATGCATAAAATAAAAATTGAAAGACATCAAAATTATAATAAAAAGTTTTGAAATACATATTTCACAGAAGTTTTCATGAATGTTTATTAAATATTTATTTCCCTTGCCCTCTACAATTTTCTGATTTTAGTTTTGAAAGAATATAGAGAATTAGTATTCGCATTTTGGTATTTTTGATTAGTATTTTAATGCTGCAAATTTTAAAAATGCTTGAATTTGAAACAGAAATTGATTTATATACAGTGAAAATCGGTTATAACGACCTCCAAGGGACCGTGCAAATTCGGTCGTTATAAACGATATCTTTTTAAAATTATTGTGTAGTAATGAATGCACTTTAAGGTTTTATAAATTGTTTTGATAGTAAAAAGTATTAAACTGTTTAGTATTAAAATTAAATAAAAATATATTTAATTATAATGAATTTAATTATCGTGTATATTAAATTATCTTTATAGCTATATTGTAAGTACATAGTACTTTTAGTTCTTCAAATTAAAAAATTGTAGAAAATACTAAAATATATAGTAAATATATAAAACAAATGCAATAAATGATATTCACTATATTTCACAATCGTAAAATAACACAATGGGCACAATTTTTGAACTATATGCTTTAATATAGCTTTAAAACGCTTTCTCAAAGGCTTTTAACCCTCATCGAAGAAGCTTACACAATACTGGAACTATTCCAGTATTAAATATTCAATAAAGTATTCAATAGTTCCAGTATTATGTAAGCTTCTTCGAAGAGGGCTAAAAGCCTTCGAGAAAACGTTTTAAAGCTATATTAAAGCATATAGTTCAAAAACTGTGCCCATTGTGTTATTTTACGATTGTGATATATTCAGCACAGTGAGTCATTTTACTTCCATTCACTATATTATAACAATGATTTCCAAGCAATGCCAGTTTAAGAGTTTTATCCGCCTTGGGCCGAAAAAGTAGAATGGGCCCTTAAAGAATGTGGCACCCGTGATATTCAATTAATAAATCACAATATTTTTAGTTTTGTTTTTTTCATTATCTTCAATATTCAGGTTTAGCAGTAATAAAAATTTCTGGGATATTCATAAACAAGATTAAAATAAAGCTTAAATTTTAATAACACAAGGCTCCTTCAAGGTCCCTGTGGGATTCCAAAATGGCGGGGCCTTAGCTCAGGATCTACTTGGTCTATATGCAGCATCGTAAGATTTTCAAAATTATTAGGGGACGGCAAGCACATAGTATGTGCATTTATACATTGCAATATATGCAAAATTCCAATTTGCTTCAAATTACTGGTGGAGGTGGAGGCTTCGGATTTACACAAGTCCATAACCTTTATCCCTGAAGTTCAACACTGCTTCCGAAAAAATCGGTAATTTTCGTTTCCACATTTTGTAATGAAATTTTACTACAAAGTTGAAAATGCTTCTGAAATGACTTTGTTTAAATTAACTTCAAGTCGCGTCGTTATATCCGATACGAATTTCCCTACTTAGAATCTACGTAGACTACAAAATCGCTGTCGTTAAAGCAGGTTTCGTCGTTATATACGATGTCGTTATAACCGATATATTTAGTATGGAGTAGAATAGCAAACCAAACTTCTTGTAAAAATTCCGTCGTTATATGCGGTTGGTCGTTATAACCGGCGTCGTTATAAACGATTTTCACTGTACTTGAAAAGTGACAGACGACATAACATGGCCTCTGAATAACAATATATTTAATGACGTCCACATCTATTAGGATTTAAACTCTAGATTAATGTTTTCCAAACTTTGGTTAATCACAGTCTACTTTAAGCATTCCTTTATTTCTCGCGAACCACTGGGGCGGGGAATGCCCCCCCCCTTTACAAATGTATTGCCTGAAATAAAAGTCGTCAACTATTGTTAATAATAATAAACCCTACTTAGGCCCCGCCCTACTGATCCCCCATTGTCTCTTTCAAGGAAAGACATAACGAAAATTACACTTGATTTATGTTATTTATTCCAAGGCTTATATATGTATATATGAGCTCCGCCGGGAGAGATTTATTCATCCTTTGAAACATAATTTCTAGTTAATTTACTTCTTTTTGTGGTAAATTGTAAGCTTTTTAGTTTGTTCACTTCAAAAGAGCGCTAGCTTTTGGCAGAAAATCTCTAAAATCTCCGATCAAGTTCTTAAAAAAATATGGGTTGGTTGTCAAACCCACCTGAAACAAAATAATTTTTAGAGTAACACTATTTGATAAGGAGAGTATAAGTTACGATCTTATTTTGTCAAATTTACAATGAAAATGACATCATTAATTTAATTAAATAATAATAAGCAATGTAGACAGCAAGGGTGTATTTAGAGGATTCAAATCTTTCACGAATCGCCGAAAGGTAAGGTTTATAACAAGTAATATTTATGAGAAATTCCTTAAATCTCGCACGAACCTAAATTCTAGCTACACTGGCAATTTCTTGATGATTTTTTCCCGGAAATTTTGTGATAATTCCGCGGACCACTTGAAAAACCGTCGCGGACCACACTTTGAGAAACACTGCTCCAGACTAAAGTTTAAATCAGCGATTTTCAACTGGTGTGTCACGGAACACTTACGTCCAATCACTGGAAATATATGCGTGTACATATGCGTATGTCTATGTGTATGCATATGTGCATACAATGGAACTTGATGAAGTGAACTTCTTAACAAATTGATCACCTGAATAATGTGACCATTTTTGTAAGAGAGAGAGAGAACTGGTTGGGTCTAGTCATGCCTGTACTAAAGTCTGTCGTGTATAGTGACTACCTCTCTTTGGTGGCCATTGCAATCCAGTCCTAAAGGTGGTCACTTTAGATAGGTTCCACTTTATATTATTTTGTCCAGATACACATTATTATCAAGCATAATACCGATGTTACGGCACACTAGTCTGCGTGAGAGGTTTACAGGTGTTTCGCGAGAATTTTTAAAACACGCAGTACCTGACCACTTAGTCACAGGCACTGACTACGTTTTCCTGAGATTTTCAAGTTAAGAAATTGAGATAGCCAACACAAGTATAGCTTATAATAGAATAGTGGTAAGCTATTCCGAAGAACACAGTAAATTCTCAAACCAACTGAGTCCAATATATTGTCTATTTTTTCATCCGAGAAGATCGAGATGTTTTTATTGTATACTGATAAGAGATACTTCTCATTCTTAATATTTCGCAGATAAATCAAGATGGTACATATTTTTATTTGTTGATGATTATTTTTTATCAGTTTTGTTTTATCAGGATCGGAGAAAAAATATTTTTTTGATGCGTCGGAATTGTAGTAATTTTGTTTTGGAGTGTCGAGATATGGAAAAGGTTAGAAATCACTGGTTTAAATCATTAGACCTGCTTCATCTATTGTTGCTTATGGTTGCTATCGTTTTATTGCGCTTAAACACATAAAATTGTAATGAAATGTTAAAATATAAAATGAAAAGATGGATGATGCACTTTCAAATAAACTCATGTTTGTAAAAATTGCAACACCATGAAGGACTCGTCCGAATTGAATGAAATTTAATGTACAAACGACCTGTGTTGATACAAATAAACGATTAAAATTACAAAGCAAAAAAACAATATTACATGTCGAAAATCAGTATTTGGTGAAGCCACCACGCGCTGCAATAAGTGATGCTATACGACGTGGCATGGAATCAAACAGATGTTGAATGTGTGCCTGAGGAAGAGCATTCCAGATTGCTTGTATGCGACCCCAAAATTCATCTGTAGTAGCTATGGGACGAGGATCACGAGCGAGACGCCGACCAACGAAATCCCACACATGTTCAATCGGCGACATATCCGGCGAATAGGCAGGCCAAGGAAGAAGCTGTATCTGTTGTGATGAAAAGAAGTCTTGAACATTCCTGGCAATATGTGGGCGGGCATTGTCCTGTTGAAATACAGCTCCGGGAATGCCTTGAAGGAAGGGAACAACTTCGGGCTCCAGAACTTCATTGATGTACCGGTTGCTGTTAAGATTACCCACAATTCGTAGCAGCTGAGATCGTCCATGATACGCAATCGCACCCCAGACCATAACGCTGGGGGTTCGTCCACTATGACATTCATGGGTGGATTTACCATTTTGCCACCCCTAGGCTACCGATACTGCCCCCCAAATCCATGGTAGGAACATAAAAATTGCTACATTCAATATATGCCAAAAACTTTTGTATCGGCAATAAATATTTAAAAAAACAAACTCATAAATTTAAACATAAACTGACATTATTTAAACATTATTTAAACATAAACATTAAACAATATTAACTTATATTGAAGTATTATCTCTTTTTGGTATGTAATAAATCAAATTCAATTTTATTGAAATAAATTTTAATTTTAGTAAAAAGTAAAAGCCTATAGAACACTGGTATTTAAATGGAAAGCATGACGTCTAGCTTTCTTCTCGGCAAAACATCTGATTATATCATATGGTATTAAATTTTTTATATCAAACTCAATACACAAAATTTTGCCGCCCTAGTCTATAGCCTAGTATAGCCTATTGGGAAATATGGCATTGATAACGTTGGATAACACACTCTGTAAGGTGGCGTTCACCGGTATAGCGTCTAACACGGATGCCGCCATCACTGTACCCCAAATTAAAGCGGGATTCATCAGAAAACACCACTTGTTGCCAATCAGCACGCCAGTCTCTATGTCCATGAGCCCATTGTGGCTGCAAACTGAATGGTTTACATCAGAGGGATCCTGTATAAAAGAACAGTGCAGTCCACGGTGCAGTAGACGCCGACGAATTGATGAAGCACACAATGATACACCTGTAGCAGTGCACCAACGTTCTGCCAACTGTCCAGATGAAGCAAAACGGTCCGTCACCGCCATGCGGACCAGGTGTCTATCATCCCGTGCTGACGTCACCTTTCGGCGTCCACTCCCGGATTTCTGAGTTGTCTGGTTCTCTTGAACCCACTGCTTCCACACTCGCATCACTGTGCTGCTGTTATATCCCAGCCTGGCTGCTTTATTGGACAATAAAATCCTCCTTCAGGAGCCGATCATTTCATCCTGTTTAACTCTGTAACTTGCCAAAATGTTACCCTTTTTTCGCCATTAGAGGCATAGTGACATCTCATTAGCAATGTTTACCACTTCCTTGAATAACCATACATGCCCCACTACAGCCCTCTATTTATATGGATCTATCAGCAGTTCAGGGTGCAGCTCGAAGCCGCGAAGCGATGACTCTGAAATTCTAATCATTCACCCTCACTTAATAGAATATAAGAATAGCATACCCTAATTTGCATTTCCTGAGAAT
>QLNU02014802.1:18420451-18440892 GCA_006491805.2 Dysdera silvatica
TTAATAAATTATTAAAATTTAAAATGCTAAATTAAATTTATTGAATCATTTAATAAATTATTAAATTATTAAAATTTAAAATGCTAAATTAAATTTATTGAATCATTTAATAAATTATTAAATAATACGAGTATAAAAGTCGGTATACGCCAATAAATATGAGAACAAATATCTTCAAATTAATTAAACAACTAACTGCTGTTACAATCGAAATTCTCACAAAAACAAGGTTTAAACGCTTTGAGTACTGAAGCAAATCTTAATGGAATATTTCAAAAGTGTTCAAAGCATCGCAAAAATGGGTAATTTGAATAAAATATCTAAAAATTGTAGATAGTAAAGTATGCATATATCTTGCTAAAGGTATGATTTTAAATGGCATTTCATTGTCAGCTTATGACGTGGTGATATTTCCAGTAGGATGTATTATTATTATTAAAGTATGTATTGTTATTATGTCATATATAGTTAGCCTATAAATATTGTTTTCGATAGACCACTGGATATTTATATTTTTCCTTAAGAATTTTTACCTTTAATGTATAAGATTCAACTGTATCAAATATATAGCTCTTTGAAACTGTCCCTGTGTGACAAATTTTGCAAAAAAAGTTCGTACAATATCCCATTGCCTATACATTATATCAAATATAGACTGAAGTACAACAAAAATATCTTTCCACATTAGTAATATACCCTTAATAAGAAATGCGAGAGATTATTTAAATTTATCTTATCCGGCAATTTTCATCTAGTTTTGCTACAAAATTAGCTCGAAATAAATAACTAATACATAGTTTTGATAATCTATCGAGCAACTTCAGGGGCCTGTTGTTTATCTAATTTGCTCTGTCACAAAAAATCAATAGTTTCTGAGAAAAACAAAAATTGAAAGCATAAAATCTAGTGGGGCCCCTGCATGTTGTTTCCGCTGCAGTTTCAAGAAATAAGTCTGCTTAAGAAGCATTTTCTTTAATACGTTCAGAAAAATTTCGATATTAACACTCGAATGTAGTTTCCTAGGTCTTCTTAGGAGGTTCCAATTACTCAGGAAAATATAGGTCCATCGCCCTATGATGACTTAGTTGTATCCAGGGGCGCTTGGAGCTAACGCGGGCCCCCCTGACCCCCTCCCTGGACAGTGGCAGAGATATTTTTTCTTTTTGGGGAAGGGGGTGCAACCCCCAATGGACAAAAGTATTAAATAAGAACAGTTTTTTTTGTAATTCCTTATTACTTAATTATTTTACAAAATCACTGCTGAAAAAAGGAACTAGCCCAAGCTACTGTTATTATTTTTTTCAATAATCGAGAAAGGCTAATGAAGAATAATTAAAAAACTGTACATTAAAAGTGTACAAAATCTTATTAATCTGGATTTAGAGAACAATTTTTCTGGCCTTCCGATTAGCAAAACTAGTTTGGCAGGGCCAGGCAACCCACAGCATAGGTCGTTGTCAGCGCTGGCCCCTAGACATTATCTGGGCCCCCCTTGACTGCAGCCCCTACTACCCCCCCTCTCGCTAGCTCTGGTTGTATGGCACTCGTCTGTCGTGTCATTAATATGGGTTCGACTTCCAATGCTATCGTAACATGCGCGCCATTTTTATGCCCATCAAAGTCCAGGAGTTTCATTTTCTTGGTATCTGGAGGTCCGTTGTTGAAATACTATCAAAATAATGATGAAACAACGGATGGCACAGATAGTGTGCCATCCGTCGTTGAAACACTATCAAAATAATGATGAAACAGCGGATGACACACATAGTGTACCATCCGTTTTTGAAACGCTATCAAAATAATGATGAAACAAAGAATGGCACAGATAGTGTGCCCTCCGTTGTTGAAATACTATCAAAATAATGATAAAACAACGAATGGCACAGATAATGTGCCATCCCTCGTTGAAACACTATCAAAATAATGATGAAACAACTGATGGCACAGATATAAAATTTAATTAACTTGTAAACATTTTTCAAGAGTTTATGCATCTGCTATCTTCATCAGTAAAAACCACACAATGTATGATCGTTCCCATTCGTTCAGTTGATATAATTCGTTGTTTCATCACCGTTTTGATAGTGTGTATACTGTTCATCGGCATGCAAAAACTATTTAAAAGTTCGAAAACAATTTAAAAACGACGACGGAAACTCAAAAGATGCTCTTTATAAAAACGCAATTTTTAAAAACCCAGATTCACGAACGTTTAGCTATCTCACGACACACAACTCCGTTTTCTGCAATTTCCAGAGTGAGTCACGCAATGCTAAACGTAAGGTTAAAAGTAGTAACGAACTCTCGAACGAAACAAAAGTACCTATTTCCAAAAAAATGATCTCTTTATTCTATAGAATTGTCCCAAAGCTATTTGTTTTACCACGCTAAAACTCACCCTAAGGCTATTTATAAAAGTATTGAATGATTTCGAATCATAAGCATGTGAACTTGCCTCGATTCGTTCAAAATTCCACCCTTTTATTTTCTATGTACTTGGCTGGCCGTGCTCAATATTTTTTGGTTTATAAAAAAACATTACCAAATTTTTAAAATGCATCAGTTGCTCTCTGGACTCTTTTTTATTTATTATGATTTCAGTTTTATAATAAGGACACTAAAATTTACAAGATCGTATGCAGCCGAAAATCGTCACAAAAATTTTATCTGAAGATATACGAATACGCATTATCTTTCAATTAGCCCTCATTGGTAACAAATCAAGTCCCATCCCATGGTAGAAAGTTGTCCCGTTCCTATAGACCAAGCTCATGCAAACCCTTTTCCCCACACCAGTTTTTATATATCTGTACAACGTATTCACGATAGAATTTCGATTGGTTGCCCATCACCCTGTTAAGCATCAGTCTCTGTTAATCGCCCGGCCAACTATATGATGATCCATGATATAGAACAAGCGCCCAATCTGCAATGAAGACGGCATTTGTCAATCGGTATTTGTTTATAGCTCACACAATGCGGCTTTTCTGTAGCTCTTGTTTCACATTTAAAGGATAATTGACTTATGTGAACTCATTGTGTGAGAGTGAGAGACGTAAAATAAACGAATAATGTTAGAATTATAAAAAAAAAACGAGATAATGAATCATTTAAGAAAAGGTGAAAAAGTGCTACAAGTAAATTTCTTTCCTTTAAGCGGGCACATACCCCTTAAGTGTTACGAAATGCCTTCTGATAGGCTGAAGTTCAACATTCTATAACTTTTAAAATAACACATATCCAAAAATAAAAATTTGCACATAGGATTATTGTATTATGAGCTTACTAAAATCATTAACAAAATGTATTTATGTATCGTTATTTTTTTATAATAAATCAAAATATTATACTAGATTTTGCTCGTTAAAATTTTTAATACCATTTTGCGCGCATAATATAATTGGTTGTTATTATCTAATTACCAAAAGTAATGTGCTAAATGATAAATAATGAGTATAGCATTCAACTAACGAAAAATCTTAAGAAAATAATGATACTTAATATTTTTTAAAACAATAAAAAATAAAACTTTTAAAATTTGCCATTTTTTCAATATTAAAATGCATCTAGATAAAAATATTATTATTTAATCTTTTATCTTTTTTGTCTGTTTATTGATCATGTATGGCTACAAGAGTGTGCCAATTTTTATTACCCAATTTTTATTTTATTCATAATATTTAAAAGTTTTTAAATATTATGAACGCAAGACTAAAATTTACTGTTTTAAGAAAACGCGTTTAAAGAAAAATCTTTGTTAACATTGGAGTTATTATCTATTAGCATCAACTTACTTTCATAAACCTGTTTAGAATACAACAGAAGAGGTGTGAAACTTTCCTTGGATGTTATAATTTTAATTTTTTGCAACTTCTGTTAGCTTTCCACCTAATTATAAGTTTTCGCAGCGGTCTTGGAGCGGCGATCCAAATACGATATTTGTTTTTTGTCCATTATTTTTTTAATATATATAAAAATGTTTAATTCCTTACATTTTTCATATTTTTTTTATCATGTATCATTACAAGAGCATGACAAATTTCATTGCAATAGCGCAAATGATTTTGTAAATATCTTGTGTGGAAGGCTGAAATATACAGTTTTGAAAGAAACACATTTAACCAAAAATTCTTCGCCAACTTTGAAGTTATTATCTATATGGAATAACACACCGTTATAAATCCATTTAAAATGCCCCAGCAGAATGTGGGACCACTTTTAGATGCTGTAGTCTTAATTTTCTGTAACTTTTGTTGACTTTTCACCTGACGACAAGTTTTTATAGCACTTTTGGTACGATGAACAGAATATGATATTCACTTTTCGTCCATTATTTTCGTGGCATGTGCAGCATATAAATCAGGATTAACTAATTCCACACGCTCCTATTGTGAACAAACGCCCTTTTCCACCCGCATTAAATTGCATAACTGCTTCGTTGGTAGCAGTGTTTGCGATTCGCCTACTTGAACCAGATGACTTCAGGCAGAACTTCCAAATTAATAAATTCAACGGTTCATTTGGATATTATATTTCCCCACCCCTAAACAACAAGATAACAATTTGGGACGAGAACGGTCATTTAAAATTGGTTTTATTCTCTTCATGACTGATGTGGGTAAAAAATTCCGATGATGAGAAGATGGTTTATTTTCCGCAATAGCACATTAGTAACCAGACCATAATTCGTTTCATTTGGGACAAAATTTACGTGTTAGGTTGTTGTCATCAGCACCTGTATGGAAAAACATAGCCTATATTGATTTGAGTATGCCATTTAAATTATCGCTGTGTTCTGTTCTGGCATTACCATAATATGAGCCACATTTGTTTCTCTATCGGTTAATCTACCTTTACCATCAAAAGTTTTGGCGCCCTCCAATTTCTTGCCCATAATATTTTGCTTGATTTTTAGTAACCTAGCTCCTGTTCGTTTTTGAATATGGTCAACATATTCGTTTTTTTTTTTAATATTCACACATATGGAGTAATTCCTTCATCGACAAAAATATTTTTGCATCACCATGTCCGATATATCTGACATATATTTAGCTTTTTGCAATTTCTCTGCACACTTAAATATTCGACACATTCCGACAACCTCCATACTGTCAGATGAAGCCTTGTGATTTTTTTGCACTCTTTTTCGTACAAAGTTTTCGAGCCTTGATGAACTTCCGCACACGAATTTCACTTTTTACAAAATGAGGACATAACTTTTTTGTCGATTACTTTTACATTTTTATCTCCAATCACTGTACATACACAATGTCAAATTACAATTTTTACAAAATGAGGACGTAACTTCTTTGTCGATTACTTTCACACTTTCGTCTCCAATCACTAAACGTGTTTTGATAAAAAAGTATACTTCTAAGTTCCGTCCTCACTATCATATCCGAGGATCCAGTAAGAGCAACTTCATCTCTTGCAAATTTTTTCGCTGAATTTTTCACAACCTCAAACTTGGCCATGTCAAGATATTTAACATGTTTGTCGTAAGAAGCTTCTGCATTTGAAGGTAGTAAGTAAATCCATGACTGCGCAAAACATGTTCATCCCAGATAATCCCTGGCCCACGAATCTTATGGCATACAAGAAACGAAGGTTTATTTCTGCTACATTGTTTTTAAAACCAATAGATTTTAACTTTGGATACAAGCTATAGGTCCACAAGCACAACAGTTCAATATAAATTTCAGTGACAATCCACTTACATTTTCTTCAGTAAACTTAGTATAACCACCTCATGTTTTACACGAAATGAATTGTTCAAAGGTTTCAAACGTCAAATCTTTATAATCCGACATCCTTGGAAGGTCTCATCGGCAGAAGATTTAATTTTCTCTTAGACCATTTCCCATTTTTTACTGGACGGCATTTCAACATTTCTTATGTACATATTGCCTTGGAATTTCCACATTTTAGGTCGAACACTAGAAACTCATTTCTTTATTATTAATATTTTTTAACATATTCATAATGATTTAAAAAATTATTAAATTGGTTGAAAAACGAACGTAAAATAAAACTTGAAATAGCGCAGCATGCAAACACGCCTTCACTTAAAACGATAAACAGTATTTGTTTACAAAATAGAAGACGAGTAAAGTAGTTTACTTCTTTCTCCGTGCTGCCATTACTAAATTAGCATGTGCGAGTGAGTACGTGCAGCCACTTTTCCCATTTAAAATTCTTTATTTCTTTAAGTGCTAAACATGAAAAGACTAAAACGCTAAATGTAAACATTGCGTTTCAGCATCCTTTTAACAGCGATTTTCGAAATTACTATTTCCGTAATTTATTTATAACTGGGGTTCTACTTCGATTTTAAGTACGAGGTTGGTATCAACATTTTTAGAAATGGTTGGTCTTTCATTTAAAAAAATAAAAAAATGATGTTTTGTAAGCCTGAAGGGGTATGTGCTCACTTAAATTGTATTTTCTCCAATTTCCTTATGTTAGGTGTTGTATATTTAGGTGATGGATAATATAATAGAATAAGCAATTTTTAATAAACCCCTTGTTATGTCTATCCATAGGCCTATAATATTTTGCCGCATTTATCCGGTTATTCGCCACGATACTGGATAGAAACTATAATGAATAATCAGCGCAGGAATTAAAACATGGGGGCTCAAGTGGCTGTGGGAGGCTCAGGCGCCTTTAAGATATATGTAATGCGGTTTAGGAGAAAATTATGTGTCTTGAGCCCTTAAGCCCCTCCCCCTTCTGCGCCACTGATTCTAAAATGTGTGAAAAGCATCACTCCAGAGAATAATACTGCAATGATTTGAAATATACTAGTTGAAAAATTAAATATTGTCTAGTAACAAATCAACCGCTCATTAATTAATATTTTAACTGTATTAGTTTTGTGTTTTTTCATCTAACTTATGTATATTAATGTGAGAAATAAATTATATAGTGTATCAACTATTAAGTTGATACACTATACAATTTATCAATTATTAAGTTGATTGACGTTCATAAACATGGCGCCTTACAATACCAAAATTGTTTTGATGTAAATACAGTACACTATTCGAAAATTATTGAGTGCACACGTTGCCAAAGGTAAATATATAAATTTCAAGTATTAGCAGTGGCGTAACTATAGTGGTGGGGGGGGCTAGAGGTGGCTTAACTCTCCCCTGGAGGAACGAGAATTACAAATGAATGGCATATTTGTCCCTGCCCACATGCTTTGTTACGCCATTGTCGACAATAACTAGGTAAATTTTAAAATATACTATCAATATATGTATATGTGTAAATTTAAAACAAATCGATTTCAGAGATATAGATTTACGTTTTTTCTTTAATAATATAGACATGATAACTATGTTAGCCGATAAACTTCCAGTCGACAACTCGCACATTGATCGGCTAGTCAATATAAGTAAACATATTTTTCCGCACGCGAAATTTTCTGCTTATACGTCTGCGGTAAACATGTAGCACGTTAGCACAATTTTCCCCCGAGATCGCTTGGAATGAGCTTTAAACCTAATGACATTATTTTTCCAACAAACACTATTTTTTCAAAATAAAAATATACAGGGTGTTCATGAAAGATGTTTACACCAAATTTTATTTGCATCGAAACTACAATAGCTAGAAACTTAATTCTTTCTTTTAATTACGTGGCTAAAATCAATCAGTTTCTTTTCTGAATAACTAGAATGTCTTCACGTGGCAAACAGTGCATACATATGCATGTTTTACGTTTATGAGACTTAACAGACACCGAAAATTACAGTGAGGACTTCGATACAGGAGAAGGCTGCTTGCGCAATATGGTTTTTAGAGACAAAATCACTAACAAAACTGTAACGAAATTTTAGAAACGTCTACAAGAGAACATCCTCCTCATTTATTTACAAAATGAAGGTAACAACTTCTCTTGGGTATGCTTAAAGGGCGCATTAACGAAGCCTTCCTCAGATAACACCCGACATTTTGCAGCAAACGTGGATGGAACTAAACTTTCGTTTATAAACTATCGTAAGGAAAGGTGGAACGCACATTTGTTTGTTTGTTTGGCTTTTTTATGGCGCAAGAGCATCTGGGCTATACTGCGCCAAGGAACGCACGTACAGACATTCTAACTATGCAGAAAAGAACCTTGCCTGTTAGTCACGCCCTTAAAAAAAATTTAAATTTCTGGCTATTGCAGTTTCGATGCAACTAAAATTTGAAATTGTTTACTTCTTTTACGAACACCCTGTATAATTAATGTGATGACGTAGCACTACGCAGAAAAAATAGCCAATAGAAAAAGCAACGTTTTTAAGCGCAGTTGAAATTTTATACGGCAAATTTCAACGCGTTTCGGACGAACGTTGTCCGTCCTCCGTCAGGAAAAACGTCCACGTCCGTCTGGTCAAAAACTGGGCATTTATTTCTGCCCTACTGTTTCAAACATCGACATCGTTTCTTATAAACTTGCTAAATTTCTTGTTTCTGTCTTCTCCCCTCTCCTTCCAATTCTTTTACGTGCAAAAATTCTCTCCAGTTTGTCAACAAACTTTCAAAATTTTCTTCGGAAAATTGCGCCATCGCATCTTTGGATATCAAATCTATGTTTACTAACATTTCTGTCATCAGCGCCTTTGATTGTCTTCAGCGCCGGCTAACTAAATACCATTTCGCACAACCTGGAATTAATGAATTAATTACCATTAATCACCGCCTTCTTAAATTGCACTTACTTTGTATTTAAGGGTGGATATTTTCAACAGACTGACGGAATGACAATCAGAAACCTACTTTCCGCCATTTTACGTGATACATGTACGTCCACCATCTTGAAATCGAACTCTTCGAAATTATAACATTTAAATTTTGGACTCGATACGTGGACGATATATTCACCATTTGGGAAGGTTTACCAGACCAAATCGCTTCTATACTTCCTATTGTCAACTCTGTTGATACACATCTTGAATTCCCGCTGGAAGTTGAGAGTCACAACTCCCTGCCTTTCCTCGACGTTTTTATTGCACAAGAAGGGCGCCAGTTCACAACTAGTGTTTATCGCAAGCCATTTGCTGTATCACTCCTGCTTCATGCGAAATCTTGTTATCCGCATCAGCAAAAAATGGCGGCGATCTACACGTATGTAAACAGAGCCCCAAAAAATTTGTTCAACATCCATAACTCTCTCCCAAGAAATCACCTTGAAATCTGTCGCCTTTAAAACAGGTTATATCCCAAATGTCATCACTTTAGCCGTTTCTAAGCCTTCTTTTTCTATTACGCTATCAACCCCTCATAAAACTGAATTCTCTGGCATTGTTACTCTCCCCTATTTTCCTAACATTAGTGTTGCTGTTGCTAAAATACTTCGAAATGCCAACTTTAAGGTAATTTTTCCCCATTTAATAAAATTTGTCCCTCCAATCTCAAAGACATTCTCCCCACATCGCAACGCTGGGGAGTGTATCAACTTTTCTGCCAGTGTAACCTTTCCTACATCGGCCAGACGAAATATGCTTTCCTTTTCAGATTAAAAGAACATCAAAGATACGTCGAAAACGCCTAATTCAATAAATCCTCCACTGTAGTCCACTGCTAGGACATTAATCATAAATTTAATTTTTATGGCTCCACCATCATTCATCAACCCAAGTCTTCTGTAGAATTGGATTTTTTGGAAGCCTTTTTTATTCACAAACACTCCAAGGACATTGTAAATGATCACAGGTCCACTCCATTCTTCAGGCAAGCTTGAAGAAACCTACCTTCAACTCTTCAACCTTCACACACGTGATTCAATGTAGCGTTCAATCGCCGATAGATGGAGCAGCAGTCGATCTTAATCGCAACTTTTTAACTAGAAATGAGATCTAACCGGCAACACAACCCATCCGTGAATTGGTAACACTTCGTTGTTCGTTTCCGTACCAGGCGGACGTGATTTCTAGAAGAAGGACGGCCAAAGTCCGTCTGAAATGTGTTGAAATTTGTCGAATAAAATTTCAACTAAGCTTAAAATCGTTGTTTTATCTATTCGTTACCCTGTATAATTTCTTACCTTTGAAAATACTTTCAGATGGTTTCAGTGATTAAAGATTTTTTTAAACCAATACAAAAATGGTCGAAAAGCACATGAAGAATGGTATGCGTTTTCAAAATTTATATATTAATAATTTATTACAATCGATTTTACTTAATCGGAATAAGTCGGGACTAGGACATTTTGACCCAATTAAGCGGCTGCCCAAATAGGTAAATTTCACATAAAATTAAACCGTGAATGCTTTTTCAATACTACATACATAATATACAATACATATAAGAAAATAATATAAACTCTGTAAAAAAAAATAATAAATTCTAAAATAAAATAGCTGCAACTGATTGCGCCTTTACCTACTCGTAAATCGAGACCTATGACCCCAATGCGCGTCACGTGCGCGCAAAGCGCTGCGTTATCAAACCAACGGTAAACATTAAGTGGAGTAATGGGCGATAGCAAAATGTTTTTACAATCGAAAGAATTGCAAATTACTCAAATTTACAATCGAGTCAACGATTCATTCGTCCTTGAACTTAACAATCGAGATTTTCAGTCGGCTGTCCAATCGCACTGTGCATGCTCGTGAGCATAGCTGAATCACTACTGCACGCTTCCATCATGCACATGGCGTCGTTGTCAATTTGGTGTGAGTAGATATGTCCGCAATTTTTGACATCCAGGAAAAAGGGTTACAGTACGCTCTATAACAAACAAATCGACGCACCAAGGAGGAGTTGTCCGATTGCGATAAAAATTGGTGGATGTGAAGAACATTCATAAAAAAAACGATTAAAATTTCAGAATAATTGAATGATTTATTGCAGAGTTTGACCGTTGCAAAGGGGGGAAGTCAATAAGGTGTTGGTCCACCTCTGGCCTGGATGCAAGCTGTCACCCGGCGCAGTGCCGTATTTCTGAATAGGCTATACTGGTCTATGGACTAGGGTGGCAAAATTTTGTGTATTGAGTCTAATATAACCAAATCAATTCCATGCGATGATATAATAAGATGTTTGGCAGAGAAGAAAGCTAGACATCATGCTTTTCATTCAGTGTCCGATAGGTTTTATTTTTTGCTAAAGTTAAAATTTATTTCAATAAAATTGAATTTGATTTATTATATACTAAAAAAGAAATACCACTTCAATGTAAGTTAATATTATTTAATGTTTATGTTTCAACATATTTATTGTCAATGCAAAAATTTGTGGCGTATATTGAATGTGACAATTTTTATGTTCCAACCACTGATTGGGGGCGGATGAGTAGGAAGAGGGCGGCAAAAATAGCCTAGGGGCGTTATAAAGCGTATTTGTTTATAGAATCGTTATATAAGTTTTAGAGAGCCTATTGAGTAAAACCCTGATTTAACGAAATCCAAACGGCCTGCATTTTATTTATTTATAAGAGTATTTATTTTTTATTTTATTTTATTTTTGTTATTGTTACAAATAAATAAGAACATTTTTAATTTTATTGTACGTATGTAACTAAAAATTATCCGTTTACTACCTCTGTGCTGATTTTATATGAGAACCATAGAAATGATATAAATTATGGTATATACATCACTTCGAGTGATTCAAAAATAAACCCTCTAGTATTTTAAGCTGCATTTAGTCTTAAAGTTATTTATAAATATATTTAAATTATTTTTGCCGTTATAAGAAATGCACAATATATATATAGTACACGTTATAATATTTATATTCAAAAACATGACTGATAAAGATGCAATTACAATTTTGTATTATCCCTCAAAACAAACATTTGCTAAATATTGTACATAAGTAAATAGACATGGTAGTCGAAATTCAATAATTTTTGTTATGCATGTACACTCTAATCTTGTTGAATATTAAAATATACCATAAAATCGATTAACTATTAATTTTATGAAGTAGTTGCATACTAGCAAAGCGAAATATTTTTACGATTGTTTCGACCAGAAGGAACGATGACGCGTCAAATGAACGTAAACAACGGCTGCTTCGAATCGATTTGGATCTGTGCATTTATGTTTGCGTAATAAGCATCGTTTGCGTTACTAATTGTTATTGCGTTTCACTAAAACGCTACGAACCTCATTTAAAAAGAGAATAGTTTGAAATTTTATTTTTTACTGAGCTTACAATCACAAACCAATGAATCAAGAACTACTTTAGCCACACATAGTAACGCGATCCATTCAATCGGGTTTAAAACCATCGAGAGGTTTCGAAACGTTCAAATAATCGAGGTAATGGACTAAAACATCTCGCAATTGCGCATCATTAATTAAGTGATATGTATCTGAAGCCTAGTTGCATATAAGATCACCTCATATTAAATTGTTTGTACATAGTTTTGTAGACTGCGTGTAACATAATATGTGTGTGTACAAATTAATTGTGATCTTAAAATTTTCCCAATTAAGTGAAATGCTGTCCCAATTAAGGGATGTAAATTACTGTTATTTTCTTGATTTGGGTTCCGTTCCTTGAAATTTATCCCAATTAAATGTCGGCCTGGTTAAACAAAATTGACTGCATCTGCGGTTCTTAAACTGTGGTCCACGGACCCCCAGGGGTCCGAGGGGCCCTATCAGGGGGTCCGCGAGATCCTCCCAGTGCCCCACAAAAGTTCGGAAAAGTACTAAGACACGAGCATTTACTCTTTAATGCTAAAAATAAATTATGAGGGAACGAAAAATTCCTTCCCCAAATGGTGAAAATCAGTGATGAAACACTGAATGAATGAATGAAAGAAAGAAAGAAAGAAAGAAAGAAAGAAAGAAAGAAAGAAAGAAAGAAAGAAAGACATCACGCAAATTCTGGGCTTTAAACTTTGAGTTAATTCTTGGGGGAGTCCGCGAGGGCGAGTGATCTCTGAGGGAGGTTCGCAGTTTAGGAAAGTTAAAGAACCGCTGGACTATATTATTATTTATTATGATTTTTTTTTTACTTTTTTTATTAATTTTTACGAACGATATCCCGCATGTTTTTCAAGAAATGAGTGAATTCTTGCTATAGCTCTCTCGATATTTTTATAAGGAGTTTTCCATGAATCCATCGTTCGACGTTGAGTTTTTGCTTAAATTGTTATAATTCACGATTTATTTTGTTCAAAAGGCAGCTACAATATTACCTCCCTAAGGAATGCCTCCGAATGAGGGACACCTCTATTCAAGGGACGATTACTCTAGTAATCAATCCCTTTGAATAAGGACACATGTACCTCCGAAAGAAGGACACCACTATTTAAGGGATAAAATATCAGGTCCTGTGGGTGTCCCTGATTTCTAGGTAACACTGCACTTTCACGCTATTGAATGAATGGCATCCGTTTTCAAATTGTCAATTTCTTCAGTTGCCAAATTATTCAATTGCCAAAATTTGCATTGGTAAATATTTCAGGAGAATACATGAAGTGTGGATTTTCCTTTTTATATATCTCTATTAATTGATTGATTAAATTTATTATTAAATTGAAATCGATTCTGTCATTTTCATTCACCGACGAATGAAATGGGGACACTACTTTTATTGGTTTAATTTTAATCAAGTTTCTTTCATATACGTAAAACAAAACGTTGGTCATAGAAAAGATCTGTCATCAAATCTATTCTTAGTGGCAACGAAGTATTTGTTTACACTGTATAAATCTCACAATGCATAAAATGTAGCTTACAGAGTGCAGCATGGAGTTCAAAGCGCATAGTGCAGAGTTCAGAGTGCACAGATTTCAAAGCATATAGAATAGAAATCAAAAAGCACATAAAATATAGTTTTGAACACACATCGAGTAAAATTCGCATATTGTAGTCAGTATTTATCGCATGTAACCTTTCACATAAATGTAAATAAAAGCTATTTAATTAAATTAACAAAAAAATAAACTGACACTAATCGAAATGTGCAATTTTTTTTTAAAGAGTTGTTTCCTTTTATTTGAGAGCAATTAATCAATAAAATAATTCGTTGTAAATTATAATAATCAAAACTTTTACTCAGAATCTTAATTTATATGTTAAGCTAAACTAAAAAGAAAGCTAAAACAGAGAAAAAAAATAAATTATGACTATTCTTTCTCACAGAAATTGAATAATTTTACTGTCCACTGCGTTTCAAGTAAGCTAATAATTACTTCCGTTTTCGCAAACTATGTTTTAGTTGTCAAAGCAACTATATCCTCGTAATGTATTCCGCCCTCCTGAATTTTCTTAATATAAGCACGTCATTACTCAGATCCACAGGTTCCGAAAATTACGTAATAAAAGGATATTTATGAAAGAGAGAGAGATATATTTTGAATTAAAAAAGTTCTTTATTTAATGGTTTATTTCTTGCATTAATTTCTAATGCAAAATCGCGTCGATTATCGGAATTCTTGCTTGCTTGCTTGCTTTTTGGTTTTACGGCTCAAAGACTACAGTGGTCATGCTGCGCCGGGACCTACTGTTTTCCGAGGAATCCGAACCTCTTAAGGCCTAGGGAACCAAACCCCGGACTACAGTGAGCAGTGCGATCTTTATGAGATCTCTGAGTAAGCGTTCTTTGCACTGCTGGGAGTCGAACCCGGATTAGCGGCGCACTAGGAGAACGCGTTACCACACTGCGCCACCGCAGGGCGATTATCAGAATTCATTTGCAATTAAATTTAGCTCCGCTAATTAGTGTTCATATAATCGGATGCGTTAATGCATTAGAGTCAAACTTTGTTAACATGAATTACTTTTAACACAAACCTTTTCCTCGTCGAATCCTATCCCTTCCAGATAACGTGAACTGTTTTTATTATGAACTGTTTCCTTGTCAAATTCAACAAAGTAATTCGATCCTATCCTTTCCGGATAATGTAAACTACTTTGATCATGAACTATTTCCTTGTCAAATTCTACAGTAATAACAATAAGATCCAATCCTCTTTCCGGATAACGTAAACTATTTTTATTATGAATTGTTTCCTTGTCAAATTCTATGGTAATACGATCCTATCCTTTCCGGATAATGCAAACTACTTTGAGCACGAACTGTTTTCTTGTCAAATTCTACAATAATAACAATAAGATCCTACCCTCTTTCCGGATAACGTAAACTATTTTTATTATGAACTGTTTCCTTGTCAAATTCTATGGTAATACGATCCTATCGTTTCCGGATAATGTAAACTACTTTGAGCACGAACTGTTTCCTTGTCAAATTCTATAGCAATACGGTTATATCCTTTTCGGATAATGTAAACTACTCTGAGCATGAACTGTTTCCCTGTAAAATTCTATGATGATGATTATACGATCCTATCCTTTCCGGATAATTTAGACTACTCTTAATATAAACAAATGTTTTAGCACTATAATTGTTCCCGTTAACATGGTTTGACAGTATAACTAAATGGGCGATACAGGACCCAATGATATATTTAAACCGAAATTAGAGCATAAACTAACGGAGTTTTGTAAATTAAGAAACTGTACATTAGTTTGCGCTAATTTCGTTTTAGCTACAACTTTAATAAGTATCAGGTAAAATTATGAAAACTTTTAATAAAACAAGTATATATTTCTTATTCAAAAAAATAGAATAATACAACAATTAAATACGTTTAATATCCTTAAATAGGCGATTTACTGAATGTATTAACCTTCTGATGCCCCGCGTAGTGCAGGCTCTACATCCATTCAGCTGCTACTAGAAGCAAAAGTCGTTGCCCAATGTAGAGAATATGCTACATGGAATTATGGGTTAAATAATAACAAAAAAATAATATTAACATAAAAACATTTTTAGCATCCCCATTAAGTCTAAAAGTGAAAACAAAAATGTCGAAAAACATTTAATTTTTCTTGGGCATTAGGAGGTTAAAGGTATAGAAATTAAAACAATTGAACATGTTCGGAATAGTGTTAAAAATGTGACATGTTTGGTCATTTTCGTTTTCCAGACTATTACCTTATATTTTAAAAAAGGAACGGTCGAAATATTCACAAAATTAGAATAGTTGAAAAAGATGGTCCAAGATATTAGAGTACTTCAAAATTTTCCGATTGTCTTATAGAAATGTAATATTAACGTACATTTCAGTAGCCACTGGACTGATTCGTGTGTAAGGAGTCGTTGGTATGGGCATTTCATTTAACTGTTCTCAAACATAGGTATCAGTTAAACTATACGTAAGAAATGTGAAAATGATAAGTGTAAAAATGTTTCCTATTTATCAATTTTTTTAATACTATCCATCTCACCATTCTGTTTTAATTTCAAATATTTACGATTTATTACTAAACGATTCTGTATACAAACAATATTTTCTACATGACTTTTTTCAGCAAAACAAGTGTGTAGCGCGCTACCCGTGGGAATATGTGGAGCTGTTGTCGCATTTCACCAGGAAAAACATCCCTGTCGCATGCGATAAATCATCTTCGGAAAATTCAAAATAGCAGAAGCATCACGAAATATATCGCGTCTGAAATAACTCTGCGGAAGAATTTTTACCCCGATGCTTCTATAGTGACGGATTATTGAACTTTTTTTTTTAATAAATGGTTGCTTTTATTTTATAAAGCTACAATCATGCTGTGTCGAGATCTAAAGTTTCTTGCTATATCTGAATCTTTATCGCCCTGGAAACCAAACGTCAAGAGACCCATTAGTAGAGTAACGGCAAACATTTTGGTATCAGCTGGATTCAACCCCAGTTTTTGAGTGTGACAGACAAGCGCGTTACCTTTATGCCTCTTTATATTTTTAATAAATATATTATGCATGCATGAATAAACACTGGAATACGCAGGGGGGTGTTGATGGGGGTTGTAACCCCCATTGCAATGAAATTTTGTATATTTAATATAGGAATGCGTGCGTTGTTGCTCTGTAACCCCCCCCCCTCATTGAGGCTATAACCTCCCTTACAAACCTTCTGCGTACGCCTATGACAATAAATATCCTAAAAATTCATTGTGATGCATTTACAGTAGAACTTCCCTATCAGCGGTTTGCTGCGAAAATTTTAAATATGGAAAAATTCTGGAAAAAATATTGATATTTTTTTTTCAAATTGTGGGTCATTCTGAATCTTCTTGCACTGTTACGCTTAGTACATGATTCGGCTCCCTTTGTCCTCTGTAACCGTTCTGACCTTCTCGACTGGCGTTCAGTTAGCCCCTAGCATTCTCCTTCCTTATTCTGGTTACCACAATGCTATTTTGACTATAACCCTTTATTTTGCTTAATAATGACATGGAAATGCAAAATTAATAACGAAAGTAATCATAACAGTTATTTTAAGAAGTAAATGTGCAAAACGCGAAATAAAAGTGTATTTAACTTGCGTGTGTACAAGGTGCTTTTCTTAATAATGTCGTTGTAATTAACGCCTATTCCCCTTTAAGGACGGTATTTTTCGGCAAATGCTTCAAAGAATTATGTACGTTCTTATTGACGACGTTTCCTATTACCGACGTTTTTCTGTCAAGAGTCGTTAATGAGATAATTTACGGTATTTTTCATTGCTTCACTGTCCATGACTGAACCGTCTGAGGCCCGTTCATCTGAAAGATGCGTCGGGGAAAACATCTGAAAGAAACAGTGGAAGAAACATCTGAAAGAAAAACCCGAAAGAAACGTCTAAAAAAATATCTAAAGAAACACCTGAAAAAAACGTCGGAAGGAACATGGGAAAAAGTTTGAAAAAACGTAGGAAAGAGCACAAGCGTAATGCTACACAATATATTTTACTATTGCTTAATTTTGGCAATGTTTTATTGTACGTAATTTATCAATTAACCGCTAACATGGATATTTGTGTAAACATAAAAACAACCAATTCGCTACTGTCTGCAGTTTCACGCGAAAAACTAACCACTGTCCATGGTAGGTTTTAGATCGTATCACATGCGGATACTAAGAGAATATTTTACTTCACATATAATAAGCTTCTTTGAGAGGATCAATTACATGCGAGTGTTCCTAGATATGAGAACGGCACAAACATAAATGTATAAGAGTATTTTCAATTTCAAATTTTGAAATTGTCATGAAACATATTTTCTTGTATTTCTTCAGATCTTGCAGTGACAATCGTTCGGCCATTGGCGCCGTTAGCGGGAGGGGGGACACCTCCCGCTAACGGCGCCCATGCCTTCTTCTCAAGGCTGTAAAACAGTTTAGTGAATGTACAAGATACTAAAATGCTACAAAAATAATTGATACTGCTTGGCAATTAGTAATGAGATAAAAAAAAAAATACCTTATTTTAAAATGTACTTGTAAAACCTTTGAAAATAAATGCATAGCAGAATTGTGCAAATCAGATTTTCGAACAGCTAGGAAGGGGGCTCTAGCGCCCTCTGCCCCCACGTATGGGCGCCCATTCATGCCCACCCTATTTACAATTTCTTCTCTCACTTTCACGTTAACTGCCCGACCTCCCCCTAACCCCCACTTATTTTCATTCACAGGCCATAAACTTCGTTCTTTGTTACATAGACGTAATATTTTGCAGACATTCCCTGATTTCTTTTAAAAGAGAAATTTTACACTATTTGAAATTTTTACTGGTAAAATTTTTTTTCTAAATTTTCTGATATGATAAATATTTAAATTTTCATGTAGTCTGTCGAAGTTCAGAAAAATTAATGCCGAAATGAGGTATTCGCGCGAGGCATAAGGCCGGCTCTGACAGCGAGTGCAATTTCGTAAACAGCTCAGTCGTATTTTGCTAGTCATGAAAAACAACGGTGAAAATTCTGTTGCGAAATTACGATTGGGGATGCGTACAGAACTATACTTAGTAATGCGTCTCCACACACAAACCTGGTTTCATGTAAAGTTTCGTAAATCCAAAGTACAGACCCTGTTTTTGAATTCGAAAACAAATGTTCTACTTTGCATTCACGGGAGACGAACAAAAGGTGACTCAGCCATTAAGAATGTTGCAATAGTCGAACGCGGTTATAACGTCATTCAAGGGACCGGAAAACTTTTGATGCTGTAATCGATATGTAATTTTAAAATATTGGTATATAGGATTTGATACAGTACTGCTATACTTGTATATACCTTTCAACTTTTAGTGTTTACTTTAGAACTTTACTTCATCTTTTAGAGTTCTATTGCTACGTTATCTAATTGTTTTCATTCAATTTTATATTGCTCTCAGTTATGACATTTACTTTTAACACTCGATGTAAGAGCCTTTAACCTGTCGGGTTTTAAACTTATAAATAAACAGACAGACAGACAGACAGACAGACAGACAGACAGACAGACAGACAGATAGATAGATAGATAGATAGATAGATAGATAGATAGATAGATAGATAGATAGATAGATAGATAGATAGATAGATAGATAGATAGATAGATAGATAGATAGATAGATAGATAGATAGATAGATAGATAGATAGATAGATAGATAGATAGATAGATAGATAGTGGGACAAACTCCTCCGTGTACTCTTGTTGGTTGTATTTGTTTGGAAGATAAAGTTTGTAGGTACAGCTAGGTGCCAGCTTTGTAGGTACAGGTAGAAAATAAGTATGTAGGCATGTCCAAAGAATCGCCATATTTTTGGTGGGAAGACCTCTCATTTATATCATCCCAAGTAAGATTTTTTGGGGTTAGAAAAAGAAATAATATATATACAGTAGTGGACAAAATTGTGGAAACCCTTTGAAAAAAGTTTATTTTAGAGGTTTGATGGCTAATAACACCACTTTTTTTTGTACCAATACTATAAAATTATATATCATTAGAAAGGTAATTTAATAAAGATTGTAATGCAATAACATTTGTTCAATTATCTGTATTCTATCAAAAGTTATAGCCAAATAACCAGAAAAAAGAAGCACAGCTTGCTTACATTTATATGAAGTAGCTTTCCTTCATTTGAATGTGGCCAATGAGCATGAGTGTTTACAGAGCCAATCAGGTGTCATCTTGTTTTGGCAATGAGCCAATCATGTTTTCTCTTGTTTTGGCAATGAGCCAACAGGTTACAGGACATTTATCAGTGTGTTCTGTAATTGCTATCAAGTTGGTTGTTTTTTTTTTGTGCTCTTTGATTTAGTGTGCTTGTAAAACGTAATAAAATTAAAGAAATGGCGCAAAGAGTTGACTGGTCACCTAGGAAGCGATGTAAAATAGTAATATTAAGTGAACAAGGCTACAGTTATGAAGAAATTAGAAGAAATATTGGGGGAAACTTAACTAAAGGTGGCATTTCTAAATTTTTGAAGAAGTATAAGGAGACTCAGTCATTACAAAACCAGACTGGTAAAGGCAGAAAAAGGTGCACAACAGCAAGTGATGATAGAAGAATTAAAAGACAGTGCCTAGGTGACAGGAAAAAATCATCTCTGTGTATACAAGGTGAAATGGCGCAATGCAATGTGAAGTTAAGTGCAAGGACTGTTCGGCGCAGACTGCATGAAT
>QLNU02014802.1:18442700-18471964 GCA_006491805.2 Dysdera silvatica
AACGTATATTACTAATAAGCAATCAGCATCATTAAAAACTGATAGTAAATAAATAAAATAAAGATTTGATAATAAGCATAAACCAAGACATTAAAATTTCAAGACCTCTTTCTTTTAACATTTTGTATGATGACACTGTTCCCGTTAACGTTATTTTAATTTCTATATCAATTAATTACTTTTTAATTACATTAATTAGTTACATGTTAGAGAAAAATTCTGGCTTGAATTATTCTTAGTATAATTAAGGAGTTTAGCTTACAAAGCATTCAACTTCCCGTTTTAAAACAATCTTGTAAGTCTAAATTCAGATTAATTATTATTTCTCATTGAAAAGCAATCAGGAAATGAAATAAAGCTCTTAATAGCTAAAAATTATAAAGTTATTCTCATGTTCTTGTTATTTGTAACGTTGAAACAAATTATTATTGGGCCAATTTCAACTTCTTTATTTTTTATTAGCAAATATTGGATTAATAACTCATTAAAAGTTCCTTAATTAATTTATTTTGTTTTGAATACTAGAATCAACGAAGCTTTATTTCTCAATGAAAAAATAGTGTATTAATTGCGTACAAGCGGAAAAGAATATTAATATATTTCTCCTTTAATTATCATGAATTAAATTCCAGAAATCAATAATCGCATTGAAAAAATGAACTCAATTCTTGGGGACGTTTGTTTAAGCAGTTCACCGCGAAACTTAATATGAGCATATGCTTTTTAGTTTTTTGGCGGAAGGATATATAAGCTCTTGTTGCTCCAAATCCTTCAGATTTGTGACGAATCCGAATCTTTTTCTTCAAAGAATCAAATCAAAGTAGCACCTGTGGAAAGCGAATAACAGAAAACGGTGGATACGTGCTGAAATCAGAGTCGGACTATTTGTATGATAGTTAACTGCGTTACAACCACGTCATTGCAAGAAGATTTACGCTTTTGGATGCGTTTTCCATGTTGAAGTTTTGGCGTTCTCGGCGTCCGACTTTGGTGTATAAATTCACTTCGGAAAATTATGAAAGACGGAGAATAAAATCGATATTTTCTAATTTTAACTTGCATTTCATTGTGTAGTATCCTATTTTGTATAATTTTATGGGTAATTCTTGTGTAGCCAAAGTTGAAACATCAGAACTGTAAGAGTTAAAATTCAGAGAAGAGTTCAATAAAGCCTTGTGTGTCCTTTTGCTTTCCCGTCAGATGTACTCTTATCAACAACAATTAAAAGACTCTAACCCAGATTGTCTTCTAGATTTCTTCCTTGTCACTCCCCTCCCCACATTTATTTGACTTCGTCTAAATCTTTCCATTTTGGTTTTTCAGTATTTTACATGTTGTGTCCTTAGCTCTAAAGATGGTGTCCTTCCTTTCATTTTGTAACGCTTTCTGCACTTTTACCAAAATAAGCGTTCAATCAACATAATCATACTCGAAAATGTCTGCTTCAAGAAGTGATAAAAATGAAATCCCTGATTCTACTTTTCCACCAAACTTATTTGACTTTAACATTTCGACTTTACTCAATTGTCTATACTAATTGCAACTATTGATAAATTACTATTGCAGAATGCATGTAAGGGTAATTTCTGACTGCTGTTTTTTCACAACTCACGTAAAAGTTTCCAGTTTTACTTTCGTAAATTGTTGCCATTTGAAAGAATGGAAATTTTTTGGCGAAACTTCGCAAGTTTTCAGTTGTTTTCCTGAGTGTAAAAACGCAATGTTACTATTTCTCGGAGTTTTGATATTCTTGAAGAAAATAGCAATTTTCTACTTTCCTTTCCAAAAGCGTCATTATGGCGAGAAAAGTTTCAAATCTTGCACCTGTTTACTCCAAGGAATTTCTCTTCTCTGATCGATGAACTCTGTCTTCTTCTTTTAAACATTCAGGAGAAGCTCTTTGCATTTAAAATTCTTTTGCATCTTGTAATTGATTTATGGCATGTAGTGCTACAGGTAGTAACCATTTCCTGTAAATGTTTATACAGAAAGTAGCGATGAGGTACACATTTAAATTGCTGAATAAATCTTCGGGAAAGAAAACATTTTCATAAATGTCGACGTGATGGAAAACATAGAAAAAAAATTTGACAGGCAATAGCGTTGTTCTCGAACGATCATCTGTAATTCTATTGAGAGGAAGACGTTATAAGAAACTATCACACAATAGAATGCAATGAGAATAAGAATTGTTTTGTGTCAAGTTTCTGAAAGATTCAGCCATAATTATAATAAGAGATAGTTTTAGATAAAACGTGTTTTAACATTAAAATGTATAAATACTTTGATTAATTTGCACTATAACTAATAAAACATTTCACTGGTCAAAATATTCGAGACAGGGAAACAGAAAGATTAGAAGACCAAAGAAAATGGAAGAAGTAGAAAAATAAAAATACAGAAAGTAAATTAGGGGAAAATAAATAAGATGTTTAAAAAATTTAAGGTAGAAAGTGAAGCTAAGGAGATAGAGATAATTGGAAAGATTAAAAATAAAAAAGGATTTTAGTGAAAAACAGTAAAAATATTACGAAGGTCTTGGGATTTCATTTATTCATAATCCATTAGGATATCTTGCCAACTGCATAACAAGCAAGTGAAAGAAAATCGCCTAAGGTCGATATTTAAATTTAGCGGGTTTCAATTAATATTAATCCGCAACTCTTTAATCCGTAACTCTCTAATCCGCAGCTCTCTAATTCGCAACTCCCTAGTCAGCAAGTCTCTAATCCGCAACTCTCTAATCAGCAACCATCTAATTCGCATTTCTCTAATCCGCAACTCTCTAATTCTCAAGTAACTCGGTAGGTTTTCAATGTTAACAATAGCCACCATTATTGCATTTATGGAAGACCTTTGCCTTGTCCTTTTCATTGCGTATAGACAGGCAGACAGGAAAGCCAAAAGCAATAGCGGGTTCAATATCTATTGAAACCCGCTAAAAATTCACAACGTTTCAGAAACTGACGCTCTCATTATCACTTCCCATTTTCACCTTTATTTTTATTTTATCTCCTTTCTTTTCTAAAATTTTCTTGTCATCGAGACAGATAACGAAGTTTATCAGCTGTATTTTAAAATGATAAACGCGTGAAATTTCATTACTACTAAATTTTAGAAGGGCCAGGTATAAGATTTGCGGGCTTTGAGGCAGCAGATTTAGAAGATCGTCCCCTCTCGACCCATCTCTACTTCTCTCCCCGCCTAATCATTTTTTAAGAGCTATAAACGGAGTACCAAGATCGTAATTTTTTAATAATTCGCGTAAATATCTTTACAAAGATAGAAAAGATAACACGAAATAACTTCACGCTGAACCCCCTGGACATTTTTCTTTTACTCCTGGTCCTGATCATTGGTCATATAGGGCCTAAAATTCTATGTTTCCTAGACAAATAGCAACATCTTGTCATATGCACGATAATTTCTATTTTGCGTGTTTCCGAAATTCATATTTGAGCTTTTTTTTTAATCTTTTGAATAACGGTATTAGGGAGTAACCTACCAAAGAATTTTTTGTAGCTTTTCGGCTAATTTACACCTAAAAGTTGTAGCCGCATCAAAAAAGTACACCATTCAAGATACGCATCCTTAAAATCAAATTCCTTCCTCTCTGGATTTATTTGGAGTTTTATTTGAACCATTTATTTGGAGTTTTGCGGCGAATTGCTCAACAGTTTTTCTAGCCGAATTTTAGTTACCATCGCCTTTTAGCGAAAAGGCTAGCGGCAGGTCGATTCCTGAGCTGTATGTTTTTGTTTACATCGATAGATCTCAGTAAATGCGAAGAAATTTATTTAGAAAAAGTGACAGGAGCACAACCAAGTTAAGTTAGAAAACCACCTCATGTTATTAATATACATATACTGTCAATAGCAATGACGTAGAAAAGAGAGGGGCTAAGGGGAATCGAACCCCATTGGATATTAAAATACATTATTTTCTCATAGACCGTATCAGAGTATCTTCTTTAGAGCCACTTGAGGCCCCGCCTTCCTCATGACTTGTGAATGGCTACGCTATTGGTCAATAGTATCAATCTTGTTCAGTCAATAATATCGATATATATATACGCTTCTGAGGTTGCCTACGTTTGCTAGCGAAAATGAAGGTACACCAGAAGTACCGTGTTGAAGTTTGGATTATACAATGTAAAAAGTATACACACACATGCAAAACTTTTGAAAAATGGGTTTAAGTGGGAGGTATCTGCTTGTGTTATTGCTTTGTTGATCCAAGGCGAGTATGAATTTTTGCCATACAAATAGTTTCTTAAATTTTCAATTTGTGTGTCGTTCAGGTTTTTCAGGTCCATTTGTCCACGTCCTCCTACACATTCTAGGAAAGCGTTTCTTTTAACAGCTGATGATAGGTGTAGTTATCTATATTCAGTCTGTGTCGTTTTCATTCTCCGTTGCAGGTCTTCCGCTCAGCGTCTGCCCACTTCATAATACCAAAGGAATACCCAAATATTGGTATTTCGTAGTTTTTATTGCTTGTGTGATATTTTTCCATTGTCTTATTATTATTATGTTCTTTATACCTTGTTGTATTACACAGTATCTTAAGAACTATCCTCTTGATTTGGAGTTCTTGACTCAGTTCGAGTCTCACCCAGAAATCTGAGAACGGTCCACGTATCTTTATTATTATTATATTAAGCATTAAATCAATATATGCCCTTGTGTCAGATACTATGTACTCACACTAGATACGAAAATATATTAATGCTCGCAGACCGGTGGCGATATTTTCAAGCTTTAAGATTTTATTCCGAATATTGGACAAGATGAACGCTGGGTTGGGGGCGAATTTTTATCGACATCTTTAAGACCAATCGCGCTATTTCACTAGAAGTTTGAAAATTCATTTTAGGATTTTATTTTACATTGTTATCTGATATTAAATGACACTATTATGCCATTAATTACTGTTAGTGAACGCCTCTGGATCTCATTCCGGAAGTTTTGGTTTACCGTGCTGAATATATTTTGATCAGTTTCTGCCCTTTGTTTCTTCGTTTTAGATTTCTTTGAGAAGTATGGATTTGCCAATCATTCTGCCTTCACTTGACAAAGGGAGCAGTTGGCTCCCGAAACGTCGTGTTTTTAAACCTTACGCCAGTGTTGAAATAACTGTTGTTATGGAATCTCCTGGTGAAACTTTATATTGCTTCGTTTGGCAACAGAGTTCACAAAACTATTTAAATCATTGATTTTTCACGACAGTTTTATTTAGCGTTGACTATGGACATTTACACGAAGATCTGATAGAAGACATAGTATAAATAAACATTGATCTCGATATTATACATGGCTTATATCCACTCGGGCAGCAATATGTAAAGGCAAGTTCCTGATAAAGACCACACTACCCGAAAATAAAATTTAGTCTATGTGACAAACATTTAAGGAACACATGAAAAATGTATAATCACGTTTTATGCAGCACAAAAATATTAAGATAATGATATATAAACGTATAAATTAATCTGAACGGCAACAGAGCGATCCCCAGACAATAGCAAGGGAATAACCATCAGACAATACACAAATTAAAGTCCATGCGTGTCGAAAAAACAGCATTTTTATGAATAATTTTTATATAAATTTTCGTTAAGGAATCGCCCTTTCCTCACTTCTGCTCTTACTTTTTATTGGCACTAAAATGAAAAGAATAGTTCCAAAGTTAATGACAAATTCACAGTGCTAGTGATATACAGGGTGTCCCAAAAACATTGACCGCAGCTCTAATTCCGTAAATGTGACTTTTGACATGTGTATTGAATTAAAAAGTCGCATAAAAGAAGGTGCAGAATTTTATGAAATCGATTAAAATTGCAGAGGATTATTTTTCAAAGAAATACAAAATTTAAATTTTTGTATGGTCCCTGTACACAAAAATTTCCAATAAGTGAAATGTTCCCCATACTCCAATAGCTCAATATACAAAATTTCAGCATTCTAGTGGATAAAAGAACCAGAGATATGAAGACCCAAAATAATGTGACTTAGCAGAATGAATTTACCTCTTCCCGGCATGTACCTATTTCATGTACCTATTTCATGTACCTACCTTTCAAAAAGAATGGTGTAAGTTGGTTATTTTGGGTTTTCATATATCTGTTTTTTTTTCCACTAGAATTCTGAAATTTTGTATATTAGCCTATTGGAGTATGGGGGCACATTTAACACATTGGAAATTTTTGTGTACAGGAAACTTATAAAAATTTAAATTTTGTGTTTTTTCAAAAAATAATCCTCTGCAATTTTAATAAATTTTATAAAATTCTGCACCTTTTTTTTACGCCGCTTTCCAATTTAATACATATGTCTAGAATCGATATTTAGGGAATTAGAGTTGCCGTCAATGTTTTTGGGCCACCCTGTATACAGATTCAGGAAATGCTGTAAAAATATCCCGTATTTCTAGATAAGACATGGCGGAAAACGACTCGCCGTCGGAGGTTTAGAAATATAGAAGCTCCCAGTACAGTAAATTACATTTTAAGTTCCCACGTCGTTTATATGTGATTTTTTTTGCAAGTTCCATTTACGAAAAACCTGTTATTTTTACGAAAGGGATTTTCCGATAACAGGTTTGATGTATGAGTGCGTTTACTCGAAAGTGCCCGCTTTGAGGTGTAATGGGTTTGATATATGAGCGCATTTACTTGAAATTGCTTGTTTTGAGGTGTTATTTTTTTCGGTTTATAGCCTATCATTTTTGTTCAGGTTTACAGATCAGTACACTAAAAGTTTGAGTTATAAAAATAAATTGTAAATTTATATAGTTAGTAGAAAATTGAACACTGTAATGGAGAAAAATACATATTCATCTGTAAATAATAAATTTTATATATGGAGCAGCTAATAATATTTACTAAATTGTAGAAAATATAAAAAATTTATTTCTTTTGTTTTTATTGAGCAAGAATGACTAAGATCTTGTTTAGTTCAATCTTACAGTTTTCTAAGAATACCGAACGTCTATCACCTATCGAGACAAACCCTGGTATGTACAGATTAAAAAACAAATGTTCTGTACTATATTCGCGGCAAGACTAACCTGGTACGCTGACAAAGCGCAGAGCAGTATGATTTCGCCAGTGCAATATAGTTCGCCCTTTCTTACGTTAAGAGAGTTAATAGAAGATACATTTCAGGCATAAAACATTGAAATAATGTTGAAATGCATAAAACATAGGCATGTTTGTGTAATTAAAATCTGGTATTTATTAAATTTAGGAAAAAGACTCATTATAACTAGCGCTGATGTCATTCAAGTAACTGACCACTCAGAGGACTTCGTTTGCTTGGCGAGAAATTTGGCGCCTGGAATTTTGGCAACCGCGTTTTTCTGCATTCCAAATTAGGCGATAAATAGCCTAATAATGTTGAGGGTTATCTCATTTTTCGCCAATTTGTGAACGAATACTTGTTGCACACACGTGAATAGGTCACCGTAGCCTTAATAGTGCACCAGGTCAGTTTAATCGGATTTATTACTGGATTTTTTACGCGGTAGATTAATGCGTAATTTTTGAGCTCCCGGACATCTTGTTGAATTGCAAACTTCCAATTGAGCAAGAAAAAGAGAAAGGAAAAGAAATATGAAAAAATGCATTCGTTCGACGTACGAACTTCCCAAATATAGCATAAATCTGTTTATTAGAAACAACTGGGACCAAAAGCAGTACGGATAATTGAAAATTTGGGTTAATGAACGGTTAAAGGGTTGAAGAAGATTAATTTAAGAAAAAATAACCATTTTACAAGAGTTTAAATGCGCCCTTTTCTTTTCTTTTTCAATTTTTTATGAACCCGTATGTGTTAAGCGGTACTTTTGAACTGTGAGGATTCCAAATATTATTAGATTTAGATGCAGGGAGTATCTGCTATGCACTTTTTTTACACACTTCGCTCTGCATCCAGACTTAGGAGTAGCAGATGGTTTACGATGCACAATCACAATGCGTGCGGGTTTAAAAGTGTTTTTTTTCAAAATTTTTTTAGTTTTTATGTCGCATTTGATCGAATTTCTAAATTTGCCAAAACTTAGCATTGTTTCCATTCAGTACAAATGGTTTTGCTCGTCTTTTCGGTTTGTCAGAATATTTTTTTTCGCTTACAGAAGATTGTAACCTGCAAAAAAAAAAAAAAAAAAAATTGACCACGAATAATATGAGTCCGGATATCCTTCGTATGAAAGAATTTCATTTTGCTGATGCTGAAATCCAAGAGCTAGTCAAGCTAAACGAGATTTGCATCACACAGACTTCAAGGTCACTTTTACTCCAATCAATAAACTCGGTTATTCCAAACTCGAGGATATTATTCCTGATTGCAATTATTTTGGAATTTACTCCATCCCATGCCAGTGTAGTCGTGTTTATATTGGTCAAACACGTCGGGCCCTTCGATTTCGTCTTAAAGAGCATGAAGCCTACGTGCGTAAACAACAACTGGAAAAATCTGCTTTGGCCAAACACGCCTGGGAAGCTGGCCACAAATTTTCTTTCGACAAGGCCCATCTAATAGAGAAAGTTTCTTCACCAGCCGACCTCAATTTCTTTGAAGCCTTCCATATTCTTTCGCATTCCTCTTCTACTGTTAACGATCAGCTTCCGTTCAATTCCATGTCCTCTATTTGGAGAAACTTCATTCGTCCCATAGCAAAAGACGCGGCTACGGACCCACAACTGGTTTACCCGAACTAATTTTCAACTAGAAATTTGGCATCGACAGACATTCTAGCACGTGGACCATGTTAGTGTAACTAGGGTTCTGAAGAAGGAAGCCTAAAGTGCTTCTGAAAAAGCTATCAACCGTTTTATTAATTTAGACTGCAATTATGTGTTTTATTTTATATAAAGAACAGGGAAAGTTGTCATTACCGAATTTGCTTACTTAGGTGGGCCTTTATTAGCCATTGATGTCGCACTCGCTTCTCACTCTTTACTTGGTAATCTCACATGCTATTATTATTATGGCGTTATCCTTAACTAAGGACGCTGGTCTGCTTTTTCTCATTCTCTAGCTGCTCTGTTTTCTGTGTCTCTCATTTTTAAATTAGTTTTTAAACTAGTTTTCAAACCCCTTACAAGCTACGCCCTGAGGCTGTCCCGAAACGGCGTTTTATGGGTATATTTCGCTTACTATTGAGTTTCTGGGATGAACGCCTAAAATTTTATCAAATAACAAATAAGGTCAGGCTTGGATCACGTGGTATGAACTCTGTGAGAAATCCCGGTTAACCTTTAACCTTTGACTCTTGTCCTGGGCCGCTGGAAATCTTTAACTATTTATTGGTGAAAAATCGTCAGCTTATGCTTTTGCATAGCAGAATTTTGCTTTAGAATATATATGAAATTACTTTTAAGATTTCGTATCTTGGGGAAAAAAAAACTTTTACGAAATCAACAACTCCTCCCCTATGAATATAATAGATATTCTCTTAACCATTTCATTCGAATATTGTTACTGAGTTTCTATTTTATGTAGTCTGAGTTTGTGTCATTTTTATGTTGTGATATCGACTTTGTAATGACTTCTGGCATAGTTCACCCTTAGAAATATGGGAACAAAACCCTATTATGTCTTGGTGCATTAAAAATGTCTATGAAAGGTTATATATAGCCTCTATTATCTATATAGCTCTATATGCTCGATCCATAAAAGAGACTTTTGTCCATTTATTTGTGCTTTTACTGAGTAAGAAGAGCTTACGTGATCTATGCCGTCTGCTGTCTTACCAGAATTGGACCTTCCGATTGTAAATAATAAAATGGTAGGTTTCATTGCCTCTCATTGTTTAAATAAGCTATAATGTTTAACAATATATATATAAAAATTATGTATCTGTAGGGAGGCCTTCTCTAATATTTTTCTTCAGTTCTTGTGAACCAAAAATGACAATAATTTTTTTATAGATCAAAGAGAACTTTTTCCAAGTTAGCCGAATATGATTATGCGCGTTAAACAACTACAACTGTTATCAAAACTCCCTCAAAATTCGTGAGATCCAAAAAAGAGGATTTATTTTTCTTACTTTTTAGCTCATTCTTTTCAAAAAAGACTTTATTTCACCTCAGAAATCAGAAACTCTTCGAAATCTTTCGAAGAAAAGAAATAAAAAGAAGCAGAAAGAGAAAAAAATAATTTATAGATTTTTTCCCTTTCTTTATCCCCAGATTGAAGCCCTACCTGAAGGATGTATAGTGTATTTTGCTTCTCCTCTGTAATTTTCCACGATAAGCCATTCATTGGTCCTCTGTAATTTTCTACGGTTGGCCATTCTTTGTAAAGGCTTCGAATACAGTGGTTTAAATAATTTATTTTTAAATCACGTACAGATTTCTCCAATTTTTAATTTCTGTGTATATATCATCATCATCATCATCATATTCAACCATTATCTATCCACTGCTGGATGAAGGTCTCTCCAAATGCTTTCCACACAAGTCTATCCTGAGCAATTCGCTTCCACGTCACCCCAACCTGTTTTCTTATTTCATCCACCCATCTAGTTTGAGGACGTTTTCTAGGTCTTCGGTGGTCTCTTGGAATCCAGTTCAGAATTTCTGTTGTCCATCGTTGATCAGTTCTTCTTGCAATATGCCCAGCCCATCGCCATTTCAGCCCTTTTACTTTAACAATGATGTCCTCTACTCTAGTTTGCTCTCTCACCCAAGTGTTTCTTTTTCGATCTCTCCTAGTTATTCCAAGCATGCACCTCTCCATGCTCCTTTGCGTTGTCTGTAACTTTCGTATTGCTCCAACTGTTAGACTCCATGTCTCTGATCCATAAGAGAGGACTGGCAATACACACTGGTTGAAGACCTTTCTTTTTAGACACAAAGGCAATTTCCCCTTCAGGATAAAACTGTTTCTTCCAAATGCACTCCAGCCAAGTTTAATACGTCTGTTGAGTTCTTTCATAATGTTGCCATCCATTGAAATCAGCTGGCCAAGGTAAATATATGAATCAGCAATTTCTAGCTCAATGTTGTCAACTTGTATTTTTGTTTCCTCTACAAAATTATTGAACATGATCTTAGTTTTTTGTAGGTTCATCTTGAGTCCAACTTCTTTACTTCTAGTTGAGAGCTCCTGTACCATGTCTTGGAGTTCTGATGGGTTCGTTGAAAAAATAACAATGTCATCAGCAAACCGCAAATGATTTAAATATTCACCATTTATTTTTATTCCCTTGTTATTCCAATTTATCAGCTGAAAAATCATCTGTAAAGCTGAAGTAAAAAGTTTTGGAGAAATGGTATCTCCCTGCCTCACACCTTTACCAATTTTGATAGTTTTGGTATCTTTATGTAACCGAAATTTTGCACTTGCATTTTTATACACACGTTTCACCATGTCAATGTACACATCCTCAATGTCTGTTGATCTTAAAGAGTTGATGACTGCTGATGTTTTAATAGAGTCAAAGGCCTTCTCATAGTCAATAAATGCAACACACAATGGAAGTTCATATTCATGTGTTCTTTCAATTAATTCTCTTAATACTTGAATATGGTCCACTGTACTGAATCCACTTCGAAATCCAGCTTGTTCTCTTGGTTGAGCTGCATCTAATTTTTTCTGCAGGCGATGTGTTAGCACTTTTGTGAAGATTTTATAAATAGCAGGTAACAAGCTAATTGGTCGGTAATTTTTCAAATCCTCTTTATCACCTTTTTTATGCAAAAGAATTACTGTTGCAGAATCCCATTGGTTTGGTATGTTACCGCTGTTAAGACATTTGGTAAAGAATTTTGCAAGTATGTCTTCTACATATTCTCCAGCTTCTTTTAGGATATCTAATGTAATACCATCATCGCCAGGGGCTCTTCCTTTCTTCATACTTTTTATTGCAAATGAAACTTCTTCTTTTAAGATTTTAGGAGCTGTTCCTTCGACTATTTCAGTGTCTTCGTTTAATCCACTGTTACTTTCATATAGTTTTTTGTAGAATTCTTCAACTCTTCTAAGTATTTCTTCCCTATTTCTTGTTACGGTGCCATCCTCTCCTTTTAATGCAATGATGTGTTTCTTCCCAACAGATAAACTTCCTTTAACAACCCTAAGGCTCTTGTTATTTTCAATGGCCTTCCTTACTAACTCACAATTGAATTTTCTTATGTCTTCTTTCATGCTTTTGCGCAGAGTTTTACAAAGTTCTATGTACTCAATCCTGGAACTGGTATTTCGATTGTCCACCTTCATATCTCTTCGCCTTTTCATGAGCTGTTTCGTCTTCTCAGATAATTTGCTATTGTGCTTTTTACAGGTTACACCACCAATTTCCCCAGCAGTTTCAACTATTGTCTTAACAATGTTTTCATTTGCTTCTGAGATATCACTTTCATCAATAAGTCCTTCCAGTGCAGAAAAGCGATTTTTTAATTCCAACTTGAATGCCTCGGTATTTTCTTTTAATTTCTTTAAATCCACCCTCTTACTTACTTGTTTCCTAATGAGCTTCTGTCGTTCTAATTTAGTATTTAAGTGCACTTTACATCTCACCATTCGATGATCACTTCCAGTATTAAATCTGTTCAGTACACTGCAATCTTCAATAATTGATTTCTTGTTTGCCAGGATATAGTCAATTTCACTAGTTCCCCCATTTGGGTGTTTCCATGTCCATTTTCTTTGCGGTTTCTTCTTAAAAAATGAATTCATGATGCTAAGGTTTTCAGCTTCTGCAAATTCGATGAGTTGATCGCCACGTTCATTCCTTTCCCCATATCCGTATTTACCAACCGATGTCTCTCCTTGTTCCTGTTGTCCAATTCTTGCATTGAAATCCCCCATGATGAGCTTGATATGTTGTTTCCCTTTGGTGTGTAACTCTTTGATTTCTTCATAAAATTCTTCAACCTCTTCGTCGGTATGGCTTGATGTTGGTGCATATACCTGTACTATTTGAAGTTGGTATCGCTGGGTTAGTTGAACAACGAGCCTCGCTGCTCGATCTGATGTACTTTCAACTTCCAGAAGACAGTCTTTAATTCTTTTGTTGATTAAGAAGCCAACACCACTTGTTCTTCCAGTTTCCGTTCCTCTATAATAAAACAAATGTCCACTTTTAAGTTCCACCAACTCTTCACCTTTTCTTCTAACTTCACTGAGTCCTACAATGTCCCATTTGATCTTGTCAAGTTCTTCTTCCAATTCCTGAAGTTTTGCTTCAGAAGCAAGGGATCGTCCATTAAACGTAGCCAAGGTCAATAACAAACGGCAGCCTGGGCCATTCCAGTGATTCTTAGCACCCCCTGCTTTCATGCCACACTGACCGCTGCCTTGATCAGGAGCACTCCAGCACCTGGAGACTAGGGGCCATGGTTTCTGGTGTGTCAACATAATGGAGGAATTAGCCATAATTTCACCACGCTGGCTAGACGGGTTGGTGAATTAGCCCTCCCCTTCCGCCTTTCTATCCGTGCAGCAAATATTAATTTGCCACATAAATAGAAAGCTCAGCCTGCACCACTTGAAGGCGGGGTAGGACACTAGGTTACTGGCCTGGCCGGTTCCACACATCGTCACATACGTTCAGCGTGTGGGTCTCCTTCCAGTTAGATACCAGCAACCCTTTTGCAGGCCTGTGTGTGTATATATATAAGAGTAAATATTCAAAAATAATAAAATAAAATAAAAATATTAAAAATTTTATGAATTTTCAAACTGTATATTTGCGCTAAAGCTGCGAAATATAACGTGGGAAATAAATATTTTATTACCATAAAAACAAAAAACAAAAATTAAATTGGAATTAAAAAAAATTAAAATTGAATTGGAAAATTCTAAAAAATTTCAACTGGGAAAAGTGAAAAAATTGGAAAACAAAAAATTAATAAATAGTACCCTAGGAACTAAACTTCGTCGGGGGAGAATCAATCCAGGGGAATAAAATAGAAGAATTACTTTTTTCCTTTTTTCAGTTGAAAATTATTTAGCATTTTTCAATTCAATTTTTAATTTTTTTTGCTTTTATAATAATAATAATAATATATATATACACGTACACAGAGGGGGATTGATTTAATTTCATGCGGCCTTGAGTACAGTTAACGCCGTAGCTGATTAAAAGTAGCAATTAGTTCTAAATAATTTAATTATCAATCAAAATAAAAGAATAAAAAGGACAGCAAAAAAATAGTTTGAATCCAGAGAACCACAAAAAATTAAAAAAAATTATAATAAGCAATAAATAAATAGCAAATACATAGTAGAACCTCCGTATCTCAAAGTCGATGGTTTCATGAAAAAATTTCTTTATATAAAAACATATTTTTCATATATATAGTATTATGTGGTATATTTCATTTTGAAACACATTCCCTCATTAATGCAATCTAGTACATACATAAGTAAATCTAAATCACATTATAGACAAGTTATCTTCGTGCAGTTATCTTAATCATGAATAACTTCTAATCACAGTGCACAAAACTTAAACTTATAGAAGAAAATAAAATGTTCAATTGTACGAATAGTAATAATTACATTTTAAAACGGACTTTTCTACTTGAAGAGAAATTTCAAAATCGTTGTATATTACTAGCTCTCTTTTATGGATCAGACACAAGAAATTTAAATATATACAATCCAAAATTTAAGAGAAATACAAGAGAATATTGAAAAGTGCATTATTAAGAGAAGTACGAAATTCCGGGAGGAAATACTCATATGGAAGAGCAAACAAAGTTTGTGGAGATCTTTGTTAAAATAAAATAATCCAAGTGGCAATGGGTTGAGTATGTCCAAAGAAAAATTGACCAACGATGAACAACTGGAACTCCTAGTAGGTTCTCAAAAGACCACTAGAAAGCTAGAAAATACCTTGCGACAAGATGAATGTAGAAAATAAGAAACAGGTAAGAGAAACCTAGAGAAGAATCAACGGACTTGATCTAAAGCAGAATAAGCATATATGGGGGAGCACTTGGAGAAACTTTAATCCAGCGTTGACTAAATAATCGTTGACTATGAAAATGGTGGTATTGCGTTGTAAGCGTCCAAGAAATATGGCTGCTATTAAGGCGGAAGTATCAAAAGAGTAGATACAGAAGAAAATACAAGCTGAAGACATGATCCCCAGCGTAGGGGTATAGATTGGCAATAAAAATAATCTAAGCAATGAACAACGGGTGTAGATGAAATTTTTTACTCTTTATTAAAGACCAACTAAAACAACACAGATAATATGAACAGATGAAATAAGAAGAATATAGTTATTGGATGAAAATGTAATAGATATGTTTGGAAAGGATCTATAAAGATCTTCATAATTGATAGTTAATTCCTGTACTTGAAAATATTGATATCAATGACGCTCTCTATCTGTCCTCCATAATTCGCCTTCATTTATTACCTGCATCGTGACGTGCATTCGTCATATTTCACATTACCCACAACTTCGGTTAATTATTAATTCTTCGCCTGCACGAAACGCCTGTGACGTCAGCAAAAGTAATCAAAAGATCAATAATACCGAGCAATCTAACACGCCCGAGTTTATGTTTACTATAAAGTCAATTGGACAATCTTAATAAAATTGTTAATAATGGTGAATTATTTGCAGCAAAACCTCCTCAATGCAACCACTGTTGGTTCCATGAAATAGCGATTGCCCAGAGAGGTTATTTCTGAATGGTGGTAAATTTAGAATTGGGACCATTGAGGGGAGGTGGTCGTTAAGAAAAGTTTTATTACTTCATTTTTAATGTGAATTCTTTAATTGTTTTGGAAATAACAAGACTTATAACTTGTCTTTATAAAAAAAAATACTGATACCGCTTGAATGCGATGACATAGTATCTTATACATAAAATTATAACATCTCGTATATATATATATATACAGTAAAACCTCTCTTTACGACCATCCCTATTCATACTATCTACCTCATTGACCACTTTTTCTGGAAACGGATTCTCTCCCACATAGACCCAATGCTAAATTTACCTCCATTCAGAGACCACCTCTCTAAGAGAACTCTTTTTCACAGAACTGACAGTGGTTGCTTTACGGAGGTTTTCTGTATATATATATATATACAGTGGAACCTGTCTAATGTGACCACTTTTGGACTTGAGTACAATGGTCATCATAGACGATAGATGTCCACTCTACACGATAGACTTTGGTATAGGTATGACTAAGTCTCTACCAATTCTCCCTTATAAAAGCGGCTACTTTATACAGGTGGTCGCTTTACCGGGCTCCACTGTATATGCAGGATAAAACTGCAATTGGTTATAATGCGCATTTTAACAATTATTGTCTACAACGAAACCATATTTTGCTCATAGCTATACTTCATTACTTTTCATAATTACTAATCAACATGTTCATAGTTTATCAAATATTGTCGAAAATTACGGAGTTATGCTAATTCTACGAATTAGATTATTTACGAATTGACATACTCATATTTTCTCAAATAATCTCAGAGATTTTAGGTATTCCGATTTTCCGATACATACGATTTACTGTTTAATTTTTTCATGGGTTTCCCAACATGCCTCAAGGTTATGGAACTCTACTAATTTGTCGACTTCGGTAACTATTCAATATATTCAAGTTTCTTATAAGTTCCCTTAAAATTACGAAATTCTGTTAAGTTTTTGAAATAATTTATAGATCAACATGTCTACATAAACATGTCTTTAGGTCGCAAGTCTTTAGCTGTTTAGAAATTATTGGATTCCCTTTACTTATATTTTCCGAATAAAACTTCATGGAAATTGTTCAACTAAAGACCGAACAGGACCGTATGTGAGCAAAAGCTGTACTTCATATTCGTACAATAGTAACTACAAAATGCCCAGATTACAGTATAACCTCATTCTAGGAAATTTCTATTTCTACACCTAAATAAATCATATATTCCGATAGAAGAATTGAGTACTTAGCTCCGTTAGTCTGAATTCTATGCCTCAAAATACGGAGCAGTAGGATTGCTCGAGTGCATGTCAGTTTTTTCTTTATCTATTATCAGCTAAAAAAAAAAAAAGGTTATAGCATAGGCCTTTAAGCAATTTAACCTTGAATATGCGTTAACGGTAGGTTCTAGCAATAAAAACTGTAGTTATGACCCTAATCTGTAGGTCATGACCCTAACTATCCTTGCGCCATAAAACCCAAAACAAAAATTAAATCCTCATATTTTTGTCCTTAGCATTACGATTTAAATTCCTCTTTATGTTTATTTGCGGTGTTACTATCCGCAATTTCATGATGGGATTCCCCAAATAGAACAAACAGCTGAACATTCCCTTCGAGAATTCCATTTTCATTTTAAATAACTGGAATTCTCTCCATCTTAGACTAAAGTATGCATTGCATAAATAAAATACATGCACCAAACTAAATTATGCAGCACGATTACACTTTGATCCTTTTCTAACCTGTACTGTTGTTTATTGGTGTTGTTCATCCATTCTTTGGTATCCTATCACAAAAGCCCTTGAAAACAAGAAGCTGTAATGAAACAACTCATCATGTAAGAAAACGCCGAGGCGACGGAGCAGTAAAGGAAAATAGCCTCTGGAAATTGCTTATCCTTGTCGGCTCTGGCATCATCTAGCATGCTTAGAACCACATAGTTGCCTCAAACAAATAAACGCTCCAGACACTGTCGACAAACCAATTATCCGTGACAGTGACCATCTTGTTTTCATAGCCTGCGTTAACTAACTGATAACTGGCAGAATGTTGCACAGATAAAAAATAAAGAAGAAATACTGACATAATTTATGTCAGTTTTTCCAGAGAAGGGACTGTTATTATCTGAAACGTCTGGATAAGGTATTAAGACTTTCAAATGGATTTGTTAAGCCTGTTTGGTGCAGAATGGCCTTTGTTATTCTTGTCATAAACCTCCAGCCAACCAAGATTGTAAAGCGTGGGTATGTTAAGCCTGTCTAAGCCAGTGAATTCCCCATTTTTTTTCTTTTCAATTACGTCTATGTTAAGCTGAATAAATCTTGATAACTTCATGGAAATTTAAACTTCTCCGAGGAAAATTTTTGTTCATTTTCATATGTAGTGGAGTTCCTATTATTCGACATAAATGAGGTGCAGGGTCTCGTCGGATAAGATGGACGCGAAAGAAAGGAAAAACACGTTCGTCGGAGTCTATTTCAATGCAACAAACTGCGCTCAAAATTATGTTTTATAGAATATTATTACCTTTTGCAGGGGTAATACAATTTTTAAATATTGGTTAGCGCCTAAAGTCAGCGGGGCAAATTTTTGATGACTCGTTATTTAAGAATTCATGGGCCAAAACACCATTTTTTAAACTTAAGTTTTGCTGCTAAAATATCGTTTGTAGGATTAAATTGTTTAAAAAACGTTGTGTGCTCATAATACATCTAAAATAAGTATAAAATGTTACGTTTTTTAATCAGTATTTTTTTCAATATGACTTCTACGCATTTTTTAAAGATACCCCTTTGCCCATATTTAAAATGTTATAATAAAAATATCAAACACATAAATAGATAATATAAAAGACCATGAATTAAAAATATTTCAAAAACGTTATACAATTATATTAAACGTTTTGGCAGTTACCATGCGGGCAAGCTAAAAAAAAATCGACCTGAGAAAACTCACTTTAATCGGAGCTTTCACGACTGAATTAACTTCTACGAGCACTTAAAATTATGTTATAAAGATTTCTAATCTTTCACCACTTTTGAGCTTATTTATGAACGGATTTTGATCAAGCTCGTTTTCAAATACATGTAATAATGTATATTTTTTATGATGAAAAGAAAAGTATGGATTTCTTAAAAGCTTTAAAGGTCCTAAGTACCTTTAAATTTAGCTTAAACAATACCATATTAAGAGGGCAGCAACAATATTTTTTTCCCTGAATAGCGCTCGTAGAAGGGTGCACAAATTCTTGAATTCGTACGTAATCTCTCAACTTTTGCGTAGTGCCTATTTCATTGCATTTGCTGTCTTCAGCGCAAAACCACATCAAGCTTCTTTACCGATTCTTTACACAAATGCTTATTCATTTTATTAATTGAATGTTTTAACAGTTTTTAACTAATCGCTTATTAACTCTTTACCTCCAAACTTAACTTTTCTTTTGAGCTAAAAATAAAACCCAAATTTTAATTCTTTTATTCAGAAGTGATTGAGTTCCGAGAATTTCAACTTGCCTCTTCCGGGATTTCTTTTTAAAAATTACAAAATTTTCGTTTCGTTTCCTACCATTTTTTATATTCCTTTGGAAATTAGTGTCTTTACCAAAACTATTACGTAACTTTTCAGAGAATTTTCTGGTAGTTGAGGATTTATAAAAATCACTCCTGCTTATTCCACTAGTTCACTTTTCGACTGCAAATTAAATGCAGCAATTTTTTCTTGGACAATGTACTCTTTTTCTTAATTGAAACTTGCATGCACCCCCCTCTCTCTCTCTTCAATAACTAATGTTTTAAGACAGAGAGGCGTAATTTTTCTTTAGCAAATTTCATCACAGTAAAAAAGCATTAAGAAATTAATATAATTGAAACAACGAATGCCGCAAATAAAATTTAATGAGCATGTAAACGTTTATTGGCGGTTTAAGTTTGAAATTTTCTTCAGCAAGAATAAATTACACTATACGCATGAAGAGATTTTTTTGCTGCTGAAGAAGATGGTAAACTTACACTATCAAAAAAATTTACAAGTTTACGAAAATTTACTTGTGCCATTCTTTTGTTCCAAGTTTATTCAATTTATGATTTCTTGCACAGTGTGGTCTCATCATCATCATCATCATCATCATCAGTAGTTTATGTGAATAGTTGTACATGTAGTATAACAGCAAATGGTCAATGGCCAAGTCGAGTTTTCCGTAGCATGCGCAATTATCTTAATACTGGCTATTACCCGGATTGTCTCCAAGCAGTGATTTATTGTCATTTTGGGATATTTAATTGCGTTTAAAGCTTTCGTATCGCATCGAAGTGGCATTGGTTTATAAATTTATGACTGTTAAGGCCAATTTAAATAAACAATTTGATTACACAAAAATAAAAGATCGAACGACGTTCATCCTCCATGTTTAACTGTAATTCTAATTTATATCAACGTTAAAAACGTATTTTATTCTAGTTCATTCTAGATATTCTAAATCAGCGGTTTCCAACCTGTGTGTCGCCACCCTAAAGGGAGGTCGTAAACTGGGTTTGGGGTCGCCGTAACTGTTTTTAGTTACAATTATTTTGATAAGGACGGTAGCGGCCCTAGACTTTGCGGGGCCCTGGGCCATTTACTTTTGCGGAGCCCTAATATTTTGGAAAGGGGTCTTACCGGGGAGCCTGAAGGTATGGAATAGACTCCAGAGAAAAGAGGGTTCGGGGGCCCCTAACCCGAAAAAAAATTGAAAAATGAACTCTTTAAAACAAGGTTTTTAAACCATTTGACAGGGGAAGACAAAAGAATAGTTTTGTCTTCTTCTGATCCGTTGTTAATAACAATAATCTTAATTTGATAAAAGTATAACAAATGAATTGTAAGAACAATAAATATCATTTTAGCGTTATTGAAATTCGAATAAATTACGTTTACGTTTTATAATGAATAGGGGTCTACAATGTAATGACAAACATTTTACATTGCAAGTGATCGATAAAAAAAGGGCCAACGAGGGGCCCCCTCGACTAGCGGGGCCCTGGGCTGTTGGCCGGATTTCCCGGTCCTGGAGCCGCCTCTGGATCAGGAATTTCATACCAAATGTTTCCAACGCTTTTATATTTCAAAATGGCTACATTGCAATGTTCTACTAATGGTTGTTAACTTTATATATATATATATAACTAATATGACGTATATAATTAATATAATATAATTTTATATTTAATGAATTTTTTTTCCGATTCTGTTAAAAATGCTTTTCTTATGCATATGTGGCGGCGGTGGAGATAGGGGGTCGGAGATCTTTTAGTTACTATAAAAGAGGGTAGTAGATTACTAGGTTACTATAAATATTAGTCGCGGCATGAAGAATATTGGGAACTACTGTTCTAGATCAACGATTTTCAACAAGGAGATTTGAAGAAGCGTCGGTAATAAGGGAATTGGAAATTAATATAATACATCATATATAATATATGGAATGAACCAATTAAAAATTCATGATGAACTAATTACAGATAAAGAGGACTTAACTAATATAATCAATAAATATTTTGTAGAACTTTCTGAACATGAAATTGATGGAAGTAAGGGTATTAGTGCAGAACTTAAAGAATATATGGGAACATATAATGATAAAACTACGTATGTAAAAAATATAGAATATGACGAATTATTTCGTGAATTGCAAAAAAGTAAATTCAAATAATTAACCAGGTAATGATGAAATACATCCTAAAATAGTTAAGGAATGTGCTGACCTGTTAGTTACACCTTTATTGATTATGTTCAATGAAATTTTAAATAGTAAAACAATCCCTAATGAAATGAAAGTGGCAAAAGTGGCTCCAATATACAAAATGGGAAATAAGGAGACGATTGAAAATTAGAGACCCATATTTATAATATCAACATTTGGGAAATTATTATACAAAATGTTAATGTAGTTTATAAAAAAATTAATATATTAAATGAACACGAGCACGGCTTCAGAGAGGGTAAATCCACAGAGAGAGCACCATTGAGAATTGCGCGAGAACTGTGAAAGACACTAGAAGATACGGAAATCGGAATCTTCCATCGGTTTTCATGGATCAATACAAATTATAAGGTAAATAATAGATATTGTTAAGAATTTTTCGCGTCGATTCTTGGATGAAAAGGGATCAATAGTGATTTGTTTTCATTGCAATGTTGTTTTTGAGATATATATATGTGTCAGTGGCATTGCGTGATTTCAGAAATGGGCTGTCTCCAATGGTTCACCATAACCCGTCTCGAGTAAAAAAAAAAATCTCAATTCATACACATATTGACATAAATAGCATCACTATGATGATATTCGTATACAGTAAAGTCTCGTTAATCCGAACCACACTAATCCGAAAATCCTCTCAATCCGAATTTTTTTCAATCGGCTGGAATTTTGTTTCAACGGCAGCCGACTGACAAGACGTAAACAAACAACGCAGTTTTTGTTGTCAACTAACTGAAGTTTTCCATAAAGGAAGGGAAAATTTTCTGTCGTCTGTTAAGCCACATACACACCAAAACGCGCATACATCAAACAATTATAGTTTACAATAAATTCTGAAATAAAGATTTCGGTTAATTCGAACAGGTCTCTGTCCTAATTAGTTCGGATTAAAGAGGCTCTGCTATATATATATGAACTGTGACTTTTTTTATTAAAGGGGCGGGGGTGATGATGATGAACAATTGGAATTGGCTTCTCCAATAAATTCCACGACGTTGAGGAGGTAGATGAAATTATCACAATTTTTATTTTTGAAAATAAATTATATAATTTATTGAAAATTTCACATTTTTTACAAGTTTCAACGTCGTTGGCAAGGCAAATGTTTTTTTCCAAAAATTAAAAAAAATGTATGGGAATCCTAACTAACACCAGAGGCAACTTTTGCATAACATTAGATTTGAAATTTCAAACTTTCGTTTTTTCACTCCATCCTAATGTGTATGTATGTATCAAAGCATATCAACAAGTGTTCATGAATAAATAATATCTTGAGATGTTGCACTGTTAAACTGAATACATTACTTCGCCCAAAACCTTGTGATGTGCACAAGTTGATGATTAACATTGCGTACATTTGTACATACACCAAAACACATCTACTAAAATACATGATTGAAATGTCTCCCTATTGTATTTGATACATTACTTTCACCTGAAGCTAGTAATACCAATAGATCAAAACCGTCCAGGTCTGAATTGCACTTTTAGACTAAGTAAAGCAGTGGATATACATGCCATGCACAGCAGGATGATACATGCTACAAAACTTATAAGCCCTAATAACGAATAACGCTAATGTGTTCGACGTTAATTCTATGGAATTGCATCTAATTTAAAATTTTTGAAATTATGTAATAAATCTCTTTAACTCACAGAGTTGTGTTTTCTTCGAGGCACCGTAATTTATGTTCGCTCTTTTTGATTAACAACTCTTAGAATTTGAGCAGAAGTTTATGTGTTACGATACGCAGCTTGTGTGCGTAATTGTCCAAATACTTCATTTGCGAAAACCCGTTTATCTTAAAAATGCATACTGTATTTTCTGTCAGGGCATTTTCTTTGGTTCTCAAAAGTAATGAACTTTCTAAATAAATGGATGCAATTACTTTTAAAGTAATTGCATATTTATGGGATTCCTTCTTGAAGAATCCTATTTACTCTTCAGTTTGTTTCACCACCAAATACAACTTTAAACGACAAGCGTCACTAGAAAATGAAGATATGTCGAGTCGTCTGCTAACCAAATCTATGGACGATTCTTCTCAACTGATACAAATGATCCTAATCGTTCTTCAGCTCGGTCGGTGAACGTTACGGATGATGGGCATTGCTCCTTGATTTGGTTAATGAATGACTTTGAACACCATCACTTTTAGAGCATATAAACGAGCGTCAAATTGATTGATTATTTTTATGTTTTGCGACGCCAAAACAGGAAAAATCCTGCGGCGACAGGACCTATTATTTGCCGAAGAATCCAAACCTCTGCTGCCGTAGTAAGAGAACCGGGTTCCGAACATCCGTATGTAGAAAAATGGCGCAAATTCTATGGTACTATTGGGAACTGAACTCACGTGAACGGCACGAAAGTCAAATGCGTTACCACTGCGCAGTGACGGATTAAGGGGGTGCGAACAGTGCCGTTGCACTGGGAGCCAGAATGGCCTAACGACCCCAAAATACAGACAAGGCCAAATTCAACTTCATCAGCTAAGAGCTTATTCTTAAATAAGCTTCAATAATTTATTTATACAAGTCGAACACTACGCAGATTAAATTAAGAAACAATTTTTATCAACGTTCTTTAGGCGTAGTAATAGTAACACCGATGTTATGACATAGTTAGATGGTGAAACGTTCGCAAAGAAAAGAAATGTTTCTTGTGTTCGGTGCGATACACTCCCACGGCCTTCTACAATCCGGGCCCGAGCTCTACCAATGTTTCACCATCTAACCATGCCATAACATTGGCGTTACTATTACTACGCCTAAAAAAGTTGATAAAAATTGCTTCTTAAGATTCAATAAATCAAATTGATGTTTTATAAGATTCTCTGAATGCAATAGGTACATACGTTTATTTACTTCAACACGTTTTCTAAAACCAATAAGAATAATTCTAGGCTAATGCACAATGAATACCCTGTACGAATTCTTGATATGATACAATACGATACTGGGAATAAGAAATTGGGAAGTAAAATCTACATCAAAATAAATGACTTGTCTGACTGAACAAAAGACATTCCAGATTATTGAAACTTATGCAAGACTTAAATTTTTATATTAAAATAATTACATTTTTAATTCGTCAGAAAAAGTACTTGTGGCTTAATTACGTGCTATTTATTGTGGGGAGATTTTAATTGTTATTTTGGCTCTCCGTCTTGTAATAAAATTCAGTAATTTTTGTAATAACATTCACTATTTTTTGTAATAACATTCAGTATTTTTTGTAATAACGTTCAGTATTTTTTATAATAACGTTTAGTACTTTTTGTAATAAAATTCAATCACCTGTTGAGGATATCCCAGGAATTAAAAAAAATTGCGCCACAAAAGGAATTGTTTTGAAAATAATTCATATTTAGGAGGGGGCGTCAAATTTTGGGTCCGTAACGGGGCGCTATGTGATGCAAGTCCGTAACGGGGCGCTATGTGACGCAAGTCTGTCTTTGCTGCTATACCATTGCTAGTGTTATGTTGATAACAGGGTTGTAAAGTTTTAAATTAATTAGTTATAATTCATGGTTAGAAATTTAGAATGAAAGAATAAAAATGAAGTTAATACATTTTATAATTAATTTTGTAAATTTAAAGTTAGTTTACTTATTATTTTAACTATTTGACAACATTACAGCCCCATTACTATTACGTTTAATATTAGTTTTACTCATCGAGATCAGTAAATAGGCCGGTTATGAAAATTGAAGATTAAGTTCATTGCATGATTGTGCTTTAATTATTTTAATTTAGAATCCGCAATTAAAAGTAAAGAAAACCAGAAATGCACAATAAAAACAAACAAGAACGTTATTTAGAATTTAAACTGTGCCTTTTATTTAAGAATTGGGACCAGTAGCAAATTTTTCATGAATGCGTATTAGTACAGAATACATATATTCAAAACTTCCCTTTTGAACAGGGACAATATCCATATTTTCATACTTCTTTCCTTAACAAAACAGATTTCCTTTAATCATATCTTTCGTAGGTTTATATCCTTTTTTTTTTTTTACATTTATGTTCACAATTGAAAACTTCCCATTACTTTAAATTATGAAATCAAATTCAATTACTAATTAGGTCACTTATACAGGGATATAAAAACCACCAGTAAATAAAACTTAATCATATTAGAATTTTAGTGGAGAGGAGGCAATATTAATTAAAATTAAGAGGAAATAAAGAAAGGGGCGCTTACATTTTGATTTAAGGTGAAACAGTCAACCCGAAGACCCCACGAAGCGAAGAAAGTGGATAGGCGATGGCCTGTGTTTTAAAGTTTTAAGCAGGAAACTCTCTCTCTGTCGATTTTCGCTGGGTTTTTACATTTCGCCATCTTGTGACTTGGCGTGCCGGTTGAGGACTGCCAAAATCTTTGATTGCCAATTATTAGCCAACTTTAACATGAGCCAAGATGAAGTTGAATATAATGTTCCTTAAAAATATTGAGGTAATTTCAAAGTTCTCTTATTTTGTTATATGTCATGCTGGATCCTGGTTGAAGAAACTAATTTGATTGATTTGTATATCGTTGAGATGAGGGAAGCACTAACCGTTTTGGCACTGACACCTTTTAACTTTGTGGCATTTCTTTTAATGACTGAAATCTATGGAAACGTCTTGGTGCTTCTTAATCTTTTTGGTGTTGCTGCCAAAGAGGACGGTTTTGCCTTGTGAAGAACTCCATCTCATCTATGGAACAATGGAACATGGTAAACACAGTGCACAGTTATCTTCAGGTACAATATAATCTGGCATAAACAAATAAACAGTGTCAGAATAGCGGAAAAATAACATTTGCGATATCCAAGCACATAATATTTATATATAGTGAGAGAGAGGGCGTGTTTTTTTTATTTATCTATCTACAGCGATCCATCATTTATACGCGCTCTCTTATATTCGCGTTTTATCCGCGATCCCGGTCAGGGATATCGGAAAACAATGATAACTCTTATTCATTTATGCGCCGCACTAAAAAAGCAACTTTCACTTTTGCGCGTTGCAAAAAAAAATTTTTTCTTAGTTCAAAAAGTAGGTTCCTCAAGTAGTCAGGTTTTGCTTATCGCAAGAATTTTACGAGTTTTGTTCTGCTTGTAGGAATGCATTCCCTCGCCCTTCCCCTATTGTTCAGATTCCATGAACACATTCCTCAACCTCATACACAGGGGTATATTGGGGGGAGTTGTGATTGACGTCAGTACAAGTCGCAGCCAATTAAAGAGGTTAGTACGGTATGCACCACGTGGCATTGATCGCTAAGGAAAGAACAATCTTTGGAGTTTTGGTTAGATGGTTAAGTTTTTAAATGGCGAAAAGAACGAAATTGTCGCTTTCGTTTAAAATGGATGTTATTAAAAAATTCGAAGAAAATCCTTGCACCTTGAAAAAAGCTTTAGCAGAGCATTTTAATGTCCCTGATTCGACATTCAGAGGTGTTTTAAAAAGTCTGGAGGCGATAATAGTAGCTCCTCGAGAATGTGGAATTCAGTCGAAGAAAAGAAGCAAAATTCAAGGCGGAAAGTACAAAGAATTTGAGAAAGTTTTAATGCTGTGGTTTAAAGAAGCTTGTGCCTTGAACATTCCTGTTAACGTTGAGCTTCTAAGGGAGAAGGCCGTACAGTTGTCAAAGAGTTTTGAAATAGAAAATTTTTCGGCATTGCATGGATGGATTGAAAAATTCAAAAATAGGCATGGCTTGGCAACTCTTGTCTTTTCTGGGGAAAGTGTGAGTGTCCATGAAGGAACTGTAGAACAATGGAAAGAAGACTCGTCTACTTTAGTAAACAGATACGAACCGAAAAACATCTACAATTGTGACGAAACTGGACTCTTTAATAAAATGCCACCCGACAGAACCTTAATATTCAAGGGAGAACCATGGTGGGAAAAAAAGTAAAGAAAGACTAACTCTTGCCGTGTTGCAACGCCAATGGTTCGGAAAACATCCCGCCATTGGTTATTGGCAAATCAAACAAACCTCGCTGTTTTAAGAACGTAAAGAAGCTTCCTTGCGATTACACTAGCAACAAAACGGCGTGGATGGCGATGCACATTTTCTTCGATTTCCTTCATAAATTCGACAGGAAAATGGAAAAAGAAAACCGGAACGTTCTCATATTCGTGGATCAGTGTCCTGCTCACCCTCAAGATTTTCCAACTTTCAACAACAAGAAAGTTGTGTTTTTTCCTGCGAATTGCATGAGCAAGATTCAGCCTTTGGATCTTAGTATCATTCGTTGTGTGAACGTGCACTATAGAAAAACTTTAATCCGTGGACTTCTGGCTACTTTACAAACAAAAAATGCAACAAAAGACGAATTTTTCGTTTCCAGCAGAAAATGAATGTGAGAAGCCGGAAAATAAAAGTGAAAATGACATAAACGAAGAAGATTGGCATACTGTATCTGGTGGACTCGCTACGTGTATTTTCAACGAATCCATTGATGTAGATAAAAATGTAATCACAGCTCAATTGCGGGAAAGTGGAGACCTTGCAGCTGAAATAAATACTGGTGACAAAGATGAAGAGGTGGACGACGATGATGATGAAGAAAATGTGGCAAAAGTTCCTCCAACTAACACAGTAGCGTCAGAAGCATTAGAAATACTGCGTGACTATTTTCAGTTAAATCCAGGAAGTGAAGGAACTTTTTCACGTTTTGATGGACTTGGAAACACTCATTTTGAAAATTCACGAAAACAAAAACAATCCTCGATTGTAAATTATTTTGTGACAAAGTAGTAATAGGAGTAAAGCGAAATTTGGGTATGTGAGCATTTCCATTTTCTTTATGTTCTTAAAAAATATGCAGTACGCTAATTCATTAAAAAATAAATTCATTGCATTTTGAAATTAATCTTATTTACATTTTTAAGTAGCGTATACATACGTAGTATTAATTGACAATATAATATAGTACAATGTATTGATGTTTCACTTTTAAGCTCCCTTTTGTGGTTTTTCGCTTATGCGCGTCTCTCACTTATGTACGTTTTCCTCGCTGTCCCCTGCGCCAGCTCATAAGTGAGAGATCACTGTATTTATATGCTCCTGAGTGTTTAGATATAATTTATTTACTTATTTTAAAAAGAGAATTTTTAAATTTCGTCCTAATAAATATTTTACGTTCTCGGGGGAAAAATTGCTTGTTGTAAGACAGGCAATTTTTTTAAAGAGTTAAAGCGAGTTTACTAAGGCATGCCAAAAAGATAGCAGAACGAATGAGAGTTGTTAATTACTTTTATGTGCTTCCCCCTTTTAGTTATTTTAACATTATTGTTTTCTTAATATTATGACAACAATGAAGCAATTAATTGACATGATCATGATTTCTTCATGAATTAACACTATTATCCTTATTATTTAGGATTAGTGTAAATTTTGAGGTTAACATAACCTGTTGACAATTTAACAGTATCAGTATATATACAATCTCTCTTAAAATACATTTTTGTAACACCAAAAAAAAAGTAGTATTATCTTGAATAATATAACTTTTGTTCGAACAGTGAACTAGTTAGTCATTTTAGTTTGCACAACTGATAAAAAGCATTAATATTTAAGAATTTAGTAGTTATTTAATTATTCTGTAGGTATTTTATACAATGATGTAGTAATTATCAGATTTTAGTATTATTCTGCTAAATATTAAGCAATAGTATTGTTTTGATAGAAATTTGTGAGTTTGATCTGAATTTTGCCTGCAAAATATCAGACCAAGTATTTTGTTTGAATGACCACCATGAATTCAGCATGTTGTGTTTGTTAATGTATATGATATCATGACAGTCTAGATACTAAAGTGTGTGGAGCTTTGATACACTGCATGAGAAATTGGTCATGA
>QLNU02014802.1:18472064-18495616 GCA_006491805.2 Dysdera silvatica
ATATTAACCTCACTTTTACATCTGCTCACTACAGATTTTACATTTTTATTGAATTCCCAAACTAATTTGGGATAACGGAATTTTAATACCATAAAAATTGAAATCGTTTTTAATGAGAACAGTAAACCAAAAAACAGTTATCGTGAAATACCTGAGTTGGTCCTTGTATGTTTACATGACATTAATTTTAACCTGACTTTTCATTATTAAATTAAGTAACATGTAGGCGCAAAAATACAAATAACATGCATTTAATTAATTATTTTAAGCTTTTAGGTGATTTTGAAGTTGTAATTTAGTGTTAAGGTTGATAAATAACCATTATGATACCAGTAACATATAGCTTTATGATGGAATTAGGTTTATAGGAACAAATGAATTGTTGTGTGTGTATTGTATGTTTTGTGTACTTTTTAACATCACAGCTTTTTATTTTTACAAGTTTGTGGGGCTTGAAAATCAGCTGAATGAAGGAAAAGTATATCCTAAATGATGATTTCCTAAATTGCCAGTTAAGTTTTATTTTCTTTAACCAGAGCTGGACAATAGGCATCACTGTATAAAAATGTGTACAAAAATTGCTGTTTGTAGAAATTTGTATGTGTTTTTGTAAAATGTGTAGCTGAAAAGGTGATAGGCCTGCATTTTGAGAATGAAATGTAACGAAGCATTTAGTGTATATTTCATATATAATTAGCGTGCAACTTTTATCTCCAATTTTCCAATCACAAAAACAATTTATATGCCATGTCAGTGTATGTTATAATTCATGAAGTTCCCTAGTTTCATAATAAAATTTTATTACTTTAAAGTAGATATTATTTACAGTTTAGTTTTTCCAAAAATTTCCTGGCTCACAATGAACTTCTGCAGTGAATATCATACCGCCGAAAGAAATTCGGGCATTTCTTTGCTTAGAATTATATTATTTTATGGTTGGTTTGTTTGCATTTATATATCTACACAATACCCAACTTATTTGGGTGTAAGCTTAAAATTTTTACATGACTTTTTGGGTTTGCCAGCTATTTTTAAGCCCAAATTTGAAACTCGTGAAATTGTGAAGAATTTATACAGCACTGTATTAAGAACAAGCGAAAACTTTTATTACCTTTACATACATTTGCCCGTATTCTCTCTCTCCAGTTTCTCATTTGTTTCTAATTAAACGTGTTTTTTTTAGTGAGCAGAAAGTAAATTTGTAATTTAAAAATGCATAATTTGTTAGGTTCAGGGCAAAAATGTTTTCCCGAACATGTTTTTACCAAGTCTCCCTTATTTTGCTTCAATTTTAATACCTTGCTCTTCACAGAGTTTAGTTATTGACAATTTGTCTGAGCTTGAAGTCTGGATTTTATTTCTTCCAGAGCAATTTTAACAACGCATAAACTTTTTAAAATTTTAGAATACAAATATATAATTCTAATGTAGTGTTATTTAAACACCCATCAATTTGTGTATATGTTAGTGTCATTTTCTGTACTGAAAATAATATTGTAAAATAACTTTCCCTTAAAAAAACTCGGATTTAAAGAAAAAAAAATGTCATGTGTAACATACACTGCATGTATACCATCTGTATATATCACATTTTCAAAAATAAACTGGACATTCAAACTGAATGTAACTCCGGCAGATAAAAATATGACAATTGAAAGTCAGTAAACAATTTATATCGATATGTTATAATGTCAATAATACCAACATTTCCTGCCTGTTTTTATTTCTACAGTTTTGAACTGCATAGTCGCTGCAACCACTGTTATGGTGATAACAGGGTTGGAAAGTTTTAACTTAATTAGTTATAATTTAGGATTATAAATTTAGTTAATTAGTTTTGTAAATTTAAAGTTAGTTTGCGTATTATTTTAACTATTTGAGAACATTACCATCCCATTCCCATTATGTTTAATATTAGTTTTACTCGTAGTAAATAGGCCTAATAAATAGGTCGTTTAGGAAAATTGAAGCTTATTAAATACATTGCATGATCGTGTTTTAAAAATTTTAATTTAGAATTCGCCATTAAAAGTAAAGAAACCCAGAAATTCACAATAAAAACAGACAATAACGTTGTTTAAAATTTAAACTGTGCCTTTTATTTAAGCATTGGTGCAAGTAACAAATTTTTCATGATTACATAGTAGTACAGAATACATTTATTCAAAATTTCAAACAGGGACAACATTCATATTTTCAAATTCTTTCCTTAACAAAACCGATTTACTTTAATCATATCTTTCGTAGGTTTATATTTTTTTTATTTAATTATCTATTTATCTGCTCCTGGGTGTTTAGATATTATTGATTTATTTATTTTAAAAAAGAGAATTTTCAAATTTCGTCCTAACAGCAGGCTGTCAAACTTATATTATCTAAAGTGGTTGGGAGAAAACTACCCGATCTTAATGTAGTTACTGATCTAAGTCATGAGTTACTATTAACGAGTCTTATTTTTTAATATTTTTCTCGCATAACATTAGCGTTTATTTTCTCTTCATTCTTCTCAGAGAACCATTAGAGCTATTCAGAAAAATATGTCTCTAATGAAAGCATGACCAGCTCTCCACTTTCAACAAATTTATTTTTCAAGGTAATGTGGTTGTAGAGAGCTGGTGATTTTTCAAGCCTCGCTTTCAACATTCTTTCAACAGGTTCCGTCTTATCTCACATCAAAAATATGAAGCTTTCAACGACTTTTAACTTGATGACCGAAACATTTAATCTCAACCTGACGTGACTTATTTCAAGAGCGGCTTAAATTAATTTACGTGGATAGTATTTTTTTTAAACAAAATTCGTTTTTCAGAGTTTTATGCGGCATAATAAATAATAAACGCGACCCCTATGTTTTAAAAAAATAAAAAACATTCATGTGGACAGTGTTTTCCTTCTTCACAATTATTTTTTTTTTCTGTTCCAAAATTTAAAACACATTTCTATGGAAGAATTGCAGCACTATCAGGTGACTAACTGGGCGCCATTATTGACAACATTGGCGCCCGTATGATTGACAACATTGGCGCCCGTATGATTGACAACATGGGTGTCCATATGATTACTTTCGGGTGGGAAGGAGGCTGAGAAAAATTATTACCTCCTTCTCAAAGCTGTCGAGAATTTTACTGATTGTACAAGATATACAAAAATAAACAAGTAAATAAAAATAAATAATAAACAAGATATTTACAAAAATAATTGATACTGCTTGACAATTAGTAATGAGCTAAAAAGTACCTTATTTTAAAACACTACTGTAAATCTTTTGAAAGTAAATGTATAGCAGAATCGGGCAAATAAAATTTTTAAACGGCTAGGGGTATTCGAGCCCCTCTCTGTCCTCATATTGGCGCCCATGCAAGTGATTAGTAATTTATTGAGTTTATTAAGCACCACTTGACAATAAGCAAATCCGTTGGATGGATATTGGAACCTCACATGGTACTAGACATAACGACTTCATAGTTAAAACATAAAACCTTTTTAAAAAAAAGGAGAAGGTGGGGTTGCAAAAGAAGTGTGTAAATTCCTTTTAACTTAAATGAATAAACAATAGAAATCCTTACATCCAATGAATACACGCACGACGGGTGCATATAAAATGCATAAGAAAGTAAATAGATGTAAGAAGCGCCGTTTGTATGGATGGACAAAATCGAAGAGATTTTGCTACTTCGTCATGTTACCTAATTTGCGAAAAATGCGTTTGTATCCCATACGTCGGCTGCATGAAAGATTAACGAATTTACACTTCAGAGATTTAGGAGTTTGCGAAAGGTTGCACCATAGGGGTCAGGGAAGCGGGATAACAATACAGACCTGTAAGTTACGGAATTCACCAGAGCGACGAGACAGTAAGGTGATGTTGACAGCAGTTCATTCGACACGTGCAATCTGAACATCACAATAAAGGAAGTGCTCAAGGCGATTATGAGAGCAGCCGTAACGAAACCAATGACGCCTTTATCCTCCATTTAAAAGCATATATATTCTCCACGTAGTTCGCAGTTCCCAAAAGTAATTCCCAAACAAAAATTTTAGATATTTTTTTTCAGAAATAAGGAAAAATTTTGGGGACAGGAGAGGTGACCCCTTTCTACATCGCAAGAGCAAACAAATAACTGGAAAAAACTCTAAAGGGAGGCTGTTAAGTGTAATTTTTTTTGCCTTTTTTTTAAGAAACCGCTGGCCCACGGGATCCGTGAAAATTCTTTAAGTGGCCCACTACTTAAAATGGTTGGACAACCCTGCTTTATACTCACCAAAATATTTAATTTACGACAATGAATTAAAGCTGGGCCTTTCTTTAATTAAACTATATGGATAAATATAATAAAAGCAATCAGACAACTTTGAGCGGTTTGTTAGATTATTGGTACATGAGCCGGCTTTCGGCTGCGCTAAAGGGCAGCCTTCATCAGATGTATATGGAGCGAATCGAACATACAGCAGATAATATAATTAAGGAATACAAATGGGGAAAAAATAATGTAAAAGGTCTTTTGTATTTCTTGATTATATTATCTGCTGTATGTTCGATTCGCTCCATATACATCTGATGAAGGCTGCCCTTTAGCGCAGCCGAAAGCCGGCTCATGTACTAATAATTTACAAACCGCTCAAAGTTGTCTGATTGCTTTTATTATATTTATGTCAAGCGGTGTTACCTACTCAACATAAGCTATATGGTTTAGGGCAGATTATAGTCAAGTACGACAGAAGGATAAGCTAGTAAAGGAGACATATACAATAACCAAAAACGATAATTTACAATGTAATTAATAGAACAAGTTTAAATTTAAACTACAAAAACATCGTAATTATTTTACTTTTTTTATAACAAGCAACTTTTTAAAAAACTTGAAGTTTATAGTGCAAAGTCGAGCCATCTTGGTTTCTTTGAAAATTTGTCAATCACTTTATTTACATCAATATGAATGTCTCTGTGGGTGTGTATTAAAAGTCTCTTCTGTCATCCGCGTTCGAAGCCAAGTTTGACGGCGCTTCAAGGATAAAAAACTACGTTATGCTGAAGTAACCCTTACTGAAAACGTAGTTTGAAAGACGAGTAGCTTGAAGATTCGTGGAAAAACGTCTTGATCGCATTTCTCCAAGGCTTGGAGACTTTGGTGTAAGACTTTTATTTATTACAGTAGTAACAAACAATACATAAAATATTCTTCATCGTCTTTAATTTTTTTTCCTATTTAAGCCTGACGGGGAGGGCGATCGCCCTCTCCGCCCCTTGCTGTATCCTCCAATGCACTAGATCGCCTTGTTCAGAAGGGAGAGAAAAAGATACTTGTTATTTTTTTTAAATTGTCGATTATAGGTTTCTAGAATTGACATGTAAATTGCTTGACATTGCCTGACGAACTTTATCAGTTTAGGCCCATTAGGAAGATTCTCAACGTCAATAACACAGGATAAAAAAAAATATCCGGTAAAAATTATCCGGTTAAAAATATCCGATAAAAAAACATGGAGGGAAAAAAAAAAGTATGGTCAAATCTTTACCTTTTGGCTAATTTTTCCTGAAGCTTGTGAAGATTTATTGCCGGAAGGTGCCTACTTTGAAAACGTACGATGGTTGTTTTTATTACTTTCCTACTTGTTTTGCAAACGAGTCACGTGAATATGCCGCCATTCACAGCCGACAGTACATCCGCACCTCGAAAACATGTTCGTGGTCAAACGAGCGCTAAGCTCAGAAGCAAGTTCGTGGTTCAGGATACCCGAGTACTCCTCGAGTTCGTACTTTGAAGACGTTAAGGAAGAAGCCATTAAGGAGATGAACCAAATAAAATCTCCGAAAAAGAAGAGTTTATTAGTCCGTTGAGGACCTAAAATTCTTGAGGCTTTTCTAACAGCATATTTCTTCTGACATAAACAACGATTCTCGCTACGAGATCGCAAATGAGTTTCAAGTGTTCGCTGTATTCTGGGCCTATTTCAGCTGCATTTCATATTGTTAAAAATAATTCCAAATTCAATAGATTAGCATGTATTTCTCAATTTCCCCTTTGTTCTTAAAAATTAATGCATTTAAAAATTCTCTCCGAAATTTCAGTTAAATGTTAAAAAGAATTCTCTGATAATTTTCGTTCGGGATTTCGGGCTCGGTTTTTGATTTTCTTTAGAGATTAATACTGTCATATAATCTACCGCGACAATAATTTTTAAGGTCATAATTCAATAATTAACACAAGCATGTTTTTATTTGCATAGATTTAATTAATGAAAGAAACCTTACATTATTGCTTAAAATTAACGGATTATCCATTCATGGCTCCATAAAAACATACAGTGACTTCTCTGAATTGCGCCATTCTCATTAATGACGATTTATGTTTAACAGTGTTGTTCTGAGGTCCTGGAAATCACCTCATAAATTATGCACGTTCCGATTTGCGCTTTTTTCTGTTTAAAGTGATTTTTGCCCTGTTTCTTGAAGTCGTTGATAAAAGAATTTACTGTGCATAATTCACAGTATGGTTCATGTCCACAGTTAAGACCCGAACACGTCCATTATTGGAAATGTCTGTTCCTATACGATCACCAGAATTAAGAAACATCCAGTGAGATCGGCTTTCAGGAGGGTGATCTCTCTGAACTGGGAAGATGGCAGTCACCTTATAAGCTTCCTCCTGACAAATAACTGATTCATCATTATCTGATAAACTAACCGGAGGACACCAAAGGGCCAAGTGATGGGTATTGGTAAAAAAAACCAACAGCATATGCAAGAAAACTTAATTAATTGATTTTAGTTAATATGCATATATACAAATATCAGAACTTCATTCACCATACAACAGAATTTCTGTATAACAACATTTTCTATATGTCAAAGTTTTGATGAGCCCCATCATAACCGTATCCAGAAGCGGGGGGGGTTAGGGACGGGTCCGCCCCGAAACTAAACTTTTAATGGCACTTGGTTATGGCCTTGCATGCTGTAATTTTACGAGTATTAATACATGCTGTAAAATTTTTTTGAACCCCCCAAAATTAAATCCTGGCTACAGCCTTGAACCCCATGATTTGAACACACTGTTTATTAAATAAAAAAAAACATCCTTTATATGTCGAAATTTCTAAATACATCATGGCCGTATCCAGAGAAAGACAACTTAGTGATCGGTAATCCTCGAAACTAAATTTTTAATGGGACTTGGCTACGGCCTTGCATGCTGTAATTGTATCGATACATGCTGAACCCCTAAAAATTTCTGAACGTTCGAAATTAAATCCTGGTCACGGTCCTGATATATATATATCTAAAGTTTTTTATGGAACTTTTGACTTCGATCTATGGAGAGAGGGGTCCTACTGTACATAACATCATAATATCTACTATATCTCCTTGAAAGGAGAAAAAATTTCATGTAAGCGTCTCTTAACAGCTCAATGAAACTCTGTGAGATCCATATAAATGTCAGGCGAGTGATTATACATTGTATAAGCGTTTCATGGACTGTTCTTTAATATTTTGCTTTGTGCTCGTTCTGGTTCATCTGTACAATTCGTACAAGTTCTATATTAACATTTACGGCTAATTGAAATTTCTGAAATGCATTGACGTAACTAATGGAACTGGAAATATTTTAGCGTCCCTTAAAAAGTACTTGCGTAAATGAATTTTACGTACAAAAGGTTAAATACCGGTGAAAAGAATTACCAAAGCTTTCGGACGCATCAGCAGCAGTCCTTCATCAGGAGTAATGATTACTTCTGATGAAGGACTGCTGCTGACGCATTCAATAGCTTGAGTATTTCTTCTAACACGTGTTTATACGCCTAGTGCGGTAAAGTTTACCTTCACTTTTGTAACTGGATTCGACAAAGACAGTCATTCACTGCCGAAACAATCGTCATCCACCTAATTAAATAATTTTAACTGTAGTAGTCGTGTTTTAAATAGTTTATTTCTTTTGCTGTTTTACCAATGTTTAAACTTTTGTATGTAAATTTCTTCCCTGGTACTCTGAAATTTTTAGTTCAATTACAAATGAATGCTATGTGCGAAGTATGGAGATGGGGGCTATAGTTTAAAAATAGGGTTATAGTTCCTAAACCTCGAAACTAATTACGTCAACGTTGAAATTATGTAATAGATTGCCTTGAAGTGAACCTTAGAAAATTTATTCAAAATTTCGAGTTGAGAACGACCATCTGGTGTCATCTGATAAGGGGATTCACCTGTTACGTTGATAATAGGGTTATAGAGTTTTAATTTAATTAGTTAGAATTTAGGATTAGAAATTTAGAATGTCAGAGTTAAAATGAAGTTAAAGTACTTATAATTAAGTTTGCAAATTTAAGGTTAATGTTTTTATTGGTTATTTTAACTATTTGTGAACATTACAACCCTCTTACAATTATGTTTAATATTAGTTTTATTCATCGAGATCAGTAAATATGCCGTTTGTGAAAATTGAAGCTTAAATACATTGCATAATTGTGTTTTAACAGTTTTAATTTAGAATCCGCAATTAAAAATAAAGAAATACACAATAAAAACAGGCAAGAACGTTATTTAAAGTTCAAACTGTGCTTTTTATTTAAGCATTGGGGCCAGTAACAATTTTTTCATGATTACGTATTAGTACAAAATACATATCTTCAAAATTTCCCTTTTGAATAGGGAAAACATCCATATTTTCATACTTCTTTCCTTAACAAAACCGATTTTCTTAATCATATCTTTCGTAGGTTTATATTTTCTTTTACATTTTTGTTTACAATTGAAAATTTCCTATTACTTTAAATTATGAAACCAAATTCAATTACAAATTAGGTCATTTATACTGACGTATAAAAACCACCAGAAAAGAAAACTTAATCATATTAGAATTTTATTTTAGTGGGGAGGAGACACTATTAATTGAAATTAAGAGGAAATAAAGAAAAGGGAACTTACATTTTTATTTAAGGTGAAACCGTCAACCCGAAGACCTCAAGAAGCTAAGAAAATGGACAGGCGATGGCCTGTGTTTTGAAGTTTCAAGCAGCAAACTCTCTCTCTGCCGATTTTCGATGGCTCTTCACATTTCGCCATCTTGTGACTTGGTGTGCTGGTTAAGGACCGCCAGAATCTTTGGTCGCCAATTATTAGCCAACTTCAACTTGGCTCATGTTAACGTTGGCTGACATGGCGTCCGCCATGTTTAAAAAAAGGTGGCCACACTGGTAGCCCTGAATCCGGCCGTGACCTGATTTTTGCAGATATCCATTATGTGTTGTCTACGAGGTCTAAATTGAGCTCAAAGTTTAAACTTTGTAATGCATTTGTTTAACTTTCATCCTTTAAAAGGCGCCAACGTTGATCAAAAATTAATTATCTTACGGAGAGAGAAATTATAAAGTTTTGGATGCCCCGATAGGCCAAAATTATTTTATTTCTGTGTTAAATGTGGGCTTTTAAAAACTAAATATAATATGTAGAACAAAAACAAAAAGGTGGGTTAGTATGTTATGGGGGTCCTGCGTTTAAAAAAAAAAGAAATTTAATTATATGTACATTATTTATATACAGAAATTTTAAGTGATAATGTCTGTGCTAATAAAAATCGAATTAATTTAAAATTTACGCCTTTGGTAATTGAATAAGCATTGTCTACAACCATTTTCTCTAATCACATAATTAAATATAATGTTCCTAAAAAATATTGAGGTAAGTTCAAAGTTCTTTTATTTTGGTGTATATCAGGCTAGATTCTGGTTGAAGAAACTAAGTTGATTGATTTGTATATTGTTGAGCTGAGGGAAGCACTGGCCGTTTTGGTACTGCACACTTTTTAACTTTGTGGCATTTCTTTTAAGGACTGGAATCTATGGAAACGCCTTGGTGCGTTTTAATCTTTTTGGCGTTGCTGCCAAAGAGGACTTCAAAAGAGGAAGGTTTCGTCTTGTGGAGAACTCTACCTCATCAATGGAACATGGTAAACATAGTGCACAGTCATCTTGAAGTACAATCTCATCTGGAATAATCAAATAAAGAGCGGCAGAATAGCGGAAAAAGTACATTTACAACATCAAAACATATAATATTTATATAGTGAGAGAGAGTGTGTTTTTTTATTATTTATTTATTTTTATGCTCCTGATGTTTAGATATAATTTATTTATTTTAAAAGAGAGAATTTTCAAATTTCGTCATAACACACCAAAACGGGATTTTACCACACGGAATTTTCCTATATGAGGATTATATACTTCAGACTTCTACTTTTTCTCCTCACGGCCTTCATCCAAAGAAGGAAGAAGTTTGCGTCCACAAAGTTGCGTTTTTAAACCTTATTCCAGTGCCGACGAGAGTGGGGCAGCAGGGGTTGCAGTCCTGGGCCCCGGATAAAGTTTAGGGGCCGCGCTGATGGGATTTTTGTAGGGGCCCGGCTCAGGGAAGGGTTCATGGGGCTGGTCGAAGTGAGCTTGTGGGGCCCGCGTTGATTCACGGCGCGATTGCTGATAATGCAGTTATCATGTAATTTTTCTCTATGATGAAAATTTATATTGTTTTATTGAACCGTTTGATCACAATATTGGTGATTATTAGCAAGGTTAAAGAAATATGCCCACTTTCCTAGACCAACATATGATAAGTTCCAGATTCCGAGTACCAGTAGATAATTATCGTTACTGACTCTCAAGCAACGGAGAACCCTGGTTCGAATCCAGGATGGGGAAAGCGTCTCTTTTTCTCCAAAATTACACAAGCTCTAGTTTGAGCTGTAATTAAAACGTGGGTGGCAAAAATTATAGTATAATAAATTCCCCCACGAAAACTCACAAAATTCTCGCCCCGGAGGCTTTCTTGTGTTGACCATATTTGGCAATTGTGTTATCCCTGCGGAGGGTAATAATACCTTAACATCTTTACATACGGAGAAAGAGAGCGTTGTTTCCTGTCCTCATTCGTCTAGCGGTCCAAGACACTCCGGGCTAAACGGAGGGACCCTGGTTCGAATCCAGGATGGGGAAAGCGTCTCTTTTTCTCCAAAATTACACAAGCTCTAGTTTGAGCTGTAATTAAAACGTGGGTGGCAAAAATTATAGTATAATAATTATCGTTATCCTTTGGTAGTTTGATTATTATATTAATTCGTTCATTAATACACTTAAATATACTAGTGTCCAAAATTAAGGTCGCATGCAATGTTATTTCAATAGTAGAGGTATCTATTTTGCTCTGTAATTTTGATGTGCTTCATTTATGAAAAATCATTTTATAGAAAATTAAAAAGTTATAAACATTTAACTGAATTACAAAAAAATCAAATTTTTTTCAGGTATCAAGTAAAGGAGGATGAACGATTAAAAATGGTACAAAAATTGAAGGTGGAAAACGAAGATTAGTAGAAAACAGAGTTAGAATGACCAATTGTTCTCACATAAACATGTAAAATTATTAGAAAATGATCGTTGATGCTTACGTAAGCAAAGTTATTAACATAAATCTGCTTTTCATGAATTTTTGTTTTCCACCTTCAATTTTTGCACCATTTTTAATCGTGGATTCTCCTTCATAGAATACTTATTTTTAAATGGAAATTTTTTTATTAATTTTATTAATTAGGAAATTTGTTATTATTAATTTATTTATTATTAATTTTTATTAGATTTTTGTAATTCTATTAAATGCTTTGATCTCTATAATTTTCTGCAAAATGATTTTTTATAAATAAAGCACGTCGGAAGTTACAGAGCAAAATATGTACCTCTCCCATTGAAATAACATTGAGTGCAACCTTAATTTTGGACACGAGTGTAATTAATTTATAATAGGATTTCGGACTTAAGATATTAATCAAATATATATTCTAATTGTCTTCCTTCATACTACGAATCCAAGTCTCTTATGACTTAAGGAAACGACCCTCAGATTAAAGTGAGTGTTAATTGGTAAGAGTTTTTTTTCCCATCCTTAGAAGAGAAATTCGGATTAACGGTAAGATCAACAAACGTAATACCCATCACCTCGCTGCCACAGGAAAAATTGTATTTCAAATGAGAGTTCATCTTCGCTTAAAAAAATACAATGTCTCTTTCTCAATTGCATTTCACTCCAGAGACTTTTTTGTTCTATCTAAACGACATGAGGAGGAAGGTCCAATAAACTACTGCGAGAGAGAGAGAAAGAGAGAGAGGGAGAGAGAAACGTGACGCTAACAATCAATCCGATCATAAATATACAATAAAAAATAATTTTTAATCTCAATCTGTTAACCTCCCGAAAAATAATTGTTCTCTGACAATTTTCTTTGATCTTGAGTTTCAGCTACAAACGTTTTGAAATCTTGTCCAATCGCAATAACTGTTAAAGTGGATTTCATTTGTTTGGGAATAGGAGAAATAAATCTTTCATCGATTTTCAGAAGGCACTGTGAACTTCAAAGCGAATCGGTACAATATTTATGATATGCATTGATATTTCAAATTAAAGGCTTATCCTCAAAAACTTTACATAATTAAAGGTATATCGGAGGAAATGCGATTACAACTAACTAATATGTAAATGTATTAACGTGTAAAGAAAGGAAAGATTGATTAAAATAGCTCATAAGTGATCATCCACTGTGTTGGTTTCATCTGCAATTTTTTCACGAAATCCATCTCTTTCACTCTTCATGTTTCTATTCGTATAACTGATATGTATTTCATAATAAAATATAAAGTGGCAATATATATAGATATGCCTCATTATAAAATATAAAGTAATATGTGTATAGATATGTTTCATAATAATGGCTGTATTCCATTTAAATTTCTGAAATTCTCCATTCATTATGAACATGGCATCTGAAAAGAATCGACGTATCTGCTTAAATTTTGACCAAAAGTCGACGACTTTAAATTCTTTGAAATCAAATGGTAAAATGTAGGTATATATATATATATAGCAAAATATAGCAATAGAATATGGTTATAATTTTTCCTACTATTTTCCGCATAATATAATAGGAAGCAAAACTTTGAGAAATTACCATAAAAAATAGGAATACTAGAAGAAAGTTCATATAGTACATATGTTTATGTAAGCACTACTACATTACTTCCTGTTATTTTTATTAATAGATTTATTAATAGTACTGTGCATTATAAATATTGAAATAATGTGTATGATTTATAAAATTAGAAATAAGAATATCTAATTTAATAATAAAATTCATTAAAAATTTAATGAGCAAATTATTTCCACGCTATAGTTCAGAGAATACCGCTTTTATGTAAAACCCTCTTATATGCGAAACCCGCTTATATGCATAGGATTTCGTTGCTGCGTCCATTTGCATATTTGCGCCTTCGACTGTGCTTCTTGTGGCATTATATCTGGTGTTTCTATAAGCATTTCCTAGAAATTGGTTGCACCTGTATTTCATGGTCAAATGGTCGTTTGTGAACAGATTTTCGGCGGCAACATAGAGTTACTATGATCGTCAGAATGAACCCCCACAGGCTGTTGCCAAAAGCCGTGTATGCTTTTGGCCCTGTGCTGTCGCAAATCCTTATTCAAAGTAAATGCTGGAGTGAATCTCTAATTAATTTCTTTAACCTTTAAAACCTTTATGCTATGTATCCAAAGCCCATAGAGGCAACGTCTATGTTCCAGTCTATTACCAGTCACGTAATTTTAGAATAATTAGGAATATATTTGTTGTCAAGAGCCTTTTACACGATCAGCTTATTTCTTGCCAGTTTCCATTTCTGTTAAGCTATCGGTTAAGTTGGGGATATACTAGGAACGAGAGTAAATGACTCAAAAGGGTGCATTCTTTAAATGAATGAGAACATCAACTCATTCAATACAATTGAATAACCAATCTAATTCCCATTCCTCAATAAGTGAATATAAATAATCATTTTTATTTTCATTTGGTGAATGACTCAAAATAATCATCATGAGAATGAATGAAGGAATCTCAAAAATACATTCGTTTTAATAAATTAATGTTTTTCATGGAATGATAGCATTTTACTTGTCTTCACAAGAATTTGCTTCTGTTATGTACTTCCGGAAGCTTCGAGTCGAAACATACTCTTTTAATGCAAATGAATGGAACGTCTTTATAAATTTGACATTTTTATTTTCGATAAAACAGAACTAAATTTAAAACTTTGAACTTAATCATTAAAAAAAGTAAAGAACTTACACTTAGAACTCAACACAAAATAAACTAAAAAGAGAGAGAGAAAGCAACTTATCTGTTCGTTAGCTTCAGTGTTCTTTAATCGAATCTCATTAACTCGAACACGCTGCGTAAACTGCTTTCTAAATTCCAGACACACTATATAGGAATTCCTATACTTTTAGTCCTTTTAACACGAATACAGTTAACACGACATTGTAACGGTTAATATGAACTGATAATCAATGGTCCTTGGAAAATGTCCTCTGCTTAACACGAATGAAATAAATCTCTCGATGTAATTTTTTCCGAGTTCTATCCAGGGGCGGACTAGCTTTTCTCAAAGGACGCAAACCTTGAATAATCGGAGGGCGCTGGTCCTATAGCCTATGAGGGCGCACCGGCCCTGCGGTCGTTTGGGCGGCAGCCCAGTCCTCCCCTGGTTCTAAACTTTCTTCGAGATAGAAAGTTTCAAAGAAGGCCAAAATAATATTATTTTTTAAAAGGGATGTCTTTTATTCTGATAGCTCTAGAGGGTTGCGGGGGTGACCAGGCTGCTTTGACCTGGATAGGATGATTTTTTATTGTTTCATTTTCAGCATTCCTAAAGTCACATTATGAGACAGTCGAAAGCCAGGTTTTTATGACGTTTCTTTTATGCAAAACAGGTTTTTACAATTGATTGATTGGTGTAAAATTGAATTGCAAAGAGCAGAAATGGTTGTGTTTAGAGATATAAAAAAAAAACCCCAGAAATTCTAAATGATGCGGATTATGCGAAGTTAATTAAATATTAAATACGTTTTTTGAATGAACTTATTTAATAAATTGAATGAATATTGTACGAAGGTGAATGAATTTCATAAACAAGGTTTTCAGTCCCCCATTCATGAAATAATCATTTGAGCTTCATGTTTTGGAAATAGTTAGTAAATAATTAACTGCTTTGAAATTGAATAGTAACGGACCTGCACTCCCATTGAAACTGAATCATTATTTATCATAGGCCACACAATTTACTCCGCGGAAACACGAGTTGAATAAACATGAGTTCAATCAATTTCGGGATATCTCATCAATTGTGCAACTTCAAAACGCAAACCCGCATGTAGTAAAATCCAATCAAGACAATGCCAACAAAAAAAAATTGAATAAAATGGAAAATTAATTTTTTACGAGTAAATAGAAATTGAAGGGAATTTAAACTTACGATATTCCATATTATCCCCAAGCAATCCTATTTCATTTTTTTACTTAGAAATCAATTTAAAGAAAATACCCAGTCATAATTAACGACGTTATATGAATAATTAATTTAATTCGATTTTTCACTACGCCAAAAAAAAAAATTAATAATAATTGAGCTCAAATGAAAAAAGAGCTGCAAAATTAAATTTCTAGGAGTTGGGTATGTTATTAAAAATAAACAAGAAACTCTTATTAAATGAGTTAATAAATATTAAAATACTTCAATTAAACTCTTTTTATTCAATGAAATTAAAAGGTTTAAAAAAGTTAGCCTGAAAAATTGAAAAAAAATAATGATCTCATTAATTAAATTTTCTGAAGGAAACATCGCTTTAGTAATTGAAAATGGCGATCCATAACTTTAGTAAATTAAACATATCGTCCATGAAATTAGTGATTTAATTTGTTGGCTTGAATTTTAGGCGAGCTTGGCGAGACCTTTACCCAACATACGTAATGTATTTTATGTTATAAAATAAATTTATTACATACATTAGACAGAGGTCTCTCCAAACTGTCCCAAAATTCAATCCAACATATGTAATAAATTTAAGTTATAACATCAAATTTAAGTTATCACATCAAATGCATTACATATGTTACATAGAAGGTTCCGTAAGCTCTCCCAAAATTCAACCCAACATATGTAATAAATTTAAGTTATTACATCAAATGCATTACATATGTTGTGTAGAAGTCTCCGTAATCTCTCCCAAAACTCAACCCCCGGCCCTGCGGTGGCGCAGTGTGGTAACGCGTTCTCCTATTGCGCGGCTAATCCGGGTTCGACTCCCAGCAGTGCAAAAAGAACGCTTACTCAGAGATCTCATAAAAGATCGCACTGCTCACTGTAGTCCGGGGTTTGGTTCCCCAGGCCTTAAGAGGTTCGGATTCCTCGGAAAACAGTAGGTCCCGGCGCAGCATGACCACTGTAGTCTTTGAGCCGTAAAACCAAAAAGAAAGAAAGAAAACAAAACTCAACCCAACATATGGTGCCCTCTAAACCCTCTCCTCTCCCAACTAGGGCCGGCGCCAAGGGGCGAACTAGGCATTCACCCTGTGCGGCAGACTTTTATAGGCGGTAAAATGGGATTATTATAAAAAATGAAGTCATTTTGGGTCGGTCCCTCCTTTTCCTACGGCACAATAAGCAAGAAACTTGCTAGGCTCAAACTTAGATTATTTACTTTGGGAGCCATACACATTACCCCCTCCGCAAAGATCTACGGCCACAGTGTCTTTTGCCGGAATGACTTAAAGCGATCCAAAGTGATGAAAAAACTGACCTAAAATGGGATTAAATTAGGCCCGAAATGTCATTGAGCTTGGCCTAAAATAGCATCATAATCTTGACCTAAAACTTAAACTTTATTAATGATAAATATAGAGCGTAGATAAAACAGCTTTGGACGCGTTCAAGTATTGCTTAAGCACCTTTGTTGGGAGGAGGTTGCTGTTGTGCTTATTTTCCTATGTTAGCTAATGTTAATTTTTGCTTACCAGGAGGGGGAGGGGTATAAAATGGCCAAAATATTGCTTACGTAATACTTGAAACCTCCCTTTCTACGAGAAATCTATGACTTCACTTTACAACGCCTGCGTCCACTTTTCCATCTTGGTACACATACTTGCTTTGTTAGTTTGTTTATCCACAATATTTACGTTAGCCGATGCTTCTATCCCTGAAGGCACCAAATACGTGAAGTGGGGAAATATAGAAATCTTATGAATTTTATGATTGAAGCGGAAGAAACAGGAAACAATTTACACTTTCCAATAAAAATGGCCTCGTACGCTCATATCAAACATCCGGTTTACTTATTCTTTGCATCCGGTTTCAACTTCCGCTTCCCAAGATGTCTGCTTTTGCAGACTTGGTAAGATTCCATTCGAGATATCGAAAAAAAGAAAGAAAGAAATGATGACAGTGAACGCGGAAATACAATATGTACTAGGACAGGGCCCTTCAACCTTTTTCATTCCAAGAGACAATTTTGCTTATTACTGTCCGCAACTAAGGTGGCCGCACTAAGGTACCAGAAATATTAAGAAAGAACAAAAGCGAATCCAGAGGTAGACAGGGAATGCCTCTTGGATCAGAATAGAAATCAATGAGTCCTAAATTGAACTTTTGTTTTTTAAATCTCTCTTGCAGTGCAAATCAATAAAACTACTCCTAATGCCCATATACGCTAGAAAACTGAAGTAAAACACGACTGAGGGAAGACCGCGTATTACTTTAGTTCTTTAACGTTTTAAGATATTTATTACGTAATGTGAAAATGACGACAGAATAAAATATACATATTTAGGACTCAGAGGAAGAAAGAGGCCTTATTTTTGTGTGAAGCAATTTGCATTTTCTTCATGAGGCCGCAAGTGGCCCGCAGGCCGCGGGTTGAAGACCCCTATATTAGGATATCTGAAATAAGGTCTCGTGCATAGAATTTCAAAAGCGGGTATTTTTTTATGAAAAGGGGGTGTTTGATAGAAAAAGAAATTGATAGCATTGTTTAAATGCTTGGAGGTTAACTCTCAACTCCGCTCCTTCCCCTTGTGAATAATTTTGTTTATATATATAATATTTATAGCAAACATGAAAAATAACGAAATTAAAAGCCCGAACGGATGAGTTCCTTGTTGTTGTTGTTGTTGGAGGAGGAGGAAAGTAGCTGCCGAAGGCAGTGCTGTAATTAATCTCAGGAACGAGTTACCTGGTGATGTTTGTTCTGCAAATATCGACCACTAAACAGTGGTTGTAATGTGAAACGTCAAAGCGGAAGATTGTTTCTGTCTGTAACTGAGGCTAACCAGAGCTGCTCGTGTGTATATATCGGGACTGTTTGTGCAGGACTTGGAGATGGAGTAAAAATAATCGTTTTTGGGAATTGATTCACTAACACTGACTCCTTTTTGAGAGTTATATCTTTTGAATAACAGTAGCTCACTGATTTCTCAGCACCCAAATAGATAATAAAACACTTTTTAAAGGAATGATATGAGATTGGATTGTCGACTTCGCACTCCCTTCGAGGGACGCTAAATTAAAGAAAATATTCGGGGACACATGCGCAATGAAATGAGTGACCCGAAGACAGATGAAGCGTGAGAAAATAATAATTCTTATTATACTTTTTATATAACATTATATAAACATAACATCGTCATTACTCCTGATGAAGGACTGCTGCTGACGCGTCCGAAAGCTTGGGTGATCTTTTTCATTGCTATTTTACCAGTGTTTAACCTTTTGTATGTAAAAGTATACCTTTTATGTTTATATCTTTCACCCTCGAATATATTTTGCTCTTATTCAATATTGTGTGTTTCCACAATAGAAATACTATGTGTTCACTTTGCAGGCTTTCTATGTTGTTGCCGCTTAGAATACCAAGAAATTCAAACTTAATAACTAGAGTTTCTAAACTTGGCAACTTGCCAAATTGTGTCCTTTTATTTGACATTTTCCAAATATATATAATTTATTTTTCCGTTTCTGCGACATATATTGCATAATTATAATTTCAGTTTCGTATTTGGAAATGGCATTTGTAACTGCGTTTCGAATTCTAAAATAATAACCAGTCTTCCGTTCACCATCAAAGCTTGCGCATGAAATTCTTGGAGGTTTCGCCAAAACGGCGTACTAAATTTTTTTAACTATGTATTCAAGTGAATTAATTTATTTATTGGCGTCTATTATTGAATTAACCTAAGAATTTTAAACATTAATAAATATCATTTTCAGCTGGATGGAATTAATGCATTTTCTTCAATACTTATATTTTCACATTGTCCATCAACCTTGGTGTAGGGGCCTCGTAAATATTTTTGGGGGCCACAGGGCCCCTTAGCGTCTGGACTTCGACCCTCATGCCACTCCCTTATGAGTTAACTCTTTTAACTCCTTTGCAAACCCATAATTTGTAATTCACATTAAAAGCATAATTAAGAGAAAAGCAGCTAATTATCTTTTAGATATATATTTGAAAATTAATGAAATAAAATAATTTGAAAAATTTACCTTTAGAATTTTTGAAGTTTTTAATAATCTATTTCATTTCATTCCAAATATGAAGTAAAAGTTGCAAGCTGTATTTGACTAAAAATAAATTTTTAAATTCTTATAATTAAGCGATTTAGCACTGGGAATTCAATTAAACTGAAAGATATTTAAAAAATTAAAGACTTTCGCAAATATTTAGCATGATTTTAAGATTAAGAAACTAGTGAATCTCAAGAGATTAATTAGTAATGTGAAACACTGTGCTGAAACTATAATAAACTATTTAAACACGACTACCACAGTTAAAATTATTTAATTAGGTGGATGACGATCGTTTCGGCAGTGAATGACTGCCTTTGTCGAATCCAGTTACAAAAGTGAAGGTAAACTTCACCGTACTTGGCTTATAAACAAGCGCACAAGCAACACTTGTTTATACGCCAAGTGCGGTGAAGTTTACCTTCACTTTTGTAACTGGATTCGACAAAGGCAGTCATTCACTGCCGAAATGATCGTCATCCACCTAATTAAATAATTTTAATTGTTGTAGTCGTGTTTTAAATAGTTTATTATAGTGAGTCTCAATTGGAAGCCCTAGATGTATAGATTATTTTATACATTTTTTATTTTTAAAAGCAATTCGATTCAATCAATGTTACAATTAAATGAAAAATAATTATTCCATTAAAATAGATGGGTAATTAAATTAGTGGTAAAATAATAAACACGTTTCTACAAAAAGGGAAAAGGGCAGTTAAAAGAGGCTACGTAATAAGTGATTGATAGAACAAAAACATATTCATAAAAAATAGCAAAAGAGAAATTTCTGGACGAAAACGAAAATATTAGAAATGCTGAAAACGGAAAAAAAAACAAGGGTAAAAAATAAAACTGAAAAGGGTCGAAAGGGAAAAATTAAAAATTCGGGATTAATAAGTTATGTCAGGTTGCTGTGATGATTGCAATATGGGCATAGTCTCTTCATTTTCTTAGATGATACCAATTCACCAAACATGATTATTTTTCCTGAATTCCCTAAGAGGGATTCCAGGAAAGGGAAATCGCTGCCATTCGTTCATCTTCCTGTTTACGAAAGGGATAAAATCACATTAAAAGTCACTTTTCGGGGAAAAGAAAAATTGCTCATCGTATCATATCTTGTGCTTTATTTTCAACTCCCTTCAGTTTTATTTTTATTTCATCGAGATTTACTTAATAAATGAATATAATAATAATAAATAAATAAATAAATAAATAAATAATAATAAAAATTTTAGCTTTATGATATTTACTAAATTAACAAGCAGAGGCCAGTGAATTAACATCCATAAATTGGCATCTTTGAAATAACATCTGTAATTTACAATATAGCATTGACATTCGCTATTAATATCCTTGAATTGACACCTATAATTGACAAAGTTGGACATACACTTGTAATTCATGACATGTAATTGACAACATCAAATTGATATTTGTAATTGGCATCCTGGAATTCACATCCCTGGATATAAATTAACATAAATTGAATATAAATTGACATAAATATTTCGTGCTTATATTTTATAAATTTAATACTGCCGCCATTGGACGACCAAAACCAATGCTCTTATAATTTGCATCTATTTATTCTCTTCCACTTATTTAATTTTTGAATGTTTTAATATTGATTTCGTTTTTCGAAAGGAATGACGACTGTTAAAGCTTATCTAAAGAGTCCATTACCACTCATCAACAAAACCGGCATTTCAAGAGGTGGCAGTGTTTTAGGGTTTCAACTGACCTTAATTCTGTAGTGCTGAAGTTTGATTGTTCTAAAAATTATTAATTTTGTCCACAGACTAGGTCGTAGATTGAAATTTTTCGAGATGAAAGCGTTCCATAACATCTTTTTGGTATAAAGAGGGTAGGGTAATGTTGGTAAAATATCTATGTATGAAAGGCAAACAAGTAAAAAGATCAAAGGTAAAGTTTGTATTAGTTCAAACGTTACGAAAGTTTTCATTATAGAATAGACGTTCACTCAAAAACTCCTAATAAATATATTAAGAACACAATACAATATAAATGAATTTGTTTTCATATGTGTGTGTACAATTTGCGTATACATATATATGCATGATAGATTGTGTTCGTTTAATTATGTTCGTTTAAAAATAATGTTCGTTTGTTTGGCTTTTTTATGGCGCAAGAGCATCTGGGCTATACTGCACCAAAATTGCATGCTAAAACAAAAACTTAATGCACATGCAACCGAAAAAAATTTAGCCATTTATGTTTTGTTAGATGAAAAATAAGTTTTAAGTGTTGTTTTAAAAAAATTTTTTTTGGTATAATAATCTTTATTTCGTTAGGTATATTATTCCAAATATTTAGTCCATGTGTTTATCTTTTCCATAATTAGTTCGAATATTTTTTGTTTTAATTTCTTTTTTTATGATGAGTATTATATTATATTTGTGATCTTCCTTTATTATTTTTATTATACCTATGTGTTTTCCTATTTAAAATGAGATTAAATTCCAATTAAATATTGTCTTTTATTTTCTAAAAAAAAGTTTTCACATTCCTGTAGCACCTACAAAGCGGTGTTTTTCAAGATGGCGTTCTCCCTTGTGATAGTGTTGTATCTGGTGCGTTCTGAAATTTGTTGAAAAAGAAAGTCTTGTGCCTATTCAGCGTGCTTTTAAACGCAAATGTAATGTGCATCCATCTATTACTAAGTCGATTTTGAAGTGGTACACAAACTTTAAAGACAAGAGATGTATCTGTGATCAGAGAAAGAGACATTTTGGCTGACCACCAGTCTCTAAGGAAGTTGTTGATCTCGTAAAGGAAACCTTTTTGCATAGCCCAAAGAAAGTCTACGCGCACAGCTAGCGGGTAAGTAGAAGTCAGAGTGTACCTACCTCCACTACCCACAACCCCGGATAATCAGCAGGAACACATCACCACAGCCGTAAACTGGATAACCCCAGATATTCTGTAGTGTGAAACGAGCTGGATTACCTCATTGACATTTGCCAAGTTATGGTAGGGGGAACACATCGAGTGTTTGCAACATATACAAAAATGTAAAAACGTTTTATTTTTGTGAATCTGTTGCCACTAAAATTTTTTAAATATTCCAAGAACTTTTTATTTTATAGCCATTTGAAATCGAGGACCCTTTTTGTTAGCACCCTGTATATTGAGTTATATTTTTAATTTGTGTATATTTTCTATGCCTAGTAGTTGATGTTCTTGTCTAAATTGAACAATTGATTGATATGGTGATTTTATTTATTGTGTCATGTAATAATTTTTTTTTTTTTTTAAATTTTGTTTTAGTTAATTTTCCTTCTGTTCAATTTCCGTATAATAATATACTATCATTAAGTAGTAAATACCGATTTTTTCATTTAAAGTTTATTATTTAATCTTGTTAAAAACGCATTTATTCTTATTTTTTATTTATATAATTTATTCCATCATGCCATGAAAGTTTTTCGTTTAATTTAATACCTAGAAATTTAACTGTTTTAAACCTTTCTAGGATTTTTCTGTTAAATTTTTATGACTTTATATTTTATTTATTTTTTTATTATTAGCATGGAATATTATATTTTTTTTTCAGTATTTTCTATGAGAATAATGGTCCGAGTATTGTTCCTTGTGGATCACCTCTTGAATTAATAATTATTTCTGACGATTTATTACCTATTTTAACAATTTGGTATCGACCTTTAAAATAATTTTCTATAAGTTTAAACATTTTACCTCTTATTCCTAAATTAAGTAGTTTTTCTTTAAAAATATCTCTGTTTATTAAATCAAAAGCTTTACTGAGATTCAGGAAAAAATCATATATATATTCCTTAGCTTTTCTGTTTTGTTGTGTATTGTTAACTTGTTATATTTAATAACTAGTTCTCTGTTGATTTATTTTTTTGGACTCCATGTTGGTTAACTTGTATAATTGGTATATTAGTTTATGGTTATTTATTTAAAAATTCAATTAATCTTTTGTGAATTACCTTTTCTTGTATGTTTGAAAGCACACTTGTAATTACTATTGGTCTATAATTGTCTATGAGAGTTTTTTCTCCCTTTTTTAAAAATCGGTTTAATTACAGCAATCTTTAGTTCATTAGGAATTATACTTGTTTCAAAGATATCATTTATAACTA
>QLNU02014802.1:18495716-18522318 GCA_006491805.2 Dysdera silvatica
GGAAAACCTTACTTCATTTTAAACCACTAAATAGAAATCACGAAGTACATATTTTTTAAGAAATTATAAAGAAAGGATGTCTGTCACATAACTGGGTACATCGGCAAAATTTCTTAAAATCGATATACCAATTAATTACCTTAAAAATCAATGAGACGTAATGAAACCAACAAAATAACTGATGAAGTAATTACCCGACGACTTGTATCAAATACACTTAAAAACCTTTAACATTAAAGAATCGGGAATTAAATAAACCGATTAATAGGAGAATAAAACTAAAAAATACAACAGAGCGCGTAATTATAATTTTAATTAAAAAGACTATTGAGTAAGAAAATCTCTTTAAAGTTAATTGGAACGTCGCTGGAAAGCGGGAGATAATGAAATGCAAACTTCAATGGATAAATTGGATGAACCATTTTTTCAAACTATGAGTAAGAATAAATTATTATTAATTCTCTTTCATAATACATAATTTGATACCAAAAATAGAATCGAATTAAATTTTATAACAATAGACATATTTATTATACACGTTAGTCACTGCTATTTGTTTGGTATATGATTTCTATCCATTGGCTTATTAATGAAGAATTGGGTAGAAACTTGACTGCTTTAAGAGATCAATCGCCGGGAGATAGTTCCTATAGGTACATAGGCACAGATTTATATGATCCCATGGGGTCTGAGCCCCTAAATAATCTGAAATAAATTGCGATTTTACATATACTGTAATGTATAAACGTACATAAAATGTGCTTGGCCCCACCCCCAACGACTTTAAGAACCCTACCTTGGTGTATAGATGACATCAAAACTACCAACGGTTAGGTTATGTGCAACGTCATTTATGTATGTGCTCGTATGTGCGTATGTATGCGATTTTACGTGCATTTTATCATAGAATGTTATTATAATTAACCAAATAGAATCAAATTTAACTAAATTAATTAAATTAATTAAAATATAAATAAATAATAAAATAATAATATAATAAAATAAAATTAATAAAATTAATTAAAATATAAATAAATAATAAAATAATAATATAATGAAATTAAATTAATTAAATTAATTAAAATATAAATAAATAATAAAATAATAATATAATAAAATAAAATTAATTAAATTAATTCAAATATTTAATTAAATATTATTATAGAAAGAGTTAGCTTAATAAAATTTTTGGGATCAATTCAAGAACAATTAAATTGTAATAATCAAACATTAAAATTGAAAAGAAAATTAGACAATCAAATGGAATTCTTAGAAAATAAATAAATCATTACAATAAAAAAGTTAACTTATATTATTCATTAATATATACCTACATGAATTATGGAAGTATTGTACGAGGAAATTTATCATAGACTAATTTTTAAAAAATTAACAAATTTCTTGATAAAACAATTCAAAATCTATGTTACAAAAGAGGTAAACCAAAGGAAGAAATAATTTATGAAAATAAAATCTTAAATATTACAAATATACGCAATTTAAAAATAGCATTATATATATTTATGAACGAATAAACGAAAATAAACACATAAATGTAATTACAATAAATAAAATAAAACGTAATTATAATACAAGAGACAAAAGCGAACTAAAAGAAAGAAAAATATGAACGAACATAGGTAAAAATAATACAAACTATCATGGAATTTAATTTTGGAATACAATCACCACTATAATTAAAAAAAATAAAACCGGAAATTAAATTTAAAACTATAACAAAATACTATTTATTGGAGTATCAGACATATTAGTCGCCATGATTGCAAATGTTTTTAAATTTGGTTTTAACTTTTGCATGCAATTGTTCGTACATGATATGCGTAAATAAAATTTATATTGATTAATTGACTAGTTGATTTATTGATCGATTGACTGACTGATTGATTGATATCAATAGCAACTCTTTTAACCAATATTTTGAATTTTTGTTCTCAAATCATAATTGTTCTTTCGTCTGCCAGCTAACAGCTTGGCGAAAGAACATTTTCTTCACTGAAGTTCCGCGACAGGTTTCTAAGGGTTTCGCGCATAGTTCTTCATGCTGATGTATCCTAATCTGTTGATATAATGGTTTTTAATCAGGGCTTTTTGAACCTTAAATATAATAATTTTAAGTGGGTTTCCACTAGGGTAGAAAGGTCGAAAAAGACTTATTGGACACGGACAATACATGGCTCCATTTCTGCTTTCAATATAGTGAAAGAATGTAAACGTTTTAAATATTTAATTAAATTAAAAAATGCATTAACATTGAAGACATTATTTTAATTTTTTACATTTGTTGAATTTGGTGATAAATTTTATCGCCAAACAGTACCAATTTGGTGAAATTTGGAGAGAAATTTGATATATGAACGTGACAGAAAAAAGTGGTGGAAAAAATGTGACATGACGAATTTTAAAGGCTCAAACTTAGTAGAAACGTTCCCAATGTTAAAAACTTATCAATGAAATTTTTATCTCTCAGATATTGTCTCCATATCCTTTGAAGATCTAATTTATTCTTAATTTTCACATAAATCAAAGTGTTATAGATGATGATGCTTACGAAATAGGCAAAGTTATTGTGTTTGTCAAGAGGACAATTTGCCAGAGCTACAAAAATGTCTTTCGAAAGCTTTAATCTTAAAACTAGAAGCAACACTTTGCAAAAGCAATAAAATTTTGAAATACCATTCAAAACCATTTCAACCATTCCGAAGCAATTCCTTTTAAGAGTTTAAAGCCCATTCAATAGGCAGTAGCATGTAAAAGGATTGCTTTTATTGAATTAGAAGTGAATGGAACAGCTATAAATCATTTCTTTCTGTCAACTTAGAAATTACAATCCACTTGGAAATAGATTACTTAGTGTCTATTTAATCTTGTTAATACGGACGATACATCTGTTACTTTCTTACGAGTGTGTTTGTGGATTGATAAGCAATCTATTAATGAAAGCATTCGGTCTTAACTAGACTCAATCAATCAATCAATTTTATTTTTGAATATCATGCAGATTATGACATACAAAGGATACAAAATAAAAATAAACATATTTAAAATTCTTATACAATAATTTTTGCCACCCACGTTCATATAGCTCAAACTAGAGCTTTTTTATATTTGGAGAAAAAGAGGCGCCGTCCTCATCCTGGATTCGAACCAGGGTCCCCGCGTTTAGCCCGCGGTGTCTTGACCTACTAGATAAGGGGTAGCTAACCTTTTTGGGAAGAGTGCCACTATCTGGAAAAAAATTATGCGTACCACTTCCAATTTTTCCAATATACTAAAAAATATAAAAAGGTGAAAAAATGTTATTTATAGGCTGATTATGAGATTTTTATGCAAATAGCACATTTTTTTTCATGTAAGTCTGAGTAGTGGAGATTTAAAAAATAATATAGTAAATAAAACAAAAGTACAAACTTAGGTTTTATTGTTAATAAACGTTTTTAAAGGTTCAGTTAGGCTATGTATGAAATAAAAAAGAATAACTTGAAACATTTAATTCTAAATAATTATTAAACAGCCAGTACCTAATTAATGTGGCTTTTGAATTTGTAGTTTTTTTACCAAGTCATCTATATTAGGATTAGTTCCTAAAGATGCTAACAAAATTAAGCGTTTTAGGTGCATATCAGTTAATCTTGAACGATATTTTGATTTTATTATGTTCATAATAGAAAACATTTGTTTAAAAACATATGTTGATCCAGACCTACATCAATATCTGACAGCCAAACCTTGTAAATTTGGAAAATTGCTTGTTGGTACGAATTTCCAAAATTCAATATAATTTGGATCACTTGCAGTTGAAATAAGTTCCTTGTATTTGTTTTTCAATGTAGTGTGGTGCTGTGGGTCAATAATTTCGATTTGGATTTCAGGTGGGTAAAGGTTAACGTCTTGCAGAGAAATTGGAAAAGGATTTGTGAAAAGATCAGCATTTTTTTTTATCATCTTGAAAATCATCGAACTTAGCACTGAGTGAATTCTGCAAAATGGATATTAAATTTTTGAATCTAACATAGTTCGGAGTATTATTGACTTTGGTAGCTAGTTCCCGCATTAATGTGAAATGTGTTAATCTTTTTTCTCCAAAATCGAGACAAAAAAGCAAAAGTTCGTTCGCAAAAGAAGATATATGGTCAACTGGGGTAGAAATAATACAATCATTTCCCTTCTAATCTTAGATTTAAATTATTTAAATGCCCCATAATATCGGTGAGAAAAGCTAATGCCCATAGCCCATCTTCATCCTTGAGTAGCAAGCATTCACTGGGCAGTTCATTGCTTTCTTCCACATATATTTTAAAATATTTTCTTCGCGTGCCACTGTTAAAACTCCGCCGTGCCACACTGTGGCACGTCGGAGCCATCCTGATCTAGACGAATGAGGATAAGAACAAACGCATTTTTCTCCGTATATTAGGATGTAAGATATTATTACCCTTCACAGGGATAACACAATTGCCAAATAATGGTCAACACAGAAAAGCCTCCGGGGCGAGATTTTTGTGAAAATTCTTGCAACCATGGTAATTAATCCTTTTGACGCTCCAAAAAGTATTCTTTTAATTCGGTCTTAAATTTACTTTTTGGTTTAATTTCTTTTATTGTTGGCGGGATGTTGTTCCATATGTCTATTCCATAATAATTAATATTGTTTTTACCTATATTCGTTCTGATTTTAATTTTGTTTAGTTTCTTTCTATCTCTTGTGTTGTAATTATGAATATTTTCATTAATTGAGATAGAGTTTAAGTGCTTATTTTCGTTTAATCTTTCGTATATGTATATTGCTATTTTTAAGTTCTGCATATTAGTTACGTTGAGTATTTTGTTGTCATATATTATGTCATCTTTTTGTTTTCCATGGCAAGAATCGGCAACCTATGTCATGCATGTCATACTTGACAAGCGGACTACATTTCATGCGGAGTCATTTTAACGCAAAAAAAAAAATGTGCACATACTTGCTAAAATTAAAACGAAGTATTTAATTTAATTTAAAATAAAAACCATTGTAAAAATAATCTCTTTCCCGACTAACCATTCTCCAAATTAATTTTCAATTTGTATCCTCTTAACTTGCTAATTATTAATTTTATTCTCTTAATTAACTAATGTATATTCATTCGTAGTTAGATAATAAACTAAAGATATTCACAGACAGGGTAAGTATAGGCTGGCGCGCGAAGGAGCTTGCAGTATTACTTCGGCACAACACCTTCAAAATGTTGCCAACCCCTGCTCTGTAGTTTCATGAGGACAGCTATTAGTTGATAACTTAAGTTACGAAGCATCGTTGCTATCAGATGGTTATCATTAAAATCGTGTTAGAACATGTTTGCTCTGGGTCATAAACTCTGAAAAAGGAAGTAAATAATTCCACCTGTAAGGGATAAAGCTCTTGACCAGCGATAAATGGGATGTGGGATTGTATTATATCTCACCGGAATCATGAAATCATTCCTTTCTCTGCCGCTGATTTACCAAATCGTCCAACCAAGTTTATATGACGATACCATTTCATCTACTTGTCACACACTAACCGCTGTAATGAAAGATTTATATTCTTAATGGAATTACGAGTTTATGATTTACCTTTGTTTATATCCCAACAATTTGAGTATTTGGGTATTAACAATTTGGGTATATGTAAATGATACCATATTGATTTTAGTTTGCAAAACCTTTCACGAGTATGTAACAAGATGAAGGATATTTATCATCATGATATGCATTATGTTATTTTATTAGTCATTTTTTTTGTCTTGTGGGTAAAATCAGATGTTGAAATTTTGTGTGATGTTACTGGGATGGCGAAGATGACATGCTTTGGATGTTATTGTAATTTGATTTAATTTAATTAATCATATTTGTTTCGGGCGATAAAAGTTCGCCCTTCTTCGGGAGTGAACACGTGGAATATCGTCAACAAACGAGGTTGATTCGCGGATGTAACCAGAGTTGAGTTATTAAGTGAAATGAATTCATTTCATTTCACTTCATAACTCAACTCTGGTTATGAAGTGAAATGAATTCACTTCATAACTCAACTCTGGTTATGAAGTGAAATGAATTCACTTAATAACTCAACTCTAGTTACATATTCGAATCAACCTCGTTTGTTGACGATATTCCACGGTAATCGTATTTAGTTTTGCCACAAGGAAAGGGGACTCGTCAAGAGTAGTTCATTGACTCCCTTGTCCCAACTCTTTTATAAAAGGACAGATTTATAAATTATTTTTGATGTTTTAAATATATATAGTAGTTGGTATGACACACGATGGTATTGCTCTGTTATGTGGGGTGCGATATTTATTTTTCTTCTCCAGGAAATGCCAATTTTTTTTAGATTTCCTTATGTATTACATATTATTCACATTACATACGACGTTAATATTTTACTTTGGCATGTCCTGTAACGAATAAAATTTACGGAAGGCTGCTTTCGTGTTTTCAAAAATCGTTATTCTTTAAACTGGTTTGATATAAACATCAGAGTGTCTATGTAATGGTGTTATAGAATGAACAATGTACACGATAAATCTAGAATCTGTGGTTTTCATACTTTATTTGATTTTTGATTTGAAATTTTGTCATCCACAATTCATACTTCTTCCTTTAGATTCCCCTATTTGGTAACATGAAAGTAAAATTAGAATAAAATTACACCATCTCTAAACAAATTATCTTGAATGCTGTCTTAAGTGTTACATTGAATATATTTGGTTAATGTAAATGTATGCGGAAAACGATGGAACAGGTTTTGATTGAATTTTAAGACTCCTGAGGATTTTACCAACACTGCTTTATTGTAATGTTCAGTTTGAGAGAAGAATTCAAATTCCCGCCATTTCTGCTGATCATCGCGAATGTTGCCATTCGATTTTAACGAAGCTGATATATAAATATATGCCATTGCGATTTTCAAGAGATTGCATCATTTTTATACAATCAGATAAGAAATTTTGAAACACTGAAATCTTTACAAATTGATGATTACAAATTATAATACCGATTTAAATGTGATTTAGAACTTCGAATCTTTATAATAGGGACGTCTAAGTTAGATCTAATTATATATTCAATTCGGTAAAATTAAATTAACCATACCGTATTTCAATAAATGGTTTTCTTCTATTAAATAAATAAAGTCCCACTAATGTGCGAATTCAAATTACTTGGAACACTTTAATGGAGATTTAAATATTCTGTAAAATAGTTCGTTATTAATATTGCAAATAACACTGAGGCAAATTAAATATGAGTCAAAATGTTCGTAATTTAAACACATACATTTTTAAAAGTTGTAATATACAATACAAACTTTATTTAAGAGAATCAAGTACAGTTTCAGATGCATTATATATTTTTATATTGTAGAGATATTAAATTGAATCGCCTGAGAAGCGATGAGCAAAGAATATAGGATCTGACAAAGCACATGTTGCCTGAGATAGAAATTTTTATTGTTTTTAAAATGAGTAGATGTTAATTTAGTAAGTATTGAGAAAGATAATTTTTAAATAGTGAGAGCGAGTTTAATGATTGCAAGGCTAAGAGAAGAGAGTTTCACAGCGTGGAGTCAAAGCAGCCAATTCGCGCCAGTTCTTGAAAAATCTGGCAAAAAATATGAAACTTCGGAAAAAAACATCGAAAATTAGACAGCATGCTTAAAATCTTTGCATAGCTCTACGCAATGTAGTCAAGTAGTAAAACGCAACATTGTATGAGCATATGTTTGGATTTATCACCGAAATTAAAAGCACTTCAAACAGACGAACACTGTTTTCAGTCTCAAAATGGCGTTGTGAATTCAGTGGGCGGGACCAAGTACTGGCGTATTTGGCTCCTTTTGCGCCTCTTTCTCAAGACTAATCCCATTGCAAATCTCCCATTGCCAATGCCTAGTCGCACTTCTGAACGTAACCAATCAAAATTAGTAACTCAATTGGTAACCAAAAAATTCCCGTCTTTGCAAACTTCTTAGCAGCAAATTTTTCGTTGAAAATTTGCCACCGTAAACTTTAGCATACGCGGCCTAATAGTGAATCCGTCATTTAGACGGTATTTTTGTATAATTAATCGACAATAGACGCTATTTCTATATAGTTAATTGACATTATTCGACAATAGATATTCTATTGAAATAATTGTCTACATCAGTATAATGATATCTACTTCGCTACATAGGGATAAGCAAGAGATATGCGTAAATGAGAATGGAAGAAATAGTCATTGCATATCATCATAGTGGTTTGAGACATTGGAGTTACTGCTCCATACTTCTTTTCCAGCGAGCGAATGTATACCTAGGAAATGGTACTTGTCATTCGATATTGCTTATTTGTGATTTTATGGTACATGGACAACAAAAGGCATATTGCTTCGAGCCGTATAGTTTTTCTGGAAATCTCAATCTCTGTGAAGACTGACCATATGTAGCACGCTCTCTTTCTTTCTGTTTTCTTATACAATTGCCTTATTATGAAGATATTATCTATACGTTATTTTCCTTTTGTGAAAACACTGTACTTTTTTTGAAGTTATAAATTCTTCTTCAATTTTACCTTTTAAAAATTTTCCTACTATTCTCATAACTGGAGTTAAGAAAATTTTGCCTCAGTAGTTTCACACTTTTTTCTACTTCCTTTCTTAAAAATACGTGAAATGTGTTCTTCTCTGATAAAATATTAATTTAATAAACATTAAATAAAATGTTAATCAATCAATAATTTAAATAATAATAATATTATAATAATACTTTATTTATTCTTCTTGGAACAGTCTTTGTGACAATACATGACCACACAAAGAAAGGTCCTAAGTAAATATCTATAACGAATATAACAGGCTTGAGGACCTCAGACTGATTCAATATAACAATTCACCCAAACAATAAATTCGGCCATCAGGCTATTTCCACATATTTCAACACACCTCACTCTTTACTAAAGATCACGCATATGTAATGCACTTCTTATATGAGTTGTTTTTATAATTTGTCTTTAATTGATTGGTTTTTTTAATTATCGATAAATTGTTGGACATTACTGACTATCCAGTATCTTTTAAGCTTTTTTTTTAAATTTTACTATATTATTTAACCGCTTTAGTTTATCTGGTATTCCATTCTAATATTTAGGTCCTATGTAATTTATGTTGCATCTTCCCAATTCTGTTCTTATTTTGGGTAATATTAATTCGTTATAGTTTCGATATCTACTTCTTTTTCGTTTAATTGAATTTTTATAAGATCTGTATGTTTATTTCTCTCATCCTTTCAAACATTTTAATTAGTATACAGTACTTATGAATCTGTTCAATTTGCAATATATTAGAATTTATTAAAAAATTCTTTAAGTCTATTCTATTGTCTCTATTAATCAAGTATTATTTATTATTATTAATTATTAATCACATAATTATTTATTATTATTTATTATTAATCAAGTATAATTTATTATTAATCAAGTATTATTTATTTATCATAAAATGTTAGCTCTAGCTTGAGTAATCTGTTAAATAAGCATGCAACTCAAAGCCCCCGAACCATAACATGCTTTTTTCAGGTAAAAGCAATCATCGACTCCCCATTTTTTCTCCTTCATCTTGGTCTTCCTTTACAGACATCAAATTATCACATCTGTTTACCTTCAACGTACCAAAGGATCTCCAGTAACTCTAGAAGATTATTTCACCGTCTTATCTAAACAGACCATCAACTTTAATTCATTTTGCTGAATTTGGCATTCCATCTTCGACCAACATTATTGATCTTTGAACATTTTATTCAGATGGCCATTTTTGACATAATCCCCTCACTTTTTGCATGTTGATCTTCCAACGTTGGTCGAGTTATTTAATTTACGTACAGAAATATGCCTAATAACTTTCCTTTAACGATTATTGCTTAAATCAATCAATTTCATCAATCGACCTCAGATCTTACATAGCTTGTAGGCCTGTCCTCTTTTCTAATATACGAGTACATCCATTAAGCTGTCTGCTGCCCAAGTTACAGGCCATTGGAAATTTCCAATGATGGGATTAATGAATATCGAGCTAGCATAATCAGTGCATATGTGTGTACACACACACACACACACACACACATATATATATGTGTATACAGTGAATTGCCTTTGCCTTTGTGTTTAAAAAGAAAGGTCTGCAACCAGTGTATATTGCCAATCCTCTCTTCTGAAGAAGAGATACGGAGTCTAACAATTGCAACAATACGGAAACTATAGACAACCGAAAGGAGCTCGAAAAAGTGAATGCTTGGAATAACTAGGAGAGATCGAAAAAAAAAATCCCACTTGGGCGAGAGAGCAAACTAGAGCAGAGGACATCATTGTTAAATTAAAAAGGCTGAAACGTCGATGGGCTGGGCATATCGCAAGAAGAACTGATCAACAATGGAGAACTAAAATTCTCAACTTGATTCCAAGAGACCACAGAAGACCTAGAAAACGTCCTCAAAATAGATGGGTGGACAAAATAAGAAAACAGAAATGCGAGACAAAAAACAACGTTTCAAAAGCCTTAATACACGCTTTAAATACGCTTCTAAAACGTTGTTTTTTGTCTCTTATTTATATTGCGTATTGTTTCGTCGAATATTTCCAAGTATAAGAAAACAGGTTGGAGCGACGTGATGGCTCAGGATAGACTTGTGTGGAAACATTTGGGGAAATCTTCATCCAGCAATGGTTGAATATGATAATGATGATGATACAGTGAAATCTGTCTATAAGTATTTTCTAAGGACCGTAAAAGATACTGTTTTTGGAAAGGTTGAACTTAGCACATCTTTTGTTTATCGATACCGCGGAAAATACCGTTATAAACAGAGTATCACTGTATGCGTAATTAATGTTACAGGGTATAATAATTATATGAAATATATATATATATCTAATGAAATTATTTGTAGAATTAGTGGAAGAATTTTCATAAATAATGCAAAACTGTATTCTAAATGAACGAAACATTTTATGAGGTAATGGAAAAAATCTGCATAATTATTGAAATAAATTATAGAATTTGCCAAACGATTTTAAAAGCTAATGGAAGAAATTGTAGAATTTGTGAAATATTTTTTAAAATCACAAGAAGAATTGATATAATAATATTTTTTAAAATCACAAGAAGAATTGATATAATAATGTATTGAAAAAAGTTTCAGAATTAATGAAATAACTTCTAAGTTCTCCTTAATTACTTTTCAGCCTTACGGACCACTGGAAACGATAAGTCATGGCCTTATTATCGATCGTATGACGTCATCTTAAGTTTTACTCTGTTTGACAAGAATGTCCACTCCGCTGTGCCTGAAACACTTTACTTTTCTGTTGGTTTCTTTTACCCTTTTATTCTTAAAAGACAACTTTTTTCTTAAGTTCTTTTCATCTTCCACAAACTATGCTTTCTGGATAAACTTCTACATCTCAGCATATATTCATGTTTATGGAGATGGATTCTGGGTTATCAATATTCTTTTCAAATACAGCTCTTCGGTCGTCTGAAGCGATGTCAGAAACAACTTGTCTTCGAAAACAAGAAGTTCCCAAAACCGAATATTGCATTGACTTTCTTTTTAAAACATATCACGACATCAATATTAAAGAAACTAGATGCTTTTCGCTCAGTCTTTCCCATGAGAAACTCGTAGATATTTCTTGTTTTCTCATTAAAATTTCCAGGCTGGTTTTTTATCTATGATGTCCCATATGTAAAACAGGAACCACTCAAATGCATTAACAATGAGATTAGGACATGACTACGTTTTGAGGAATTTGTTTCCAATCGATATGTTTAAGTGTTATTCGTAACTGAGTTCGGTGGTTTATGTGTACGTTTTTTTGCTCGAACTAAAGCCACGGACGACACACCATCGTAAAGTTTGATGGACTGCGAAGAAGAAAAAAACACATTAGCCCTGTCTGAGTTTAAACCATCGACCTCTCTCTCTCTTTTTATAAAAATGTAGCTAATCCGACTACATTCTTATACGATGTCCCTTCATTTCCTTTAAGACTCACCACATTTCGCTGTAGTAAGTCATGCACAACTTTAGTTTGAGCTAAAAAACTTGATTCACCAAAACCGTTTCCTTTATGTCATGAACTATATCGATGTCATCATAAGCCTTATAAATCATGAACTACATCGATGTTAACTTCCTTTATATCATGAACTATATCAATGTCTATCTTCTTTATATCTTGAATAATTTCAATGTCATCCTTCTTTGTGTCATGAACTACACAAATGTCAACCTTTTTTTTGTGTCTACTGCCTGTGTGTGATGTGAACTACATCATTGTCAACGTTTTTTATATCATGAAGCACTTTAATATATTGAAAGAAGTAATAATAATATAATGGGTTAGCTTTCATTATGTTGTACATATTTTGAACAGTTCTTGAGTTGTATGTATTGATTATTTTTATTGATTTTTCTTTTAATTCGAGACAGAAATATGTCGATTACCCGTACCCGCCCCCCCCTTACATACTATGTATCTTACGTGTAGTAAGTGTAATGCAACTCAATTTTCAATTTCTGAGTAGCACATCTATTATGTAGGAAATAAGATGTTTCTAATAGCAGAATTTCATAAATGCAGTTCAGAAATTGCTCTTTACGAGCGATATATGCAACTACACTTACCATAGATCGAAATAGTATAGCAAACCTTTTGGTTCTACCATGTTTGGCGCAGTATAGCCCAGATGCTCTTGCGCCATAAAAAAGCCAAACAAACAAACCTTTTGTCCTTCTTATATAAAATTTAACTTTCTCAGTCACTTTCGTTTCGGATGTGTGATATACCTAGCTTATAAAATAATAAATTTAATAATAAAAAATAAAGTAATAATAAGAGAAAGATGAAGTAAGAAATAAAATAAAAATAAAGTAAGAATAAAATATCAAGAAAGTAAGAATAAAATATCAGAAAGTAAGATAAAATATCAATAAAGTAATAATAAAATATTAATAAAATAAGAAAAAAGGCATCGAGATGAAATTTCGAGTAAATTATGAGAGAAACGATAGGAAATAGAGTATTTTTGTCAATTACTTCATTATAATTGTTAATTAAACCAAATGATATGAATATTAGCATAACTACGCGCGCTTTTCTGCCATTTCTTACAAATTCAAGCATAGCGATTTCTTATTACCACATTTAGTGCTTATTATTTAATGTTCAATTTAAAGTCTTATATTGTTTATTATTATGCACCCTGATGGAAACTTATTATTCTTAAGTATTACTATTACTCTTGATCGAGTTCTTCATATTAGTATTGGTATGATGATTCTATTAATTTAGATAAAATATTAATTTAAATCTAGACAAATTATTATTTTTAATTCAGATAAAATATTACTACTATCATGGAGGGAACACTACTGATATTTATGAGTAAAATATTTTGCTAATTTCCATAAAGTATTACTATTAGCTTATATGCAAATAGCAGAAAGGAGACGAAGGAAATATGATAATTCTTCTGTCATAAATATTTACGTAACAGCCATGAGCGTACGCAGAGAGTTAGTAAGTTACAGAGCTACAACTCATATATTCCTATGTTAAATATACAAAATTTCATTGCAATGGGGGTTACAACCCCCATCAACACCCCCTTGCGTACGCCAATGGTAACAGCCGTGACGTAATTGACAAAACTGCATTCAGACAAAAACAACATTTTTTTATGTTGTTTCCAGTTATTGAATGAATTCACGTTTCTATGGTTACGTAAAGCTGAATTACGCTACCATTTTATACATACTGAACAGAATTTGACGAAGCGGTGGGTACAAACACACAAAACGTATTTCCCTTTTATTTAACAGGTAAATCAATAGCTTATTTTAAAACAGAAAACATCAGTTTTACAAATATAAATATCGAAAACATGCAGTAATTTCATTCAGTTAAAATAATATTTATTAAAACATTAAATATTTAGAATAGTTCGCCAAAAGATAATTAAATTACAAAGCAACGTTAAAAGAATTTTATGCGCCTTTTGGGCGGAGCCTTCGTTGTAACACATTGATGGTAAATTGAAGACCGATTTGATTTTAGAATTCGGAAAACAATTATAAGTAATGTTGCCAAATATAAAAAGTGAAGTTTCAAATATACAATATTTTTGTTGCCAGATATGGAAAGTAAAATTACGTACATTTAGAAAACATCGTGTAAAAGGAAACAATTTTGCGTTTTGCCAATTTTAGAAGTTAAACTTATTAAGTTTTCTTTCCTTGCAATTCTAAGTGGCAAAAGTTAAATAAAGCCTGCTAAGTGAATTTTGTAAAAAATTATTTGGACGCAAACGAATGTTAGAATACTTTTTGTACAATTTAATTGGGCAGGTATTAATTTACTAATTTCATTTATTAACCCCATTAATAAATTCAGCTCATTTTTTTAAATTAAATTCACTTCGTTTTGCTAATTAATTTACCTCATTTTAATATATAATTCAGTTCTCCAATTTTAATAATTCGTTCACCCATCTCAATTTAATAATTGATTTTGTCCTCCCATTTTAATAATTAATTGATTTTGCCCTCCCATTTTAATAATTAATTAATTTTCTCTTTTTAATAATCAATTCGATAATCTCAATTTGGTAATTAAAAAATTACCTTCTAATGCTATTAATTAATTCGGTTATCTAATTTTATTTTTCTTTCTTTATAGGGAAATCGCACTACACAAAACCGGTTGAAAATGAGGGTAATGAAGTTGTATTCGATCAGGTAAGTTTAGTTTATTGTATTTTTGTGAGGACATTTCTAGAACCCGGAGGGTTAATTTGAAAAAATATTGGGGGCATTAAGATTTATAAGACCCCACTTTTAATCCTTCTTTGGCCTGTTTTTCAATCTTGAATTCTGGGGACTTTGCCCGTCTCAAATTCCAGCCAGCTGCCCACAGCCATGTGCTCATTTTGAATTTACTCAACGTTTGAAACTATTGTACCTATGGTTGGCCAAAGTGTTCAACGACCGGAATTTTATTAAAGTAAAGTATTGCTTATTTTGTTAAGTTATAGCGGTATTTAGTTTTTTAATTTATTACTTATAGTATTATATATTTTTAAGTTGTTATATATATTATTATTATTATTTAATTTTTAAGTTGTTATATGTATTATTATTTTATTTTTTAAAGTTGCTATAGTATTATTTAGTTTTATTCGGCTATATTGTATTGATTATTATGTTTAGTTACACAGAATTGTTTTGATTATTGAGTTAAATTATTATTTAGTTTAGTTATAAACTATCTACCAGAGAATTAATAAAAACTAAATTACGTATAATTAATCATGGGTTAAGAAATTATATATAGACACACACACAACGAATAAACATTGTAATATTCGTTTGCTAACGACAATGATATCTACATCGATATATATACATCGATATATATACATCGACTACATCGATATACGTTTCGCATTTCTATAATTTCTTTTTCAAATTATAATTTGTCTTTTGAGTATAACGATAATGTATCGTTTAGCCTCTGCCTTAGAATCTAATGGGAAGAATAAGTTTAGTATAATTATAAGCCATTCATCGGTATATTTATAAAATATTGTATATATATATATATAAGTTGTATTTATAAGATATGATATTAGTGGGTAATAATTTGTATATCATAATTTGTATATCATAATAAACTGCATGAATAGAGAAAGTTATGATAAATACTCAGTGTGTCGCAGAAGTGCTGCTTATCCTGTTACATTTTCACATTTATATAGTTACAATAATGAGGGACATTTAAGAAAGTCCAATATTGGCTAGAGAGCCTTCGAAATATATATATATTTTTTTTTTTTTGAGAATGCATAAAAGTAGTTTTTATTCTTTTTTTTTTTGATTAAGTATTAAATAATTTTTTTAATACTTAACAATTTTTGTTTTCATTGTTTTCTTGTTTCATTGTTTTGTATTTCATTGTTTTTATTGTTTTCTATCAGTTTTACTCATTAATAGCGGCAATGCTTGCGAATTCCCGGACATTTTTTGCAAAGCACGTTGGGATTTCTGGTTGCGTATTTTACATAGGTCAAAGTCGCTAGGTCAAAGCTTTAACGCTTACGGCAGAAGCGCATAGAATATTAATATTTTAGCATAAAGCAATTTCTATTAAGCATAAAAAATATTGCCACATCACGCTTTGCAAATAGAAAGTCATGACGTCACTCACAAAGTGAATAATCGATGACGCACGACAACTGAGGGCCCTAAAAATCAAGCTCATTTATGATTAACTATCCATCATTATGGCTTATTATTTTCCTTTTCAATTCCATAACTGCGTTTCTATATTATTTTTAATAGTAATCTTCAAAATTTTCCAGGTATTTTATGTACTTTTACATCAAGACTTTCGGACTCTTTTTATTAGCAATTTGTTTTCGTTGCTCTGCACTCGTTCTTCAATGGTTTGAGATTTTTCCTTTCATGTTCTTGCCTATGCTGTGTTCGGTCTCCTGGGCAATTTTCATTCAGTCTCCTGCACTCTCTGTGCAGCTTCACTCTTCCTTGTAATTCAGCTCCATCAGCTGTGGCCATCTTCTTCAACAACTTCTCGCGCCATTTTGATGTTATTGTTGATTATGCAAGAAGACTGGGGAAAGATAATAACTTCGTGTTTTGAAGAAAGGGCTCTGTAGAGAACGCAGGTGAATGAATGGAGATTACACATTAACACAAACACAACGATGGCAGCGCCAAAGGAAACACCTCGGACTCATGAAGAACAAATACAGAGTAACAAGAAGAGATTTCTAACGACGAGGGGGATTAAATTTTAAAGTAGTCAAAATCAGTAAATATACCTGTAGATTACTATTAAGAATAACGCATAAACGCGAATAGAGAATTGAGAAAATAGAAATCCCTAATAATGAAAAGGAATCCTCAAATTCATTGGAATTTTCGTAAGAAATCTCACCGTCACAACAAATATAAAGTAGCGATTTTTTGGATCGAAGATTTGCAGGTTTTTCTAAAGGGATATTATTTGCCATTCATCATGTATCCGAGACTTTTTACTAACTTTGGTCTTGTGAAAGAAAAAAGAACTTCTGCAGATTCATTTTCTCCTTTAGACATTTATCGATTTTCGCAAGTTTTTTAGCTTTCCTGTATATTTCTTTTGGAAGGAAATATAATTTTCAGTAAAATAAATATCCTAAGTGCTCGTAGCCGTTATGAAACGGAGAGACAACAATGTTCTTTAAAATTTTACCCCTTATTTAATTTTAAACTTCCCGTTATTATGCAGTATGAAAAAGCAGCCGATGCTTCAAACGCAAAAGATAAAAGCAATTTTCTGAAGTGGTTTTTGCTGAAGGATACACGACTTTCACATTTTCTGACGCGTTATTATCTTGTTCTTGACTTTTAATATTTTTTTTTCAGTGGTTTGAGTGGCCCATAGGCCGTCCAGTGGAAAGCCAAGAAAGCCTTGAGATCCAGTTGCTGAATTACAACAAGTACTTCACGAACAAGTAAGCAATAATTTAATTACTTCGAACAATTAGCAACTACCTGCTACTTTGTTACACCTCACGAAACTCGTCTGTGTCCTTATTTAAGGATACTCCGCATCCTTAAAGTCCACATGTGTTTCTCTTCAAAGTACTACAAAATAATACTTTAAAACGAGCCCCAAACAGCCGCAAAGAACAATCATTTTATACTTAACTCTGGATAAAATACTTTGTGTAATCGACGTTCGATACTGTTGAAGATCGCGTGATCCCTTTGTGAGGCAATTTATATAGCTATTGGAAAGTGTTTATGAAAATAAAGACATACACTTCGTTATTTTCTCTCTCTCTCTCTCTCTATATATATATATATATATATATATATATATATATAGAGAGAGAGAGAGAGAGAGAGAATATATATATACACTCCTTTGAAAGAAAAACAAAACACCCCTAAAAAATAATCAAATCATCTCGAAATTTCGCATGCAAATTCCTTTAGACCAAGTATGCAAATAATTAAATTTTCAAAGCCAATGAGTGTTAACTCTGATCGCAGTCTACATTTCTACAGCACAACTGGCATCGATCGAATAAAAGAGATAAAAATTCCGGAAGGTTTACTTTTTCTCATTGTCGGAGTTACAGTTCCCTGGAGATACAACCAATAATGCCGTTACGACGTTGACGAGGACCTTATAACCAATTGGATGACTTCGAACGTGGTCGCATAGTCGGGATGCTTGAAGCTGGCTGGTCCTACCGAGCAATAGGCTGCCACCTGCACCGTACGGACACTGCTGTGCAAAGGTGTTGGCAGCAATGGTTGCCGCAAGGAACCCATCGGCGTAATAAAAGCTCTGGAAGGCCAAGGTGCACTAATGCGATTCAAGCTCGGTTGCTGGTGTGAGAGGCCCGAGCTGGCCCAACGGCATTATTTTCCGTCATCCAACGTGCTACCATCTCTTCCATACCACCCGTGGCATCTTCCACCATTTCGCGACGCTTGACTAAGGTGGTATTACGCGCAGCGGCCTTTAAGGCGTCTGCCTTTAACCCCACACCATCGACAGAGTCGTCTGGAGTGGTGTCGTAACCGACTGTCATGTGTGCGACTATCAAATCATCTCCTGGAAATTCAGTCCCTGCCAATAGAAAATAGAGAGTCCTACCTGGTGTGAGTATTACGTCATATTGGTTAAGTGCCTTTGGAACCATGTATTCGATATGTTGAACGATTGTTGATTATTTTTTCAGTAAGTATTATATTTCAAGCTCATTAATCCTGAAGCGTAATAAATAGAGGAGTAGCTACTATATATCTAAATGCAGTTTTGTAAAAATTCCTTATACAAGGCATCACACAACCATTTACAAACGTGCTTTCCTGTTTTGAGGATATGCTTTCAATCTATTTAAGAGGTCCTCCTTAACTCCTTCAATACCAATTTTGTCTTTCAGTTGGGACACAGGTGTCCCTTTAGTAACGAAAGGGTTAAGAGAGGTACTTGCTTTTGTAAGAATGGTAGTCCCAGTAAAGTTGATTTTGGCATTTATTGCTTCGGTTAGTGTTATTGGTGCTAATTTTAGCGTTTTTAGTTTTCAGGCTTGGTTTTGGTGAGTATATGTAATATCATTTTTTTAGTAGTATCAGATGCCTTGCATAAACATCAACGTGTGTCTGCGTGTATATGATTTATATGAAATTTGCTTTAAAATAATAATGAGATTAGGATTGTGTATCTTTCGTTGTATGCAGTTGGCCACTAAACGAACTTAAACAAACAATTTCAAAAAACGTGCCTCGGTGGCTTTGCATTTTGACCAGTTTGGCAATTGTGTTGACCATGAGAACGGTAATACTGTATTTTAAAAAATAATCCAATAAAATATATAATCTGTTCTTTTTGATAAACCTTACTATATGTTGTGACTTAAGGACGGCATAAATTGCGAATGATAAAACTCAGTCAAAGGATTATCAACTTACTTTATTATTGAATTGGAACACAATTACACCTATTGATGGTGTTGCTATCAGCAGACAGTAAAAATAATAATAGAATGAAATAATTACTATTGCCATGCAAATTTTAAATAAAATAAGTCAGGCGAAGTACTAATAGAAAAAAATAATTAATATATATACAGGGTGGATCACGGGAAGTTGATAATGTAAAATATCTCAAAAAAATATGCGTTTTACAAAAAAGTTTGAAACAAAAGTTGGTTATTATTTGATTGATTGATTGATTGGGCTTTTTGCGGCGGCAAGAGCATTCAGCTATACTGCGCCATGCTGCCAGCATAAAAGAGGGAACATTTTCTATTATCTATGTTTTAATGGAGGGGGTAGTTTTCAAGGTCATTTGAAGGACAAATTTTCTTTTTTAAAGGAAAGCCATATTTTTCTACCCTTACTCCCCGTAAAAAAAAAATAAAACTGTAGAAAGCATTTTTCTGATTTAGCACTTAGTTTCCGAGATATTTAAAAAAGAAGCATCCATGCCATATCACAGAAACTAATTTAATATTTTAAGGGTGAAAGAAATTAAGTATGCAGTACTTGGAGAGACATTGTACACACAAATAAAAATAAATATAATTAGTTGAGAAATCATATAACCTATTTATATTCCCTAGAAAATTAGATATTTCGCGTGATGCTAATCGTTACCGAAGCAAGACGTCCGCTTGCCAGCATTCAGCCTTTCCTCTACTTTCGTCCATTTAATATAAGTCATTTAAAAATCAGCGCTTAAGCATTAAGATGAATTAGTTTATTGAATTTTAGTTTATTTTGTGTTAAAAATGACGAATCTGTCTGTAGAGGAAAAGTCGAAATGGTTCTATTTTATAGAGATTCTTGGAGAAATACGCAATACGCATGATAGGGCATGAATGTTTTTATTCAAGCTTATTTTTTAAATATCTCGAAAACTAAACTCTAAATTGAAAAAATTCTTTCTATAAAAGTTGTTTATTTTGTTTTACCCGGAATAAGAATGAAAAATATAGGTTTCCTTTTAAAAAGACGAGTTTGACCTTCAAATGGCCTTGAGAACGACCCCCTCCCAAGTAAAACACAGATAATGAAAAACACTTATTCCTCTTCAAAACAAACAACTTTTGTTTCGAACTTTTTTTTGTAAAATGCTTGATTTATTTAGATACTTTACATTATCAACTTCTTCTGGGCCACCCTGTAAAGAAAAGTCACAGGGTGTACCGTCAAGAACGCATAAACTCTACATAGCGTGATTCCTTGTGAAATTCTAAGCTGTAAATGTTAATGAGAAAATGCTGAGAAATCCATATGTTTTGAGTTATTAAGGTTTGAAGTTTAATCAATTTCATGTTGTTTTCATTTATTAATGCCTTTTAGGCTATTATTGAAACGAATTGAAGAAATCTTGTTTTTGAAAAGGCGTGGAATAAATGTTTTTGATCGTTTTTTATTTACTTTGAATTTTTACTTTGAAATTGTACTTTGAAATTTTACTTTGAAAGCCAACGCACATGCGAATTTTTCTTCCCCAGCCAATTCTAAAGAAGTTACGTCATACAATCAGTGATCTTAGTATGGTAACCTTTGAGGTAGCGCAGTTTTTGGAGAGAAAATGTAGAAATATATATAAATCCAAAATCCTAGGAAGGCTTACTTGTCTGAAAAGAATACGTAACAAAATTCATCAGGAGATACCGTAACAGCATTCATTTCGACGTTGGTATAAAGTTTAAGATCACAATGTTTCAAGATCCTTGCAAAGGTATTTTGGCTTTCTTTGACGAATGGAACGGTTGGCTCCCAGAATGTTAAATTTATGATCTTCGTTCCACAGCGTCGAAATAATAATTGCTAAACATATCATTTCTAGATTCTCGGGTGCCTTTATTTACTTCACACTTTTGTGGGAGCGGGTAGATGGAATAAAAGATCTTTCCTCGTATTTTAAAAGATCGCTTTTAGAGATCCGTATTTAGTGTGAGTTCAATAAGAACTACGTATACAAACGGATGTGTGATTTATTTCTCTATTTAAAAAGTTTCAACAGAAATTCAAGTTTCAAATAAAAAATAAAATAAGCCAAATAAGGAAATGAAAAAAAAAATATACTACACATGAAACGTATTGAAAATTTTACTTCTTTAAATGACCGAAGTAACATAACTAGATGCAGTAACACTGCTTAAAGGAATGGTAAAGAAATGTAAAGATACCGTTTTTCGTTTTTTATATTTCAACGCAATGTTGCCTGTTAAAACATGTGTTTAAGAAGCAAAACAAGAGCTCAGTAACCTGCTGAATACAAACAAAATATGTGTAAATAAAATAATAATTTCTGAAAAATTCCCGGTTTATACTAATCAATTCTCTTTACTAGATCATATATCATCAACCGTTTTACTCCTGATTGGTTCTTCAACACTTTTCCTTTATTCACTTTCAATACAACTTAATTTCTTTGTAGCGAATTCGTTGTTATACAGTTCTATACAATAATTTTCAACGCCCACGTATAAATAAGCTCAAAATTGAGCTTTTTTGAGACGCCTTGAGACCTTTTTTGAGGAGAAATAGAGACGCCTTTTCCATCCTGGATTTGAAGCTAGGTCCATCCGTTGAGCCTGGAGTGCCTTGACCAATAGATGAACTAGCTAAACAATTCTTTACTTACATAGTATTTTTCTAATATGATTCTTTACTTACATAGTATTTTTCTAATATGATTCTTTACTTACACAGTATTTTTCTAATATGATTCTTTACTTACATAGTATTTTGCTGATGCGATTCTTCACTTATGCAGTAATTTCCTGTTATTATTCTTTGCTTATATATTCTTGTGGTGATATTCATTACTGAATTTTCACTCGTGCATTTCAATATAAGGAATTTCATGTTCCTCATAGCAGTTGTCAGAGTCATTTTTTTCCAAAAATAGTTGATTTAGTGACCAATTTGACAAAAAAGTGACTATTTTAGTAAAAACTAGTGACCATATATGCGAAATTAAATTAGAAATTACAAACATTTTTAAGAAAGCCTTTACTTATTCTGCCTAGCATGGACACCAAAATAAGAGACAGAATTATAATTTATGTAAAATTATTAAGAAAGTTTATAATTTTATGCAAAAGTTCTCTGGACAGAATTTTGTTCCCTTTCTATTCTTTAATAATTTTAGAAATAAGGCCGAATGGATTTTGTTTCGTGGGGGCGCATGGCTCTTCTTTCAAAGTTTCAAACTTTTTTTCCGAAGTTCTATTTCCTTAAATTTTTTATTTATTAATTTTATTATATAGTTTATTTAATAAGATTTAATTATTAATTTGCTAGATAACACTAATTTGCATTTTTTCCCTTCTTTTCTGTTATTTTGAATTAAAGAAGTGTATCCGAACGAATTCTCTCTGCAGATAACGAAAATGACCCTGAAAAATCTTTGCTATGTCAGGTTTTTCCACAAATGACGAAAATGTGAAACGTAAAAAAAAGTAATTTGTTAATGACATCGATGCATCACAACGTTTGTAATACATGCACATGTTCGTTGGCGGCACGGGATGCACGTGTAACGAATAGATGCACACAGATACATCGCAGATTAAAGGAAATGGGTCATACCCAGGTATGAAAGCGAGAAAAAAAAAAAGAGGCTGAAAATCTCTTCAACTTTCTACGCCAAATTTGAAGAGAAAAAAGTAATGAAATTCTACTGGCGTTATTTTACGGATTAGCGTGCAATTTTAAATTATATATAATATTCTAGACTTTTTTTGAAAAATCGAGTCAACCCGAACCATAAATATGATTATCCAGATAGTGGCACCAATAATCCTTAAAACTCCAAGCGAACCAAATGACAAAGGCTGTCCAAAGATTTCAATAAATAATTATTGTACCTTTTAAAAAAAAATCGCCAAATCAACGGGATCTAGAATAGTGGCCCCCCCCCAGCATCTCGCCCCGTGGACATTTCGCCCCCTGCAGATAATAAGTAGGCTACAAAAATGTAAATAATAAGCCAAATTCCTTAACGGTAGATTCCAGGTTATTCGAATTTCACTTAACTGAAATGATCTTCCATGATTTTTTTTTTTCAAATTATTTTTTTTAAGTGGACACACATTTAATGTTTTTTGGCAACACTGGAAACAATGGTGGTTAAATTTGGTTACAATGGAAATCGTTTATAATGAACACCGGTCATCGGAAGTTCGCGTAATCGAAATGACTTTCTATACTTTTTTTTTGTTATTAAGTATTCACTTAAAAAGTATGGTATTTCCTCTTCGCGGTTACGAATTCTCGGCCACGGAAATCCGAAATTGATAATAAAATTTGCATACAACTACCACGGACGGCAAAAAACCTCAAAATTAATGACTTTTTATCGAAAATAGTAACTTTCATTTTTTTATAAAAATATTGACGTTAATGACTGCTGAAAAAAAGTAACTTACAATTACTTTTAGTAGCACGCTCCGACCATAGAAATTATTCTTTTTATAAAAAGTAATAATTCTTTGTAAAAACAATGTAAGTGTACTATTGTACTATTCAAATATAAATAAGTTTTTGTGAAATATAATTTTCCTTGCTAGCCATTAAGCCCATAAAGTGAAGAAGTACTGTGTATTTGTTATTTCTTAATGGATACAGTCCACAGTTTGTTTGTAAAAAATATATCATAAAACATTTTTGTATCGTATATTGTTGTGCAGTTCTCAATCTTCAGCTATACAACACTGTATGATAAATTTTTTTTACAAAGAAAAAAGCAAATGATGGACTGTATTATTTAAACTGCATTCTTTAAATTATATTCTTTAAACTATATTCTCTAAACTGTATTCTTTAAAAAACATGCATCAAGTGCTTATTCCGAAGACTGGGCCAATATAAAACTTCGTAAAAGATAAAAAAAAAAAAGTTACGCACGTGAAAAATAAAGCTTTTAAAAAACATTTCATGAAAAAATCTTTCTAAAGAATGAAGTGGATTCTGTCTTTACATTAATTTTGACTAGCGAAAAGCAATCTCATCTCTGAAAAGATATTGAAATATGTAGCCAATAATTTACAATTCGAAAAAAATTGAAAGCTAGATATGAAAAATTGAAAAACGAGACACGGACGGGGAAAATATCCCAAAAGTTCAAAAATAAGAGACTTTTCAGAGTAGAAATTGAAAATAAGGGGAAAGCGATGATTCTGTAGCAACTGAATACGTCCTTAAGCATCTTGAATTGACAGTCCAATCTACGTCAGACTAAACGACAGAGACCTCTGTCTTATGTCTTCTATAAGTGACATAAAATATATGCTATTCTTTCCCAGTCCTAGAACGTTGAAAGAAAACATAAAGGAAGAGGGAACATGTCCCGAATTCCTTATCTGAAAAGAAAAGATCGACACACCTCAGCACTTAGCAGCTATTCGTAAAGCATATGGACTCTGTAACTGTTTCTAGAAAGCCTTGAGCATGATAATTAATACACGTGATAGGCAAAAGCTCATTAAATGTATATCGATAGGACCTCATGACATTATATATCTTTTTAACTTTCAATATAATCACTGAAATAAAAAACTTAATACAAAATTATAATGAAACCTAATACAATAAATGTAATAGAACTTTAATATAATTAACGTTGTTAAACTTTATACACTCCATCTAATAAATCCATAATCATGCAGTGATAGCTCAGTATATTATATAATATATAACAATAAACTATAATAATGCGTTACATAATACATAATTATAGTACATTATATATAAGAATAATGTACATTAATAATGCTATATTCATTTACTACATTAATTGATTTGTAGAAATACATCGAATGGGAAAATCACAACAATTCATAAACATAGAATATATCGACACAAATATATATATATATATATATATCATCATCATCATATTCAACCATTATCTATCCACTGCTGGATGAAGGTCTCTCCAAATGCTTTCCACACAAGTCTATCCTGAGCAATTCGCTTCCACGTCACCCCAACCTGTTTTCTTATTTCATCCACCCATCTAGTTTGAGGACGTTTTCTAGGTCTTCGGTGGTCTCTTGGAATCCAGTTCAGAATTTCTGTTGTCCATCGTTGATCAGTTCTTCTTGCAATATGCCCAGCCCATCGCCATTTCAGCCCTTTTACTTTAACAATGATGTCCTCTACTCTAGTTTGCTCTCTCACCCAAGTGTTCCTTTTTCGATCTCTCCTAGTTATGTCCATGCTCCTTTGTGTTGTCTGTAACTTTCGTATTGCTCCAACTGTTAGACTCCATGTCTCTGATCCATAAGAGAGGACTGGCAATACACACTGGTTGAAGACCTTTCTTTTTAGACACAAAGGCAATTTCCCCTTCAGGATAAAACTGTTTCTTCCAAATGCACTCCAGCCAAGTTTAATACGTCTGTTGAGTTCTTTCATAATGTTGCCATCCATTGAAATCAGCTGGCCAAGGTAAATATATGAATCAGCAATTTCTAGCTCAATGTTGTCAACTTGTATTTTTGTTTCCTCTACGAAATTATTGAACATGATCTTAGTTTTTTGTAGGTTCATCTTGAGTCCAACTTCTTTACTTCTAGTTGAGAGCTCCTGTACCATGTCTTGGAGTTCTGATGGGTTCGTTGAAAAAATAACAATGTCATCAGCAAACCGCAAATGATTTAAATATTCACCATTTATTTTTATTCCCCTGTTATTCCAATTTATCTGCTGAAAAATCATCTGTAAAGCTGAAGTAAAAAGTTTTGGAGAAATGGTATCTCCCTGCCTCACACCTTTACCAATTTTGATAGCTTCGGTATCTTTATGTAACCGAAATTTTGCACTTGCATTTTTATACACACGTTTCACCATGTCAATGTACACTTCCTCGATGTCTGTTGATCTTAAAGAGTTGATGACTGCTGATGTTTTAATAGAGTCAAAGGCCTTCTCATAGTCAATAAATGCCACACACAATGGAAGTTCATATTCATGTGTTCTTTCAATTAATTC
>QLNU02014802.1:18522418-18537798 GCA_006491805.2 Dysdera silvatica
CACACTCAGATGGTAAAGGGAAGACTGGTTGTTACTTTAAAATCCGAAATGCAGTTTCATACCGTTGCCAAATACACAAAACTAAATTTTAATTGTACACTATGTGGAAAACATGAAATAAAAGGAAACGTTTTGACATGGTACCAATTTTAGAAATTGAAATTAAGTTTGGATTTCTTGGAATCCTTAGTGGCAACAACCAAGGAAGCCTGCAAAGTTAATATACAGTACTTATATTGTGGAAGCCGACAATGATAGTTGTATGCAGTGGCACAGCAATTCAAAGATCATGAGGGAGGCTCAGTAGCAGAAATTCATGTGAGTCGGCGTTAGGGAAAATATATTTTTGATATCCAATGGGGATGGGCTTGAGAGTTCCGAGCCCTCTTCCTACGGTACTGGTTGCATGGAAGAGACTGCTAGTAATTCTCTCTTCACGTGTCGTTTTCATATGTAAAAGTCATAAAAATCTATGAAAATTTATTTTCCATGCTCGTAGATTTGCATCACCAACTCAAAATGATTTTTAATTTTTTTTTACCGCTTGAAGACATGTGCAGCATGGTAGGAATATAGTAAAACGTTAAAACCCAAATTCCCAACATCGCACCCGACTCTCAACCAGCTCTCTCCAATACATATGTTCTTAATTTAGATTTAAAACGTCAGATATTTCTCTCCATCTTAACATCATGAAGAAATCGATCAAAGTTAGGAGGGCGATTTCACAAATCCGATTTCTTTGTAATGCTTTTAAATTTTTTTGGATATTCCTTCGGGCGTTGTTTCAGCTCAGCTGTCTTCGCGTGCTAGCTTTGTCCACTCCAAAAGCTGACGGTTTTTGGCAGGAGTGGGGTGAGAGGCGATCAGTTTCCAGCCGTATTGACATCCGTTTGTATATTTCTCGAGGGTCAGTTTCTGATTTTTTTTTTCGATTTTTGTGAAAAGTAGAAAAGTTTAGATATGTGTTTCTTTATATGCTCTTAGTTACAACTGAGGGGGGATTTTAAATGGATGGGGTTGGTGCTTTTTGTTAAAAGCGTTACACCATGTTTTTCGAGGAGGTTATCCAAGTAAATCAGATGTGTTGGATAACTAAACTAATTTTCTAATTGATTGCACAAAGCAAAAGCACATGCTTATCACGTGCTGAAAATCTGGGTTTAAATCCTACTGACACGGAATGCTCGCCGTTGTCTTCACATATGTATTCCAAGAATTGGTTTCCTAGGAAAAGGAGTCTTGCAAAACTTCAGCTTCCGGCGCAACAAGACATTAGTTTTACTTGAGACATGAAACACAAGTAAATGCTATTAAGTCTAAAAGGGTGCACATTAACTACTCCTAAAAGCGGTATCTTCTTCCTCCTCTTCTTTGCGAAGTTATGTCCCCCACTTTAAATTCCTACTGCAGTTCATAAATCACATGGAGCAAATTTTATGTGTTTGCAGTTACTAAAGGTAATGTGATTTTCGAAAAGAAATAGCTTCCATCTTCCAAAATGGTTCTAAAGGAGGGATTAGTGAAGAGTATCCATAAAATGTGATGTTGCCCATTTCACTGAAAGCAATGATGTGTAGCAACAAAACAATAACACCCACTACCAAGCATTAAGAAAGGTAACTAAATGAAGTTGTCATTGAAGAGATGTTCGAAATGGTTATTACTGACAATTTCATAAGTGTCGAAAGGAAATGAAGCAGTTTACTAAAGTGCTTATTTGGGGTTTGTAGGAAACCGACATTTTAAGCAATAACTGCCATTTAAGGCTCATCATTATAGCGTTCAATGCTTTCAATCTCCAAAAATTCCGTTGGTAGCTTACTTTCCCCATCTCAAAAGCGCATAACCACAGAAATGACTATATAGATAATAAATTCTTATACGCGGCTTACTGTACACGTTACCTATAGAAGGATTTTCTCTACGCGGTGTAAATTAAGTTAAATCCCACGAGATTTCAGTATATCCTATCGAATAGGAACTAAATATTTCTCCTTTCTTTATAAAACATTATTCCGCAAATAAATAGAATATTGTGATGATATAATGAACAATTTTTTTTTTGAAATTTCCAATTTGTTAATTTAACTTTCTGAGCATTCCATTCCTGTCGTGCACACTGTAACTCCCTTTCAGGATAAAGGAAAACAATATTTTGAAAATACCAAGGATCATTTTAACTTTTATGAAAAAAGAAATTTGCACGATAACTATTTGAAATTATGTAAATATTATTAGCGGATTTCTAAGTGTGTCACATAAAGCACATACTTAAGGGCGGCAGTTGTGAATCCAGGAACAAATTTTTAGTAATCCATTCATATTATTAGTTAAAATATTTGCATGGAAGCTATAGCAAAAAAAAACAACCTTCACCTATAACATGCTAAGGTAGCAGGATTTCTTTTTTAAGAAACTTTCTGGCTGCTTTATAAACCAGGGAAGATGGTGCTCTACGGCCTGAGACTAGAAGTGGCAATTTCCTAATCCGCCACTGGTGTATATATATATATATATATAATATAGATAAATAGATATCAATGTAGAAAATGTATATTACATTCTTAATAAATAATACTAAATACCTAATGGCGGTGATATTGTTTTTAAAATAGAGCTTCCAAAATCACAGGAACATACTTGCTTTTGCTTGCTTTTAAACATCTTTCCCCTTAAAGATTTTGAGCTGCCTCCTTTCATAAAACCAAACCACCTTCTTCCAACGGTAATTAAAAAAAGGGAGTAAACGCTATTCCCGAGTCGGGATTGTACTCGCAACATTGTGTCGTGATCTGGTGACGTCATCATCTTAACCGACAAGGTCACTGGTTCGAGTCTCCAAGTAGAATCTATTTTCAAGATTTTTTTTAAATTTCATCCGTTTGATAAATTGTACACTGCATAAAATAGAACATATTTTTTTGCTTCAAATGAATATTTTTAAATAGTTTTTAGACAGATAAGCAATTTTTAAAAAAAATTTTAAAACCAAGCGAAATTGCATTTTCGAACATTTTCTTCCCTCTCAGTATATTTTGTCTTTTCTAACACAAATAGCATTTTTTCCCTTCCTTTAAATGCTTTCCCTTTCATTTGGTGTATTATTTCATTTTTTAGAACAAAGCTTACATTTTTAAGCTCAAATGACAAAAACAGCACATTTAGCATGCCGGGGTTTGTACTTTCGACCTTTGGTAGTGGCCTCTGATGTTACTCGCTTATCGGCCCAGAGGTCCTTGTTCTGAGTCTCTTTTATGAAAGATCCATTGTCGCGATTGTTTTAAATTTCTTCCGTTTGACGAGTTGCAAAGTGCATAAAATGGGAAGCATTTTCTGCAGCTATAAAGTATATATTCTGCTCAGTGTTAAGACGGATATTTATGTTTAAATCCGTTAATAAAAACCAAGCAAGGTCACATTTTTAAGCTTTGCTTTTGAAATCTTTGCACCAAAGACAATATCAAGGATCTTAGTTTCTTTTATGAAATAAAAACTATAATATATTCATTTACATGATAACTGTTGGTAATTATGTAGATATTAGTAGCGAATTTTTAATCGTTTCACGAAAGACCATGCAGACATGAATCTGAAAACAGATTATTGCTAATCCCATGAAATAATTTTTAAATATTCGCATGAGGGCTTTGGAAAACAAAACTTTCATCTGTAACATGTTAAGAAAGTAGGATTTTTTTATAAGAAATTTGCATTTTTCTTTAGCAACCATGCAGTCCGCGGTTGTGTTGCGTAAGTTTAATAACATATTGTAATTGAAGTATTTTATCTCTAGCGTTATTTCTCCTAATTGTCGAATGTTCTTTCAAATAGTGCTTTTAAACTGGATTTATCATCATCATCATCATATTCAACCATTATCTATCCACTGCTGGATGAAGGTCTCTCCAAATGCTTTCCACACAAGTCTATCCTGGGCCATTCGTTTCCACGTCACCCCAACCTGTTTTCTTATTTCATCCACCCATCTAGTTTGAGGACGTTTTCTAGGTCTTCGGTGGTCTCTTGGAATCCAGTTCAGAATTTCTGTTGTCCATCGTTGATCAGTTCTTCTTGCAATATGCCCAGCCCATCGCCATTTCAGCCCTTTTACTTTAACAATGATGTCCTCTACTCTAGTTTGCTCTCTCACCCAAGTGTTTCTTTTTCGATCTCTCCTAGTTATTCCAAGCATGCACCTCTCCATGCTCCTTTGCGTTGTCTGTAACTTTCGTATTGCTCCAACTGTTAGACTCCATGTCTCTGATCCATAAGAGAGGACTGGCAATACACACTGGTTGAAGACCTTTCTTTTTAGACACAAAGGCAATTTCCCCTTCAGGATAAAACTGTTTCTTCCAAATGCACTCCAGCCAAGTTTAATACGTCTGTTGAGTTCTTTCATAATGTTGCCATCCATTGAAATCAGCTGGCCAAGGTAAATATATGAATCAGCAATTTCTAGCTCAGTGTTGTCAACTTGTATTTTTGTTTCCTCTACAAAATTATTGAACATGATCTTAGTTTTTTGTAGGTTCATCTTGAGTCCAACTTCTTCACTTCTAGTTGAGAGCTCTTGTACCATGTCTTGGAGTTCTAATGGGTCCGTTGAAAAAATAACAATGTCATCAGCAAACCGCAGATGATTTAAATATTCACCATTTATTTTTATTCCCTTGTTATTCCAATTTATCAGCTGAAAAATCATCTGTAAAGCAGAAGTAAAAAGTTTTGGAGAAATGGTATCTCCCTGCCTCACCCCTTTGCCAAGTTTGATAGTTTTGGTATCTTTATGTAACCGAAATTTTGCACTTGCATTTTTATACACACGTTTCACCATGTCAATGTACACATCCTCAATGTCTGTTGATCTTAAAGAGTTGATGACTGCTGATGTTTTAATAGAGTCAAAGGCCTTCTCATAGTCAATAAATGCAACACACAATGGAAGTTCATATTCATGTGTTCTTTCAATTAATTCTCTTAATACTTGAATATGGTCCACTGTACTGAATCCACTTCGAAATCCAGCTTGTTCTCTTGGTTGAGCTGCATCTAATTTTTTCTGCAGGCGATGTGTTAGCACTTTTGTGAAGATTTTATAAATAGCAGGTAACAAGCTAATTGGTCGGTAATTTTTCAAATCCTCTTTATCACCTTTTTTATGCAAAAGAATTACTGTTGCAGAATCCCATTGGTTTGGTATGTTACCGCTGTTAAGACATTTGGTAAAGAATTTTGCAAGTATGTCTTCTACATATTCTCCAGCTTCTTTTAGGATATCTAATGTAATACCATCATCACCAGGGGCTCTTCCTTTCTTCATTTTATTGCAAATGAAACTTCTTCTTTTAAGATTTTAGGAGCTGTTCCTTCGACTATTTCAGCGTCTTCGTTTAATCCACTGTTACTTTCATATAGTTTTTTGTAGAATTCTTCAACTCTTCTAAGTATTTCTTCCCTATTTCTTGTTACGGTGCCATCCTCTCCTTTTAATGCAATGATGTGTTTCTTCCCAACAGATAAACTTCCTTTAACAACCCTAAGGCTCTTGTTATTTTCAATGGCCTTCCTTACTAACTCACAGTTGAATTTTCTTATGTCTTCTTTCATGCTTTTGCGCAGAGTTTTACAAAGTTCTATGTACTCAATCCTGGAACTGGTATTTCGATTGTCCACCTTCATATCTCTTCGCCTTTTCATGAGCTGTTTCGTCTTCTCAGATAATTTGCTATTGTGCTTTTTACAGGTTACACCACCAATTTCCCCAGCAGTTTCAACTATTGTCTTAACAATGTTTTCATTTGCTTCTGAGATATCACTTTCATCAATAAGTCCTTCCAGTGCAGAAAAGCGATTTTTTAATTCCAACTTGAATGCCTCGGTATTTTCTTTTAATTTCTTTAAATCCACCCTCTTACTTACTTGTTTCCTAATGAGCTTCTGTCGTTCTAATTTAGTATTTAAGTGCACTTTACATCTCACCATTCGATGATCACTTCCAGTATTAAATCTGTTCAGTACACTGCAATCTTCAATAATTGATTTCTTGTTTGCCAGGATATAGTCAATTTCACTAGTTCCCCCATTTGGGTGTTTCCATGTCCATTTTCTTTGCGGTTTCTTCTTAAAAAATGAATTCATGATGCTAAGGTTTTCAGCTTCTGCAAATTCGATGAGTTGATCGCCACGTTCATTCCTTTCCCCATATCCGTATTTACCAACCGATGTCTCTCCTTGTTCCTGTTGTCCAATTCTTGCATTGAAATCCCCCATGATGAGCTTGATATGTTGTTTCCCTTTGGTGTGTAACTCTTTGATTTCTTCATAAAATTCTTCAACCTCTTCGTCGGTATGGCTTGATGTTGGTGCATATACCTGTACTATTTGAAGTTGGTATCGCTGGGTTAGTTGAACAACGAGCCTCGCTGCTCGATCTGATGTACTTTCAACTTCCAGAAGACAGTCTTTAATTCTTTTGTTGATTAAGAAGCCAACACCACTTGTTCTTCCAGTTTCCGTTCCTCTATAATAAAACAAATGTCCACTTTTAAGTTCCACCAACTCTTCACCTTTTCTTCTAACTTCACTGAGTCCTACAATGTCCCATTTGATCTTGTCAAGTTCTTCTTCCAATTCCTGAAGTTTTGCTTCAGAAGCAAGGGATCGTCCATTATACGTTGCCAAGGTCAATAACAAACGGCAGCCTGGGCCATTCCAGTGATTCTTAGCACCCCCTGCTTTCATGCCACACTGACCGCTGCCTTGATCAGGAGCACTCCAGCACCTGGAGACTAGGGGCCATGGTTTCTGGTGTGTCAACATAATGGAGGAATTAGCCATACCTCACCACACGCTGCATTAAACGGGTTAAGAATTAGTCTCTCCCATTCATCCGTGTAAAATACACTTGCCACATAAATAGAAAGCTCAGCCTGCACCACTTGAAGGCGGGGTAGGACACTAGGTTACTGGCCTGGCCGGTTCCACACATCGTCACATACGTTCAGCGTGTGGGTCTCCTTCCAGTTAGATACCAGCAACCCTTTTGCAGGCCATATATATATATATGTCTGTGTCGTCATATTCTATGTTTATGAATTGTTATGATTTTCCCATTTATATATATATATAACCTAGCACTGCATGAATAGGAGACATAACAGTATATCAAATATGAAGCGTAACAATATATTAAATATGAACCATAATTATAATAGGAAAAAGGGCTTGGCACTAATATAACGGAATTTAACATTATGTAGAGTCAAGGAATTTGCAACATGGTTGAAAAAATATATTTTCTTGTTTCATCACAAAGTTTGCATCAACAAATGATATCATTTTTTTAAAGAAATATTCTACACTTCAGATTAGTCTACATTAATCTGCTATTCCGTGTTTTAAATTAAAAGTCTGACATTTTTATTCTCTTCGTTATTTTCCTTCCCTCTTTTCCAAAGCTAAATGACTAAATTTGCCAAAGAAGAGAAATATTATATGTCTTTTACTACTTTTTTCCATCCGCATGAAAATGGGAATCTCCCTGAAAATGGAATTCCTGAATAAAGTGTAAAAGTCAGTAATGATAAAAAAAATGGCGCAGAAACTTAATATTCAATGTATATTTTTGAAAAAGTACTTCAAGTAATTCATTTCACAAATGCAATATGGAACGCTTTATCGAATTATACTTTGCAAAAATATTGTGACGTTTATCTTCCGTTTGTGCATAGTGCTTTTATAACTTGCTTTCTTTTTGCCGTGCTTCATCCAAAAAGTGATAATTTACCTTTTAGAGCTACTGCATCATTTCTAAACAGAAAACTTTGTATATTAATGACAGTCATATTGAGTAGAGTGCCGTTAATTCGAACTAATTTGGACCGAGGCTTTCGGATGAACAGATCTTTGGATTAACCAAAATCTTTACTATATCATTTACTCTAAGTTATTATTGTTTTATATTTGTGTGTGTTTTGGTGTGCACACATAACAGACGACAGACGATGAAAAATTCCCTTCTTTCTTAATGTAAAAGTTCGCAACACACACTGTGCGGTTTGTTTACGTCTTATCAGTCGGCTGCCGTTGAAAAAAAAAATTCCAGCCGATTGAGAAAACAGTTCGGATTAACCGGATTTTTGGATTAACGGGGTTCGGATTAACAAAGCTCTGCTGTTATAATAGCCATCTTAAATGTTCTATGTGTTGATATGGCTCATTCACGTCCGTGCACAGAACTTCAAAATTGGGGGATTTTGTTAAAGATGGAGTGGGGCTTGATTGAATTTTGTTTTCTCTCATGAATAATTTGCAATAATATCGTTCATATGGGGTTTCACTCGGAGCCCCACTTGTGCACGGGGCCTTAGACTCACATACGTATGTCACAACGCATGTGAATTTTACTAATGTATGTATTGAAATAGCCGCTCGTCTGCTTACTCCATGAAGACCTAAATATAATTCTGAAATACATAAGGACATCTGTGGGTGACATTGTCTGCGCGTACGACTTGTATATTGAAAACAAAAAGTAAGCATTAAGTTCAATAGAGCATTTATTAACAGAATAAAGAGAATGAGGAAAACTTAACGCATAATAACGAGATTGAAATCGGCAAATATTCAACGAAATTTTGGCATCAGGCGTTTCTTACTCTTGCAGAATCGTTGAAATACTGTAATATTCGTCTTTTAGGGAACTCTTATATATAATAATTATTACGTATTATTATTAGTAATCTTCTTTTCTTATTTATAAACTTAAAGTTCATAAGAAAAACACGGTATATTTTTCTTGATAGCTTGTTTAAAAAAAATGATGTTATCATATACTCGTGCTATGAAAAGTTTATTGATAATACAAAGAAACTGTTTAATCTAAGACACCTCTTACAGATGTTTTCATTCACTTTGAATTGTACAGGATGCAGGTATCCAGAGAGCTATATAACCTTAAAAACAGTATTAAAGATGCAGTACTATTGGTGAAGCTTTGTTATTCGACTAGGGGACACTGTAGTTCCGCAGTGTTGTGAACAGGCTATCACTACTGCTACTCATTACCCATCCTCGTGGAACCCTTAAGATTACCTCGTGGAACCCTTAAGATTACCTCGCGGAATCCTACGGTTTCCTGGGACCCAGGTTAAGGAACGCTGCTCTATACCAACATGAAATCACAGCCTCCATACCAATGTTTCTCAAAATATGGTCCCCGCATCACTGATGGTTCGCAGCGGCCCATCAAGTGGTTCGTAGAACCTTCGAGAAATTTCAAGAAAAACTACTTTGTGCGTTTAACATTCCGAATGACCTTATAAAAATGCTTGCAACTACCACAGAGTAAAAATTCGACACGGAGAATAAAATTCTAAAATGGGCTACATTTGCAGATGTCTAAGTAACACCAGAAAATCAATATTGGAATGTAGAATCTTGACACTAGGTGCTTTCAATACTTTAAAAATGATACACAGAGAGGAAGAGAGAGGACAAAAATGTTTAGTTTGTGACTGACACAGTAATTAGATCCTGGTATGATTAACTGTAGTTTTGGTTGGTTGTTTGGATTTTTTTATGGCGCAAGAGCATCTGGGCTATACTGCGTCATAACTGGGGTTTTAAACCTTAGTTTCAGGCTATGTCTTTCAATGTTCTCCTCGGGAAGGATTTCCATATCCTGCCTTACCACCACCACCACCTTTTTTTTTTGGCCCGCTATAAGTATGGAAAGGTTTAAATTACTTTTAGGGAGGGCTAAAGTTTTCTGGAGAGAGGTTAAGCCACTCGTAATCTACAGTTACGCCACATCCGATTTTGATAAAAGTGGTGTAAATTATGAAACATTTGCCATACAATCAAATAGTATTTTTTGTTTGGACTGTCTGAAGAGTATAGAATTTTGTTGATAACCCCAAACATATGCTCAATATAAACATCGCGTTTTTTTACTTGAACTTTGTTAAGAAATGTTTATTGTTCGGGATGTTTGTTGAACATTTAAACTCAAACCCCTTTGATGATACCTTTATTAAATTGCACAAGCTTTTAATGGCACTTTTGTCCTTCAGTTGGGCCAACTTATCAATCCTAGAGACAACAGAAGAAAGCTGTCTTATGGCAAGGCTAAAGTTGGGAATCAGCGTTAGTTTAAGGGTAAAAGAAAGCAATAAAAAAGATAAAAGAAATAAATACAAAGGATATAAAAAGGGGATACAAATGGTGTATAAAAGGATGTAAATGATTCAATAAAAAGATGTGAATAATATGGTAATTTTTAAAAAACTTTTTAGTTTGAATATTTAAATTTCTAGATCGGTTTAGTTTGATTTCTACAAAATAATAGTATGCTCAATTGAACTCTGCCAACGATCCCTAAAGGGATTTTGGTGTCTATTTGCAGTACTTAATAAGTTTCGTTCATTCTCCATCTAATCCTCTTTAGAGATTAAGAGGAGTGTTCCCTTTTCCGGTCAATTTGCTCACAAACTTAGGAAAAATAGGTTTAAATAAATCCCTACAAAACTTGCTTTAGGGATTTTCTTTCAAAATGTTTCCTGCATTAAACAAGAAGATACTCAATTGTTTCCCCTGGAGGGAACTTTGATCGGATGTGCAAACATGGTGGTAAAGTTAGAACTGTAAACGATTTGTTCACAAACACTTCGCATTCTTACTTTTATGAAAACACCACTTTATTACCTTTTGGAATTAATGTACGCCATATGCAGATGTAGTAGTAATTTCACAAAATTCAACATTTCATACAATTTTAATGGTTGCGAAATGGGTTAAGAAATGCGTGCTTTTCTAATCCATAAATTAAAAGTGATTTCATAAAATGTATCTCCTATGAATTCCCAAGATTAATTAGCTCTTTAATAATTAATGAATAACATGTTTTTAAAACATAATTAATCAAATTTCTCAGCGGCCCTCATTAAATGGCATAAAATATATTTTTAATTGGGTAGCGTGTTTTAAAATTGCTTTATTTAGATGAAGCCATATTTCTTGGTAAAAATCGTCTGCTATATAATTGGAGCAAGATCGTAGCCAGGCTAAAGCTTAGCTCCTCTGAGAATGTAAACATTTCTCCTGCTGGAAAATATTTTTTCTCAAAATAAAATATTGTAAAATCTTGTTATAAATTTTTGTTTTGCATAAAATTGCAGACGACAATGGAAATTTTCCTTCGACGATGAAAATATATTCAAAATATATTTCTACGGTAGATCTTGTGTACATAATGTTTTTTACAGAGGTTTCATTTTTCATCTAATTTATTGTAAGGGTAAGATGAATTATAAATTTTAGTATACCTCTGTAAGTTTTCAATGCAAAATTTATGTTAAGAAATTTATTCATTGATGTTAAATATATTAGCTTGCTAAGATAATAAGCATTATTATATATAATAATAAAATACATCACAAAACATTAAAGATTTTCAAGCCCTCCCCCGCGTTTTGTGACTTTCTGCGTGAGCTCCCTTTCTCAGAGTCCTCTTTAACAAGCTTCTAGTTACGGTCTTGAATTGAAGGCATTAAACTGGCTCCCTTAGAAACTCACAAATGGCGAAAACCACAGAAATATTTCGATAAAGTTTAATATAACCAAGATACCTTTGAAAGCCTGACAAATATGCATGCGTGTGTGCATGTGCCTCAAGATTAACAATTTATATAGGGTACTTCGTTCAGATCGTACGTACTTGCTTACGTTTCACCAAAAAATCGGTGTGACTACAGAGTGTGTAGACTTACAAAATTTATGATATGTGTTGGGTTCCATACATATTTTATGAGCTTCGAGAATTTACGACGCAGACGATAGAACCAAAATTTGGCGTTATGGCAAAGAAGAAGAAGAAGAGTTGTTACTTCACTGAAAGGTATACCAGCAGCACCACATAAATTATAATAAGAATAGAAAATTTAATTGATAAATCTTTATTTGTACATTTAAATATTTCATAAATTTTTATTTCGGTCTCAATAAATGGATTCAAAGATTCTTAAATGCAAATTACTTTGGAAAATGTATTGTAATAGTTTGTCATCATTTCACACTCACCTTATTCTGTGCAAATATACTGTATGTAAGTCTGTCACGCACGCGCGCACGCATATGGATGATTTATATTGATGATTGTAGTGTTGATCAATTTATGACGCAAATGTTAATAATTATTGAAACAATTACTTAGGGAGATTTCAAGTATTACGTAAGCAATATTTTGGCCATTTCAACAACCCCCCAAGTAAGCAAAACTTTACATTAGCTAACATAAGAAAATAAGCACCTCCCACCCACCAAGGTGTTTACATAATGTTTGAACTCTCCCTTCTGGCAACAATCAACAAACGCAAAAATGCAAAAATAATAATAATTATTAAAAAATCGTATCCAAATGTTACACATTATCATTGCGAATATATTTTGTTAAGACACCATATCTATTCCTATTAAATTTATCATCGATTCTTATTAAATCTGTCATCGGTTCTTGTTAATTCTGCTATCGATTCCTGTTAAATTTGTCATCGATTTTTATTAAATTTTCATCGATCCTTACTAAATTTTTCATCGATTATCTATCATTGATTTTAGTCGCAGATTTTATGGTCGCTGCCCTCCCTATCACGCGAATGATCATTCTACAACAGAAGTGGAAGAATTTACGGCATTTCAAATAAACCCAAATTTTCAAGCCAACTTATTTTATCTGTATTAATATATTTTTGTTAAAATTTTAAAATCACCGTACGTATATATATATATTTAAAATACAAAAGAGGATAAGAAGTCTCAGTAAATAATTAATTATCAAATAACAAGTTATAAGTGTTGTGTGTTAATTATATTCATAAAGATGAAACATGTCATCATCAGTTTCGTAACTTTCTGCAAACGTTGAGGTTTTCAGTGTGGATTTACCACATCGTTCTAAAGAGCGTTTTCTATCTCAAGAACAGGTGTTAGAGTAAAAAAATTATCATCTCGAGAGAAAAAAAAGAAAGAAAAATTTTATGAAGAACAAAATAAGCAATGTAGAATTATTGAAAAAAGATTTCTGTATACATGTGCTGAATTTTTCTGTGTAAAATCATATTTCACATCTTTGGAATCTGATTATAACCTTAGTATCCCAAGCGTGTTATATCCTTCCTGATATTTTCTTGGGACCATTCATTGTAGAGTCTGGTAGGTTTCGTAGTATGATGTACTTTTAATCATTGGCGTAAGTCCGTCATTTACTTTGGGGGACACTGTTAAATCTAATAATAATATAATATTTACATAGGGGTGTTCCAACACCCAAGCCATCCCCTATAGCTTCAGTTCTGATTATAGAATCTTACAGAGCAAGGAAAGAACAAATCCTATTTTCAAAACTTCAATTCATCAAAAATATTTTTTCGTATTTGGGACTCTGAAGCAAACTGAACAGCAATTTCGTACTCGTATCAACACTCGTATCAACACTCGTATCAACAGTGTCTAAGACAGCTTGATGAACATGGCATACAGCAATAAAGTCGTTCTTATGTCACAGTACAGCGTAGCCACGTTTTTAAGCGTCGCAATGTGCTAAAATTTCTTTCTGCTTCACATGATGTTACTGGGGGACGTCAGGAGTAACCCTACCAGAACCTCAACTTGCTTGAATATTGAACGTACTTCATGTGGTAGTTTTGCCTTAATGACTTTAGCTTCTTTGAGACAATTGTATTTTTACTGAGCTTTGAACTTTGGGATCTGAACCAGAAGCTGTTGCAATTCAAACTCGGGATATTTTGTTATAACTTCTTTTGAATCGATTGGAAGATTCCCATCTACAAATATTTTTTCTAACATCAAGTAAGTGTTAATATCTTCTCCATCCTTATCGATTCATTTAGAAAGTTCTTTTATAGCATAATCGATAACTTCATAATATAATTTATTATAATCCTTTTCCGGATTCGATAATTGTTATGGAGGTGTTGTACCATAAAATGTTTTCGTGAACGTATGATTTTCATTGCGACAAATTCATCCAGTTCCAATTCCTCAACTTGCAAACACCATTTTTCATAAATTTTATGAAATTCTTCATCATTTTGAATTCTCCTCATGTTTTTTATTTGTGCCTGAACAGCATAAATAACGCCAGCTGTTGTTGTGTTGACAGCTTGAAAAGACAAATTTAAATTTTTCAGTCTTTTGAGTAAGATTAGTGCGATGTTCAGCAATAGAAGAGTACTTCTTTTTTGAAACTGTTTAAGCAAACCACCTTGATCCGAACTGCTACTGTAAATTTCTTGAAGCGCTATTCAAACCTCTGAATGTTGCTCAAGTACCTTTATAATTGCTTTCCCACGACACAATCAACGTGTAGAACAAAATGGTTTGATAGCAAGGAATGTATTTTCAGTAACCTTTGTAATTTCTTCAAACATCTTTTTACATTTTCCTGATCTATTAAATAGAACTCTTAAATCATGGATGTATTGGATTGCATCTCTGAAAGCAGCCACCTGTGTTATTGAATGCTGAATAATTAAATCAATACTGCGTGCACTACAATAGAAATGTAACGCCAAAGGCTCTTCTTCTTCCTCAATGAAATATTTGAAACCACAGTAATGTCCTGACATAATAGTAGCTCCATGATACTACGTCTGACTTAGAACGTTTGATATTGGAGAGGTAATCTAACACGCACATCTTTAATTACTTTTGACATTTCAAGTTCTGTTGTCTCGAGTGGTTCATAAAGACTTACAAACTCTTCAAGTAGTTCAAAACTATTGGTGGGATTCTTCATTAGTATCGGATACAGTCTTTCGTAGCACACAATGGCTAAGTATTATAGTATCTCATTTTGAGCAGCTGGAGATGTAAAATTCGTTCTTCTATTCATCCACGCAGAAAGACATGGTACATCTTCTCCTCGCGACATTAAGAGCTGATAACAATTTCCAGTTGATTCCAAATGATCTCAGAATGCAAGTCGTCGTCGTGCTAAAAATTTTGCCGAAGTTATTAGCTTTTGTAAACAAAGACTAGCATAGATATTTTCCATTTGTAATTGTTTCAGTAACTGCGCATTCACTTGTTTCTGTTTTATTTGTTTTAACTGGCTGATTGAAAAAGAATGACGCCCGGTTTTTTTGTGTTTATCGAATTTTTCAACGGCTATTTTTTCCAGTTCACAAAACCTTTTTTGAGAAAAGCACAGTCTTTTTGTTGAATAGGGAAAGAAGGGACATTTGTTATGCTCGAGCACAGTAACAACACAACACAGCTTTTCCATGAGAACAAAAGTGTAACCACACATACATATAAATACTAAATAAAATGACATATAAATACATATAAATACT
>QLNU02014802.1:18547260-18568606 GCA_006491805.2 Dysdera silvatica
AACAAGACATCTCAATGACATAGATCGCATAATAATCGGTGTAATATTACCTTTGGAAAATAACAATATTTTTATTGTTTTAAATAAGTGTGTTTCACAGTTTCACAGAAAAAATCAAATTTTAAAAATTGAGGTCTTACTGTGACGCAATGGTTACGCATTCATATAGCCTGTCGTTGTTCCAGGGTTCGACTCCCGGACAGTACCCACCAAAAAAATCGGTACTTACATATTAACAGGCCGTCAGCGACTCGCTAGCGCCATCATACTGGAAATGGCAATTGTTTCGCTGGATAAAAAACGTAACTTGGAAACAGTATTATGGATTTTATCGCAAAAACGCCTTTGAAATCGTTACAGTACCGCCATTTTGTTTGATGTGAAATAAGAAACTGGGAAAGTTATGTCGTGTGTTTGGAGGTGGGGGGGGAGAGAATTTTACAAAACTCATGCCTGAAAACAAATTACTCTTACCTGAATCAGAGAACGGTTAGTGAGGGAGACCCCTCCACACTCCCCGCTTCGGAGTGAACCCCTCGCTGTCCGTTTGGATGGACTTTGAGTTATGTCTGAATAGTTGAAATGTGACGGCGCCATCGCTCTAAGTTACATCCTCATAGATAAGATACGATTTTTTTTACGAACAATTACGATAAAAACTGCGAAATTTACGGTTTTTCCAGTAATTTTTTTAGCTTTTCGTGAAGCCAAGTGTCAGAAACCAGGGGTCTCTGCAGTGGCCATATGCCCCACCACAATAAACATGAAAACGTACATATTCTATTGATTCTAACGCATTTGAATAATAACACGTGTATTTATTTTGACTGCCACTTAGAAGCTGCATGAGCATTATGGGAAGTATGACGTCACACACACAAAAGGTGAGTTGACCAAATACTCTGTCGAAAGTATATGGGGCCGCTAAAATCTGATTTCTTGGTACTTACACTACACTTTTTCGGCAGCCCTAAATTTTAGCGGCCTTGGGGCCGTTGCCCAGCTCGCATATCCCTAAGCACGGCACTGTGTAGGCCAGTGCAGCTTGCGATCAAGACATTTACCCGCCATATTTGTCGCCATATCTGTGGCATTGGGACAATGCCACAGATATGGCCACACTACTAGTGGGTGTGGCCACTGCACAGAGGTCCTTTTCAACTCTGTGTCGACTTAAAATGTGGATAAGGTCTAACATGAGGGAAAACCGTCTAAGTAGTCTTGCAACTATGCACGTGCATCGTAATATTATTATCAAGATCAATCAAGTGATGGAACGGTTTGCACGAGGACGATCTGTCAAAACGAGATACGAGTTTGCTTTGAAAACTAAATGACTTCCTTGTAAATAAATATTTTTTAATTATTGCAATAATTATACAACAGAAGTTAATAATTTAAAGAATCAATTTTTCATTATAGTTAACTTGTATGTCGTAAAACATTTATATTAATATGACAGTATACAGCAAAAAAATAAGTAACATGCCTTTTCTTAGTTGCCCCCCCCCCCGAGAGGGGACTCTGGATCCGCGCCTGGTCCGTGTATATAAATCTATATGCAATAATGCATGGTCCGCATTATAGTATATAGAGTAGACCTCTATACTTATCATATAACTTTCTTATCGTAACGTTACTGAATTTTTTCGACTAAACACAAGCAAAAAGATTTTCAACGTTGAAGCAAGCATTTGTATTAAAACGGTAAAAGAAGCAAGTCCTTCCGCGAATATATTTTATATTTGTTCTCAGTGGGCAAATAACTATCGGGAGTAATAAATCAATTCCCAATATGAGTGCCTCCTTTATTTACTCCAGAGCAAAAAATATATTTGACAAATCAATTTCAGCGATAGCTCTTGTCATAAAAGTGCAATTCTTTATTCTTAACTCGCTCCTTCTTAATGAACCTACTGATTTAATGCAAATCAACTCAAATATTTGAATTTCCAGAAATTGACTTAAAAAATCTCAGTTAAATATTTTTTCGTTTTTCCTAGGTTTTACACTCGAGAAATATTATTAGATCGGGGACGATCATTGGTATCTTTAAGTTAGATGTTGGAACAGTATTTTCGCAAGCAGGTAAATAATTGTGATTTACGATTTACGAATTACCATCATGCACAACCGTTATGGTCGTGCATGTTGCCGCACAGGTTCTAAACACGCACAACTTCCTTACAAGGAAGGGTTTATTCCGGCCATTTCCCTTTTACGCCAGTTATGTAAAACATGACAGCTGATAGCAATTGATGCTCATCTGAACGTCCATGACGCAGTTATGGGTTTAATTAGGGCTTGTCGCCGATTTAGATGGTCAGCACGCTACCTAGTCATCCTAATTTCTCTAGTTGTGACTTCGCAGATGTAACTGCCTTATGTTAAACGTCTCAAATCTAGAGATAGATTTCTAGTCTAGAGACATCGTTACGCTGCAGTGGTATTTAGGCCATGCGTGTTCCTATAATTCGAGTTGACCTTTAAGCTTTTAATTAAAATATATTACATGTGTTATTATTTTAATTATTAATTTTTAGCCAGTTTATTTAATTTACTAATTTGAGAGAGACGATTTCTTAAAGAAATGGTTTCCTAATTTCAGTAATAGTAATTAACTAGTTAAGTCGCAGCAGAGTTTTGAAATTCTGGAATACTTCTCAAAACTGTTTTCTTGTTATTTCTATGCCTGTTAAAATTGCCTAATTGCAGTTGTAATTAAGATCGTTTAATTTCTAGATCACCAGTTTTATCACAAATGGGCGCTATTAACTGATCCCGATGATATAACGGCTGGTCCAAAAGGTTATCTGAAGTGTGATATCTCAGTTACGGGAAAGGGGGACCAAGTAAAGGTAACATACAGGATATCTTTATTTCTCTCCTAATTAACATCATCGTCATTTGAATTTTTTATGAAGATAATGATGTTTCAATCTCTATTTTCTTTCGTTAGCTATGCTAGAAGGTTTCTAGGCAGTTATCAATATTATTCGAATATTTTAAAGAGACATCAAAGATATTTAATAAATTTTAATTTAAAAAGTCTCAATTTCACTTGATATTAAATTAAATATCCTGTTTGGAATCATTTATATGCCTCTCTATATTGCATACTACATCTTACTTTGACATATTTTATTTAATAGTGTTAAATCAAACTGTATTTCAGACGAAATAGACATATTGCTTTATATGTAATGTACAATTTTGATTCTTAATCCACTTGGGGGGAAAAATAACTTGTAGCCAAAACTTGTAGCCAAACGAGAAGCTAGAGACCTCCACTGTGGACGGCGTACTAACGTTGATTCACTGGTTCACGTTCATAATGTCGGGGGCTAAAAGCCTTTTAAAGTAATCCATAAAATTTTCCCCATTTTTGGCAGTAACTAAAGTCTTCTTAGCTCCAGGCTACGCGTTGACTTGTAGATCTGACTGAATTGATGTAGTACTAAGACTGATTGTGGTCATTCAAAATTATGGGAATTTAAAAGGATTTAGAAATACGTTTTTTAAAATAAACTTCTCCTTTAAATTTCCACAACACTTTTTATATATTTCCAGCAGTGAAATTTTTTATCATAATTTTGTTATGTCTACTTTCACAATTTTCTGTCAATTTGCAAATCAATATGACAATTTCTAGTCAATTTATTTTACCAATGCTAATAAAAAAAATAAACTTACAAATATAATAATTCGATATTTATAAAAGCATTTTTTAAAAAAGAATGAATGAAGCTACTTCCTTCAAGATATTCGAGAACATATTTAATAAGCTAGGTCATGATATCATCTTCTGATGATGGCATCTTCATTGTATCATTTGCAATTTTCCTTAAATGATTGTATAGTTTCTGCAAAGCTAAAATATTAGAGAGGATATGAGTAATGAAACACAAACATTTTATTTAGTTTAAAAATGAATTTTATTGATTAAATTTTCTTCAGAACTATTTTAACATTTAATAGTATGAAAATTACTGATAATGAGATTTCATTTATTAATTAAAAACATCTTTATTATTATTATTATTATTATTATTATATTAATATTGCTTACACGTTCTTAGCGGCTTACAAATAATCTGAACCCGCTATTATTCGTGCTCTGTCTATCATTAACAAAAAAAGGGAGATATAATGCATGACTATTTCGTTACAGCTCATTAATTTGAAGAGCATATAACTCTGCCTGAGTTAACATTAATACAATTGCAGCGTTGCCACTGATTGGCTCGAAATAGTGTAACTTTAATAATTCTGTACTTCAGTTTCTATAATTTCTGGATCAGCATTTGCTTTATATAAATTTGGCAACGGCAAAAGTGCTTTTTTATTTTAATCTCGCATATTTCTGGCGTTCCAAAAAACAGAGTACGTTTTCTCTTTACCGAACTCACTTTTACATGCCATAAAGACAAAACGTCGAAGTAAGTTTGGTTGAATTATAGCGAGAAAAAGTAACCAACTATATGAACGTTTCTTTTAAAAGAACATTTGGCAATCCATCGAGTTGTAAAAATAATAGCAAATATTCAATTAAAATAAATGATTAAGCGTAAATAATTAATGATATGAATATATACCATTACTTATTTATTATTAAAATAATAGTATTAATACATAATAAATATCATATAGTGATAAACAATAAATGATTAAAAGTAATTAAAGTAAAATAATTGAAAATAAAATTCAAGTTAGTTAAAATATTATATAGAAAACATTTCAGCACTTGAGGAAACACAAAAAAGTGACACATTATTTTCAGACCAATTTCTATATGCGAATGCTTATTAAATTATAAACAGTTACCACAGATCTCCTTAGAATAGCTGGTGCTGGGTTGTTTTTCAATTCATTCATTTCGTTCTTTCATCTTCATTCATTTTTCTTTCTTCTCCTTCCTCCTCCTCCTCTTTATTTTTCTTCTCTTTCATTTTTCTTCTCTCTTTCTATCTTCTCTTCTTCCTTCTCCCCTTCTCTTCTTCCTCGTCTACTTCCTCTTTTTACTCTTCCGCCTCTTCGCTATTTGCCTATTCGAAGTCAGCGACGCTTCTATTATTTCTTGTCTAGGGCATCACTAGGTATCAGACCAAAGTCAGCCATGTCCTTATGGGCCTTCGCCTCTAATGTTAGTGTTGATCTTATTTAGGACAGCCGATCGTAACTTAAAAAACTAAAAACCGCTTAATCAAAATATTGTTTATAGTATAAATATCGTGCTTCGTATAAACATTGTTCTTAATCTAAATATTGTTTTTTATCTGAATAGTGTTCTTAATCTAAATATTTTTCTTAATCTAAATATTTTTCTTAATCTAAAAAATGTTCTTGATCTAAATATTGTTCTTAGTTTAAGCATTGTTCTTAGTATAAACGTTATTCTCAATCTAAATATTTTTCTTAATCTAAATAATGTTCTTGATCTAAATATTGTTCTGAATCTAAGCATTGTTCTTAGTATAAACGTTATTCTCAATCTAAATATATTTCTTAATCTAAATATTATTCCCAATTTAAATATTTTTCTTAATCTAAATATTATTCTTAATCTAAAAATCATTCTTAATCTTAATATCATTCTTAATCTAAATATTGTTCTTAATTTAATATTTGTTTAATGTCAATATTGTTCTTCGTCTAAATATTGTTCTTAGATATTTAGATGACAAATTCACAAACAGCCACGGTTATAACTAAGCCGTTTATAACTGTTTTGGCGAAAGAATTTATACATTTCCGCCCAACATTTTATTTTATATTCAATAGTTGGCAATTCTTTGTTCACGAAATTTACTTTCTTTGTATTTGCTTTAGATCCCATTTCACCGCTTTCTTTCAATGGAAAAAACTATATTGATTTTTGTTCTGATGCTGGCGGGTCTTTCTTCCGCCAAAATAATTGTACACAACTTAACTTAGCTTTAACTGTGACTCTTCCTGTACGTGTGTGTGTGTATGTTCCATCTGGATAAATTTTAGACGGTTTTAATTGGTTGAATTATATTGCCATTTGGATTTTACGAAACTCGTCAAGTTGACTTTCATATCAGCTTTTTTTCCCCGGTCATCTCTTAGATAGTTCCCTTGTTTTCAGTATTATTACCCCTCATGTTTAGTATGAAATAAGAGACAAAAAACAACGTTTTAGAAGCGTATTTATGTCAAGATTGAGTTCAAGCTACGCGTTTCGGGCGATAAAAGTTCGCCCTTCTTCGGCGACTTCAATACTCCACCGTGTTCACTCCCGAAGAAGGGCGGACTGTTATCGCCCGAAACGCATAGATTGAATTCAATCTTGACATAAATACGCTTCTATAGCGTTTTTGTCTCTTATTTATATTGCGTATTGTTTCGTCGAATATTTCCACATAGTATGTATGAAATCTTTTGGGCTATCTGCTAAGTTTAGAAATATTGTACTTTATTGCACTTATTTGTTTTATGTAAAATATTATTAATCGTTTACTTCTATGGTAAAATGCATGCTTGGTTTGCCAATCATTTGTGATTGCTGTATGCATTTATTAATCATTTGTGAGTGCTGTATACGTTTGTTAATCATTTTTGATTGCTGTATACGTTTGTTAATCATTTATTATTGTTGTATACGTTTCAGCCGCCACCAAAAACTGACAAAGATGAAGACGACATTGAAGCGTAAGTAGAAAAAAAAACCGCTTAAATCGATTTCTGTTTTTGTTTTTTTCATAAAGTTTTCCCTTAAATTGTTTAATATTACGGCTTTGATGAAACAAAATTAATGAATAAACATATTGCGATTTTTAATTAAACTTTAGTAAAATTATAATTAAGATCGTTTTAAATATTAAAAACTAAAATCATTTCAAATATTAATAATTAAAAATCGTTTCAAATACGGTGAAACCTCTATTAACGGACACCTTCAGACACGTTCACTCCGCTTTTACGGTCAGATAAAAAATTCCCAGCAGAAACTAACTTACAATGATGTATTTCTGACTTCTGCTTAACGGTCACTCTCAAATGCGGACATAAACACTGTTTTCATGATCCATTCCATTAGACTAGAGCCCCTGTACGGACAAATACTAAATTCGACAAACAAAATTCGTACGGACAACAATTGAATTTCTACCTTCATGGCGTTTCTCACAACAAGAAACTAAGGATAAACAGGATAAGAGCTAAAGGGAATTTTCCCTCCCATTAAGTGGCAATTGACCTGGATTCGCCGAATGAAATAACTAATGCTTAACAAAGACTTCGATAATAAATCATACAGTGATGCACTGCGTGAAATCAATAAACAATTATCAACACAAAATTATCGCAGTTCAAATTTATTATCGTTTACTCGACGAGCACACACGTCCTGTAAGCGTAACAATGGAAAAACGGTGAATTTAATCTCGCAATTAAAAATACATTTCGAAGGAGGACTGGTGAGTAAAACCCACCAAACGGCTATAAATAATTTTGTTTCTTATAGACAAATGAATTTTAATATTTAGCGTTTTGTTGTAAATTTACTTATTATATTCAACAAATGCTTATGTTCGTTATCTTAAACTTATGTGCTTATGTGCTTAAAAATACGTAAGTTTCAAAATGAAGTATTTAAATGTAATATTTCATCTACTTCAGAATGACCCCTTCTTTTACGGTCACCCTTATTTGAAGACCAAATTTTCTGTCCGGCGGGTGACCACTAATGAGAGGGTTTCACTGTATTAATAATTAAAACCAGGGCCGTAGCTAGACGCTCGCTACAGGGGGGCCTCGTAAAGCTACAGAGGAGGCTTAATATTCGTTAATGTTTTGATGTATTTTATTAATATATTTAATAATATTAAATATATAAGCAGACTAATAAATATTTTCCGTTCATAAATAAATTTCTTAACGTAAATTTTTATCAAAAACTTTTAAATTTTAGTATCCTCTTTCCATAATTTCCTTTATCCTTATTATAAAGTATATGAAGACTCAAACCTATGTAAAAAAAATTATATACACAAGATCTACAGTAGAAAGCTATTTTGAATACATTTTTAACATCAAAAAACATTTTTATATGCAATTTTGTGCAAAACAAAAAATGTAATATAAAATTCTACAATATGTGATTTTTGAGAAAAAAAAATTTCCAGGGGGGCGGGGGGTTTAGCCCCCATATCCAAAGCTTGGCTACGGCTCTGATTGGAACATGGTTTAAATACTTATTTATCCAGTATTTTTAGAAAAATAAATTTGAAAGTAACTTCTATATTTAAGAATGCAATAAACCATCACATTTGAATTGCAAATAATTTTGAGCAGAACAAAATCCCCACTTCGTTTACAATTGCGAGAATTTTAACTCCAATAGTTACCTTTTTATTATTTGATGTATTTTATTATATGCAAATATCGGAGACTCATGAATTTTCAATTTCTATTCACAACGAAAATAACGCTTGGTCAGGACGCTAACTTGAAAAAGTTTCGAATGTTCCGGAATTTTTAAGTTGTACACATTTTTCAAACAACCAGCACCTAATTTACATTTCATTTAGTCAGATTATCTGGCACAATAAAACGATCGAAATGATCAAATTAAGGGGATTATAGATATCTAAAAAAAATATTTTTTCTCCAGATAATTATTTGCTTCATTTATTTTGCTTTCATATATTAGAAAGAGCTCGTCATTATTATACATAATATACAAACACCGTGTTGGTTTTCAAGTCAGTTATGTTTGCAAACAGAGGAATTTTCTTTTATAGAGAAACCAGTTTAAAATTCTTTAAAACAACCACAATTGAGGTATTTTCTGTCAGGTCAAATCTTATAAACGCGAACAAGCACCAGTTCGTTTTTGAGGCACAATAAGCAGTCTGAAGTGAAAATTTCTGTACATACTTTCCGTTGCACAATATATTAAGAGGGGAATAAATAATGAAAAACTTGAAAAATCGATAACGAACGACAAACCAAAATTTATGTATATAGACATACGTGTATTTTACTCAAGAAATACGCACAAAATATTAAGGGTTCGAGAAATCTTCAGCAAAATTATTGGAAGTTGAAAAAATGTCTCGAACCTAAGAACTCGGCGCCTGTGCTCTTCGTCTTGCTGCAAATGAGCCTTTACCATAAAAAAAAAAAACTCTTTCTAGTATGCATCTTTCATCCTTGAAACGTTACTTCCTTACACAGTAATTTCATACATAATGATATAAGGAATTTAAGAAAAGATGAATACTTAAGACAATTGTGCTTTGTTTTTGTATTCTAGGAACCTTTTGTTACCAGACGGAGTACCAGCTGAGAGACAGCACGCGAGATTTGTGGTCAAAATCTTCAGAGCTGACGGATTACCAAAAATGAATGCTGGTATCGTCGCGAATGTTAAAAAGGCCTTCACGGGCGAATCCAGAGATTGTGTTGATCCATATGTGCAAGTATCGTTTGCTGGACTCACGGTAAGTTATTTAAATGTGTATATTTATCCATATTGTTTTGAAAACTGAAATTTTATGTCAAGAAAAATGCTTCTCTCTTATACTCATGGCCCAGTTTATGATGGTTATAACCTCAACAGATTGTTGGGATCATCATGAGGTCATTATTATCAAGAAATGATTAGCATAGCCATCGGTAGATCATTATGATTCAACGTCTCTAATCATCATTATGCCGATAAATTACTATCATCATATGAGAATTGCCTTCATTCATGGGTAGAATCGAGTTCTCTGATCTGAATTAGAAATACCGTCATCACAGGATGTGCTACCTGAATATTGTTTCATATCAAGGGTTATCCACCATTTTATATATTTGGAAACCTATATCTTTGCTGCTATAGCAAGACCTATAACTTATGACGCAAGTTATACTGGTATGGCCTATCCAACTATTACGTTTAATCCTCGTACGATTAGATTTTCACCTTATTTTGCTCAGCATGACTTTCTTCGTCCTCGCACCATTAAAATCCACAATCAACCAATCAGATTTCTCTTACTTGATTCCATCCATTCTTTGTGAAATGCAGTGAAAATAAAATTCTCGATTCGTATTAGCGCCTCGCTTAGTCGCCGAACTTTAAAATGCTTAAATAAAGCTTGCACAGAATATCTGCGATTATTTTCTACAGACAAGTAAATTCAATAATAAACTAATTTCAGGCTGTTATCTTGAAGAAAGATTAGCCAACTCACTGTTAAATAGGTGGTGATGGCGCTTTGCTTCATAAATGCAGATTGATGGTTCATGTTAATACTTTTATATGTATGTAAGTCTTGTCAGTCGGATGTAAGTCTTGTCAGTCGGATGTAAGTCATGTCAGCCGGATGTAAATCTTGTCAGTCTTGTGAGCTTCAAGAATACTATCTACTACTGGAGTAAACAAATTTCCTCTCCTTTTTTCCCAGTACGGCCCTGCGGTGGCGCAGTGTGGTAACGCGTTCTCCTATTGCGCGGCTAATCCGGGTTCGACTCCCAGCAGTGCAAAAAGAACGCTTACTCAGAGATCTCATAAAGATCGCACTGCTCACTGTAGTCCGGGGTTTGGTTCCCCAGGCCTTAAGAGGTTCGGATTCCTCGGAAAACAGTAGGTCCCGGCGCAGCATGACCACTGTAGTCTTTGAGCCGTAAAACCAAAAAACAAACAATTTTTCCCAGTACCTTCAAGCATGTACAATTCTATGCATCACCAGTTATGTATAATTCCATATATTCTATGTATCACTAGCTGTGTATAAGTCCATGTATTCTATGTATCATTAGCTATATATCATTCACTAAGTTCTATATACACACTGTGTCCGTAAAGTCATGGTGCACTTTTGACCGGTCACAGGAAATCAACGAAACAAGATAGATACGTGAACTCTTCACCAAATAACAGACAAACTCTCCAAGTTTCTGTACTCTGATGTGCAAGCGTGTGCGCACACAGGTGATGACGCAACACCACGAGCTGCGCGGCAGTGGATCAGCCCACGCCAGTCGAGATGTGGACGTTACAGAGGAAAATTCAGTGTGTTCTGTGGCTTGCTAAATTCGAATCCGTGACCAAAGTGCAACGTGAATATTGTCGCATGTACAACGAAGCGCCACCACAAAGGAATAACATTAATCGGTGGGATAAGCAGTTGAAGGATACCGGCAGTTTGTTGGACAAACCCCGTTCGAACTGTACTGAATAGGTATGAAACTTGGATAGTTTTCCTTTTATTTGGTGAAGATTTCACATTTCTATCTTGTTTCGTTGATTTCCTGTGACCGGTCAAAAGTGCACCATGACTTCACGGACACACTGTATATGATACATATCATTAGCTACTTTCCATATATTTTCTGTGTATCACTAGCTATGTATAATTCCACGTATTCTATGTATCACTACCTGTGTGTAAGTCCATGTATTCTATGTATCACTAGCTATATATCATTCGCTAGGTCCTGTATGTATGCTATATATCATTAACTACTTTCCGTGTGTGTATTCTATGTATCCTTAACTACTTTCCATGTATTTTATGTATCAGTACCTACTTTCCATGTATTTTATGTATCAGTACCTACTTTCCATGTATTTTATGTATCATTAACTACTTTCCGTGTATTCTGTGTATCATTAACTACGTGGTTTTATATTATTTTATTGTTTTAAAGTCTATAAAATGTGTTCTTTAGGGCAAGACGTCGGTAAGAAAAAGCACATGCTGCCCTGTATGGGGCGAGCAGATAGTCTTCACGGAGATGTTTCCCCCTTTGTGCCAACGCATCAAAATTCAGCTCAAGGATAGTGATTCGGTGAATAATTCCGTGGTAGGAACTCACTTCATTGAACTGTCCAAAATCTCCAACGAAGGTGAAAAAGGTAACGTTGATATCAATATGCGCATAATATTAATCTTACGTTGCTTTACTAAGCAGGCCATTATGTGTGCAGTGTTAATGTGTCCACTTCACGTGCGGTATATCCGGGTTTGCAACCCAATTGTGCCAAAAACACCTACCAACTACCAATTGTAGTCGGGGGTTGGTTCTCTGGGCTTGTAGAGGTTCTGCTGCATCGGGGAAATTTAGGTCCTCTGACCTACAGAGAAGTAGTGGTAACTCATTTGTCTGTTATGCCAGGGAATTCATCTGTCGTGCCAGGACATTCGTCTGTCATTCCAGGACATTCGTCTGCCATGCCAGGACATTTGTTCGTCATTCCAGGGCATTCGTCTATCATTAATCCGGTCTCGATTCCCAATGGTATCGTATGTCACGTGACGGTTTATTCCCATCTTAGTACGAAGTATGGTTCCTTTGGCAAAGAGGTTCGGTTTCCTCGGAAACTTGTAGATCCAAACACAGCACTACCTTTACTGTCATTGTGACTTAAGAACACCCACAAACAAAGCTTTATTATATTATGATCTACGAGGATTTTTTCTTTGTGTTTTTTTAATTAGAAAGCTTTCTCATCGATTAATACACAAAAACAAATCAGTATGGAGAGAGAAAAGATGCTTGATATTTTCCGAACGAAAATTAAAAAAGAAATGTTTCGAAAACTTTTTATTTATATAGCTTTCTCTTTTCGTATTCTCAATTTTATTATCTTCTATTTCCATGTCCTCTTTCCTTTCTTTTACCTTTCTTTTGCATCTAAACCTTCTTATTTGCTTTAACTATCAGGTCTCTCGTTTGTAATTTCCTTTTGCTTTGCCATTTCTCCCCCTTTTTCTTTCTTACATATATACAATAAGAGCGAAAAGGAAAGGAAACTATAAAAAAGGAAATTGTAAGCCAGAAACCTGATCGTTAAAATTGATAGGAAAGTTTAAACGCAAAGGAAATGTAAAATGAAAGAATGCGGGTATGTATTATATACAGAGTATGTTTAAACATACATATAACAACTTTGATTTTAAATTTAAAAAAAAAAAATTAAGAGACCTGAAAAAAATCCGGCAAGAGGCTATTACCTGAAGACTGAAAAATCGTTTGCGACTAAAAATTTAGTTTGTGCTGTGAAATGGCATACAAAAGGGACCTGTGGCTTGAAGGTTATATATTTACCCTTTCCGAAGAGAAATATTCATATTCAATAATTAAAAAACAATGCAACAAGCATGGTTTTCCAGTTTCAAAATATAAAATAAGTGATATTATTAATGTAAAATGAAAAAATAGTCAAGCTTTAATGTCAAGAGGAAAAAAAAAGACAAAAGAAATATCCCCAAAAAGTTCGTACTATTTCTAATATTTCTAAAGTGCAGTCTATGGTTTTACTAGAAAATCCAAAACCTCAAAGAACAGTTACAAAAGCTGTGCACACATCAGCATCAACTATAAATAAAATAATTAATAAAGATTTGAATTTAATCAAAGCAAAAAAAGTGCAGTTTATCGTCTGCTACCTCGGCATGTTGCTGAGCTGAATACTAGAGACAGATTGTTATATGAAAGTCGTTTAACAGGAAACAGATGAAAAAAAAATTGTACTTGACGAATCGTGGATTTATTTAAATGATCCTAATAAAAAAGATCGATTTATTATCGAAAAGAGGCCCGAGAGGCTCAAAAGTTTGGTTCAAAAAGAGGGACAGAAATGAAGTTTTTAGTAAAGAATTTATGGTTATCGCTGGCATTTCTTATAACGAAAAATAAAAAATAAGAAAAGTTGAAAAAATCCAAAACTCAACTCTATATATTATCAAAATAATGTTCTGACTCCTATTTTTAAAGGAGATATTCCAAAATTGTATTCTACTGATTTTTAAAATGTGGAACTCCATCAGGACAAAGCGAGCAGCCACACCTCCAAAAGTACAACCGCATTTCTAGAAAAAATGAGACAAGAAACTAAATTCAAGTCATTACCAATTAGCCATATTCCTACCCAGTCTCCAGATGTAGCACCGATGAATTACTATGCATCTGGACTTTTAAAACAAGTTCTTCTAAAATGCCGACCAACTACCCTGGATGGACTGTGGAGGAGGAATGGGAAAAAATTCCGCTTGTGATTTTACAAAAATCCCTACGATCATGTAAATCTAGATGTAATATGGTGGCCCAAGGAAGGGCTATCAGATAGAATACGGTAAAAAATAATTTTTTTATTGTATGTATTTTATTTACGCCGTCAAAATCGTTATAGGTGTGTAAACACCCTGTATATTGTAGGATCGACAATATACAGGGTGTTTACACACCTATACATACTGAGACATAGTGTCATATCGACAGTTCCATAACAAATTTTTTTTGACACATAGAGATAGTTTTCCATGTAATAAACAGGGAGTTCAAATCATTGGATTCACGAAGACTTCGATATATACAGGGTGTCCATAAAAGAAGTATACAACTTCAAATTTTATTTGCATCGAAACTACAATAGCTAGAAACTTTATTCTTTTTATAAATTACGTGGCAACAGTCAAAGTTTTTTTCAGCAAACAGTGCATACGCTTTCATAGAACGTAAAACACACTGAAAACAACAGTGATGGCATTGGGGCAGCATCCGCATTCTTTTCAAGGCTTTATTTCAACGATGAGTCAACTTTTCATGTGTCCGGCGAAGTTAACAAGCATAACTGTTGAACCTGGGGCACTGAAAATCCCCACGTGGTCATAAAACATGGTAAAAAGATATCCTGAAGGTTAAGGTTTGGTGTGGTGTGATGGTAAATAGTCTTACTGGACCCCTTTTTCTTTGTTGAAAACGCGGCTACTGTCACAACTCATTTGGACATGATAGAACAATTAGCAATTTCATAACTCCAGGATATTCCAAACATTTTTCAACATGTCTAAATACGTTATGATAGTAATCACGTTTTCAAAAAAAAAATAAAAAAAATAACGATCCAAGAAGACTGTTTACCATTACACCATACCAAACATTAACCTTCGGGCTATCTCTCTCGTGTTTTGTTTTTTTTTTGTTTTTTGACCATATGAGAATTTTCAGTGCCCCAGTTTTTGACAGTTATGCTTACTAACTTCATCGGAAGCATGAAAAGTTGACTCACTGTTGAAATGGAAATTTGACAGAAATGTGGGAGCTGCTCCAATATTCTCACTGTTATTTTTGGTGTATTTTACGTTCTATGAACGCACGTGCACTATTTAACACGTGGAGACGTTCTAACTATGCTGAAAAAACTTCGACTGTTGCCACGTTATTTAAAAAAAATAATTAAGTTTCTAGCTATTTTAGTTTCGATGCAAATAAAACTTGAAGTGGTATACATGTTTTATGGATACCCCATATAAGGAATCACGATATGTGAAAATTCTACTCTGTATAATACAGTGAAACCCCGATTTAACATCATTCAAGGGACCAATAAGAAATAACGTTATATGCGGGAAAATGTTAAATTGGGTCGGGAGAAAAACAAGACGCTGACCGTGAAATAAAGAGGGATTTAAGTTAAACGCCTTTTATTTTTTAATTTACAATGATTTAAACATCAGTTTTCTAAATTATATTTTAAAAAAATCGGTTGTTTTATATTCCGTTTTGCTTTTATCAACTACCTCATATAAATTGCGCCTTTGTGACAAAAGGAGACGATAAATTATTATTATTATTATTAAGTTAATAATAATGTGCCAAATTGCTTAACTTGGATAAATGCACCTATCATTACGCTTATCATTGCTTAATAACCCGTCAGTTTCTTTGCGAAACATATGATTGTCCAATGGCCGTGAAATCAGTATAGGGATGCAAAACACAAAAAAGGAGAGAACTAATTCAAACAAACGTAACAAATTTAATTAGGACTAATTACTACTCTAAAAATTCTATGCAGTTATATAAATGGCGAAAGTTTCCACATGGAAAGAAACATAAATGTCTAGCTGATATTCTTGCTATGGTGCTGTGATTTATCAATACAGGTTGTTATCAAATCAACGGCTCAGCAACAATATCTATCTAAATTGCAATATGACAATACAATAAATTACACCAATACTGAGAACGTATGCCAGATATTAAATTAAAACAATGCAAGAAATACTGCCTGAGTAAGCAAGGGCAAATGGGAAAAATAGAATGTTTCATAACCTAATTTTCAAATTAAACCTAAATGATGGTATACCTCGTATAAATTAGAATAAATGGATATTGACTCACGTGCAGATATTATGCTGTTGTGTTGCAGTCACGTAACCATAGTTCTGTTGCGGACGTACTGCGCTGTGGCTCGTCGTGCACTTCAAAGTCCAATTTCTGATGAGAAAACATTTACGGGGCTGCGGGGATGTTGCTGCTCCACTCCTGCCGGACTTGGCGTATTTTAAGGAAAACGTCTGGCTCTGCAGATGCGCAAAACAACGATATAGCCGGGATGCCCCTGCGTCAGTTCAGTAGGACTCGGCGTATTTTACGGACAAACGTCAAGCTCTGCAGGTGCGGGAAAACAACGATGAATAGTTGGCATGGTGCTGCGTCGGTTCAGTAGGACTAGGTGTATTTTATGGACAAACGTCAGGCTCTGCTGGTGCGAAAAACAACGATGAACAGCCGGGATGCTGCTGCGTCGGTTCAGTAGGACTGGGAGTATTTTATGGACAAACATCAGGCTCTGCTGATGCGAAAGCAACGATGAATAGCCGGGATTCTTCGGCGTCAGATACGAGGTACCCGGCGTATTTATGAATAAACGTCAGCTCTGCTGATGCGAAAAGCAACGATGAACAGCTGGGATGCTGCTGCGTCAGTTCAGTAGAACTCAGCGTATTTTACGGACAAACATCAAGCTCTGCTGGTGCGGAAAACAACGATGAACAGACAGGATGCTGCTGCATCAGTTCAGTGGGACTCTACGTATTTTTTGGACAAACATCGGGATTTGCTGATGCGAAAATCAACGATGAATAATTATAGTCAGCCGGAATTCTTCACTCTGCAGTGGCGATGAATATAACTCTACGCAGCTGTGGCGTATGATTTTGTAGCTCGTGAGCGAATCGAGAATTTTTGGAGCTTTAATAAAAACTTTCCAAGTGGAGCCCGTGCGATACTTTCAAGTAGGAAGGTTGTGAGTCTTCCCACCTGCGACTTTGCTTGCCCTCAAGGCTCTGACAGAACTCCAAGTTCACGTCAAATTGAGACGTCCTTTTCCGTACGCTGCTCCCGCTCTTCTCTTCTATTTTCTTCTCTTACTATCCCCAGTATGACCTGCATGTCAATGAAATTAAATTACACAATCCACTCACAGGATTATTCGTTTTGCCAGTACATTTGCCTGTTGCTATATATACAAACTATACTGCTGATCTCTGATAGGTTTCCTTTCGCGGGGCGGTCTACTGTTTTTGAGTTTAACTACGCCCTGAGTTTACGATACCAGAATTTACAAGCCCTTAATTAATTTTGACGTTTTATGGGATTTTCACTGTTTATTTTAGCCTGGCTCTGGCGCCTAAACCCATAAAACGTCGTCTGGCTTTATTTTTGTCTACCCATGCTTACTTTGTACAAATACACAGAATATATTTGGCAAACTAATATTCTCCTGTAATAATACGTTAATATCCACACAAAATGATTTAAAGAACAACGTAATTCAATATGGCTGACGAGCACGCCATGCACAAGTTGCATTCTCAACACACAAGTTTTTGTAGACTTTTCCCTTGGCCTTTACTGAGCCACCCTTGGAGTATTGAACTGACAGGAGGGAGCATCGAAGGGAAAAAATGAAGCCGCGCAGCGTGGGTGGGGGGCATCCTTCATCTTGATTATTACAAAACAAACGAATTTGAGGCATGTTAATACGCTAGTGCAGTATTGTTTCTCCTCTATTTTTTTTAATTAGAAATAGCGAAAAAAAGTATAGTTTTCGTCATGGATGACTGTTAATTTATGGAAGCACGTATTTTGCTCCTTTACACCATTTCATTGACTTTTAAATGCTTTTAACAGTCAATACAAGAAGACACCAGCATCCATCATGACTGGTTGTGGCCTGGAGGGAGTTGATAACACTACAACCTCCACCCCGAAATTTAAAAAAAAATTGCAATCCCATATTGACTTTGCATACATAGCCATGATTTTTTTTCCGAAAAGAGCTTTGTCCCCCACCCTTGGGCTAAATATTTGATGTTCTTAAAATGGTAATTTATTCACAAAATATTAAAACTTCTGCAATGATAAAAAATATGAAAATTGACTAATTCAAAACGGTTTTAAAAAAATTTATAAAAAATAAGTGGAACTGGCAAACTTCCTTTTTTTTTATAGTACAGTCGTACTCCGTTATAGCGAACCTCAATGGACGGAACATTTGGTTCACTATATCGCCCACCGAAAGAAAAAATCCTAGATACTTGCTTGGCTTCTACAGAAATTACATTTTTTTTTTAAAGCCCGTTTTCCATTTTTAAAAAATGAAAATATGCGTACTTCAAAAACGTTTAGCGCTAGACCAAAAATCGGCCCGCGCCCCACTGTTTGAAAAGCATTGGTTTAGGCCCTTCCCTCGAAATACAGTACTTCCCTGTAAAATGCACATTTACAATTACGAATGATCATTTTTGGTACAGAAAATTAAAATTGATAGGTAAAAGAACAGGTTCGATGACGTAAAGGTGTTTATTTCTGCCATAATAACCTAGCAAAATACCCCTCCCCCTGGCGTATTCAGGGACGCATGGAGGGTTGGGAGTTGTATCCCCCACCATTGCAATGAAATTTTGTATATTTAACATAGGAATATATGAGTTGTAGCTCTGTAACCCCCTCCCATTGAGCATATAGCCTCATGAACTTTCTGCCTATGCCCCTTCGAAAATGGTTTTTCCCGTCGCAGAGATATAGTTCCTTATATTCTATTTTCATATGTCTAGAGGTTCGTTATAATCGTATGTAATAGTGTTATAGGCAGAGGAAATTGGACGGGATTAAAAAATTCGTTACAAGCCGGGTTCGTTAAAGCGGGATTTGACTGTACATTGTTAAATATCATTACACCTTTTTTTTTGTGTGTGTGAGTTAATACTTTTTGTTACGTTAAAACGTAGTCAATTCATTAAAAACAAACTGGTCGCCGTCGTCCGGACAGTGCTGGGATCAAGTGGGGAAGAGAGGGTGGGGTAGAAAGAAAGGAACAGGTTGATAGCCATCTTGGTAATGGTAAACCGCAGAAACCGCTCCCTCCCCTGCCTTCCGCTAGCTTCACACCCGACCCAATAATATTTACTCACTAACCACGGCGCCGTGCTCCCTCCCGTCAGTTCAATACTCGAAGGAACCACCTGCAAAAGGAAACTGGCGCATTCGCCATTTTGATGCCATCGTATCACGTGATCTCATTCACTACTATATTAAAGATGAGTAATTTGCAAGTGCGTTAATTTTAATAAAATAGTGTGAAATGTGTGCTACTGTAAATCGATCAAATTACTCGAGAAATAAACATAAAACGTTTAGATTTGCAAGAGATCCTGTAAAAAGAAAGAAGAGTCCTGTAAGAAGAAGATTGGATAATTAATTTTCCAATGGTGAACGCAGTGTTGGGAAACCGGAAGTGTACAACAAAATGGCGTCTGAGGCGTCGGCCTAGAATTCTAGGGGCTCTAGGCTTCACTGTTTGAAAGAAACACTTTCACTATTTCCAAAGCTTGAATGGTTGGTTGGTTGTTTGGCTTTTTTATGGCGCAAGAGCATCTGGGCTATACTGCGCCACAAAGCTTGAATGTAATGGAAGGAAAGGTTTTCCTTTTTTCCCCACAATTGCTGATCTATTTTAGAAAAATCACATTGAGTTCTTGCCGGAAAACACGTTAAGTGAGGGAGATGTTTCAAAGTGGAAATATTCCCTGCGGTGGCGCAGTGTTGTAACGCGTTCTCCTAGTGCGCCGCTAATCCGGGTTCGACTCCCAGCAGTGCAAAGAACGCTTACTCAGAGATCTCATAAAGATCGCACTGCTCACTGTAGTCCGGGGTTTGGTTCCCTAGGCCTTAAGAGGTTCGGATTCCTCGGAAAACAGTAGGTCCCGGCGCAGCATGACCACTGTAGTCTTTGAGCCGTGAAAACAAACAAACAAATCAAAGTGGAAACGTTAATTCAAGGACTTTTTAACATTACAAGCATAGGAAATTATTTGGGACCAATGAAAAGTGACGTTGAATGCGGAAAAAGTTAAATCGGGGTTTCACTGCATATTGTAAAATATATTGCAATCAGGGCTCCATATGCCAAAGTTGAAATTTTCCATGAAACATTTTCGATATATAGCAACCGTTTCACAATGCTGTGAACGGAGACTTCAAATCACGGAGTTAGCGTGAATTTCAATATGCATTTAATTGAAAAGGAAAAACAAATTAACACAATTTTAAAAAAGTTTAATCGTTTACAGACTGTTTCAATAGCCCTGGGCTATTTTCGTCAGAACGGCCGACGATATACACACAATATGTAATGACGAACATTACATTTAATCGTTTACAAACTGTTTCAATAGCCCAGGGCTATTAAAACAGTCTGTAAACGATTAAACTCTTTTAAAACTGTGTTAATATGTTGTTCCTTTTGAATTAATTTAATAATGCGCAGTGTCGTCGTAAAATTATTTCCAGTTCAATATACAGGGTGATTCAGAACTAACAGACTAAACTGAAAATGGGGGTAAAGGACGTAAAATAAGCCATATTCAGAGAAACTGTTCATGTAATTGCCTACATAGCAACGATGTGGATGTAAATAATACTTTCACTCTACAGCCAAATCGGGTCCATTGTGGTATGGGAATTTCGCCAAATATGGCCTATTTGATATCCTTTACCACCTTTTACGCTTTGTTCCATTAGTTCTGAATCACCCTGTACGTTCGGGGCTCGGCAAATTGCCGGCGAACCATATTCACTATAAAAGAACTGTACTCGACTACCACAATAAAAGAACATAGTGGAAAAAAATTTCCTAATCATCAATTTCAAAAATCTAGTCGTCAATAGCAACTATAGGACTGAATTTGTGCTACTCTGTGTATACAGCATGTCATGTATAATATTATTTATGTATATTATGCCTTTAAATAAAAGTTAAAGCCCTTAAACCAAATTAAATTAATTAAGATCCAATAGTATTAAATATTTCGTTTTTCCAATGTATTTAAATATATAATAGCAGCTAGCTTGAAAGTCTTGTACACGCGCTCAATATGTAATAACCAAAGCATTGAACTTATGGCGTACATGGTCCATATGGATCTATAAAAGATTTCATTGGCTCCCGTAACATCTCTTCCCATTGGTTAAATTCCAATAGTCCCATTGGATAAAGTTTCGGATGTATCGAAACTATAAATAAGAAATATACAAC
>QLNU02014802.1:18568706-18587183 GCA_006491805.2 Dysdera silvatica
AAGATAACATTACCATTCTCAGGATTAATATAATTGCCACATGGTCAACACATAAAGCCACTGGGGATTGTGTTTTGTTTTTCGTGGGGAATTTTATAGATAATTCCTAACTCCAATGTTTACCCTCAAGCTTGCTATATACAAGAGAAAAGAGACGCCGTCCAGGCCTTAAGAATTTCGGCATGGGGATATCATGACGCTGCAACTGAGGAAAGTGAGAATTAAAATTCTAATCTTCGCATACTCCAATTTCTCAGTTTCATAATGAAACTAGTACAAACTATGCATACAATCGGGCTATTAAAATTTTTGTTTTAATTGAAGATATTTCAGCAAAACATGCAGGAACTCCTGAAATTTATTTTATATAGCATATTTAAATTACATCTCTCTCTCTCTCTCTCATTCAATGGCTGGGATCAGCGAATTATTCTTGACTTTGGTGTTAAGTAAATTATGCTGCAGCATTTACTTGGGACCCACACGTATGATGCCATACTTTCAATTTGTGCTACCGTGTGTATCAAATATGTACTTAACATGTGTAAATAAACTTATGTAAATATAAATAAATAAATATTGTCAATTTATTATAATTGGAAAAAACCTTTCACTAATTCGGTCCGTGAGAGATTTTGCGTACCTCCAATTTAAGCAAGGGCAGCTTTTAACTATTTTAGCTAATTTAAACGAAGGCAAAGGAGAGTTTTATGCTACTTACCGCTATCAGTGTTGTGCACATCGCCATTCAGAGGGTTGCTGCTAGCCGTAGCACTCAGTGTATTAACACTACCCACAATATCGTTTCCCTGTTTGAGAAAAAGAAGACTTGTAAGTTCTCTCTCTTAAAGGAGAATTTCTAAAAAAAGTAAGAGAGTGAATACATTAAGGAGCTGAAGAAAATAAGGAGGGGTGAGAGAGAGAGAGATAGGTTTAGAGAATTGGTCGGAGAGGAGAGGAAAGTTGCGAGGAAGGAAGAAACTAAAGAAGGAAAGGAAGAGAGAGAGAGATGAAGGGAAAAAAGGATGAAGAGCAGAGGAGAGAGAAAGAAAGAGAAAAAGAGATGGAGGAAAGAAAGAAAGGAAAGGAGTTAAGGAAGGAAGATAAATTACTTTATTTATTTCTTCCTGTGAAGCAAAGTATCGAGTCCACCAGTCCTTATTTTCTTCATCGTCATCATTGCCATCATCCTCAGCCTGTTTCTTCTTTTTCTTATTAGCTTCGGTCTTAAGATCTTTTTTTGTCTTACCTCCCTTTGAAAGAAAAGTCGTTTCAGATTATTTTGATATATTTTTAATAAAATTAAATATTTAGTTCAAAATTTTCCATTTGGCCTTAATTACTTTTTTAACGTAAAATTTTTTACGTTCTTCTTTTACAACCAAGAGCCTTTGTTTTTATTCATTCATTTATTCATCCACATATACAAGACATTGAGGAAAATTGTTAAATATAAAGCCTGTCTCCTGAACAGTAAGGTATAATGCAAATGATTGGCTTATAACGCAAGTGAAATAATTGTTATTTACAGTACACCTTTCATTTATTGCATTTAAAGTATAACTTCCTATTATCAGATTTTCGAATCATAATGTATATTTCATATTGGAAATGTAATTTTTTGTGGATTTAAAGATATTTTTTATTAAGAACATGTCTTTATATTTATAAAAAAAAGTGTCATTATATCTTAAAAGTATATAAGGAAAAATAATTCATATTGAAGTTTGTGATAGAAAAGAGTTGGACTGCCACCTGATGATGAACCAACCATGTGGATAGTAGCTGGAAGACCACCTGGTGATTGACTGCAGAACTATATAATGCTTGATACAGTGTTCAGATAATGCATTGAATGTATCATGGATGTCTATAGAATTACCATATGAACTGAGTGACGTGACATTGCACCGTATGACAAATTTTTATGCGATCAATTCATAGTAAAAACACTTTTAATGATAATATGTACTACAAACAGAGGCATTTAACCCAATCGATGAATATCACTTCGTTAAATTTAGAAAAATTTTGTTAATATGGCAGCATGGAGTAAGGCGAGAAATCACATATTTGAATTACAGAAAATGGCTTATGTTCAATACCATGCCCTAAGGATTTGACCTCAAATATAAATTTGGTGTCAGCTATAGTTTCAGATACAGTGCCCTATATATAGGGTGATTCAGCTAGGCATGTGTAAACTTCTGGGAGAGGTAGGTTGCACAAAGACAAAGTGGAATCACATAGCAATGCAGGGTCGGAAACGTCATCTTTGAGAACCACTTAATTGACCAATTCTTCATGCTTCCTCGTTTGCACAGAAGGAGTTACCGGATATTTCAGGAGGATGCCTTGACAAAGCTATTTAGCGAACAAAAAATCCTTCAGTTGCTGCGAAACACAATGTGGTATCAGCACAATGCCTCCCCTCCCCCACCCCCTGGTCCGTTTCAGTAATGACGTTTGCCATCACTAGAGCCTGGATTAGATGCAAATGCCTATGTGCATATGCAATAGGGTGGTTTGATTGGAAAAGGTAAACTTTTTTTTTCAATTTGGTTGTTTCCTAACCCAGCAAATTGTTCTGTTTGGTGGAAAAAACACAGCAAAATAATTCCAGCTCAATTGCTCTTCGTCTTCAGGTTCCACACAAGGTAAAAAAAAATATTCTTAATGTCAAGCAGTGAAAACATTAACCTTTTACATTATATGATTACATTTAATTTATAATCAATCCATATTGTGAAACACACATAACAGTAAATATAATGACTTATACGTTAACCCATGAATTTTCAGAGGTAGTAATTTATAACTTAATCCACACTATCACATTTGAGGTATCTGTTACTATAAAAATTAAGGGTACATGAAATAATTTAATGAAGCTTCAATGAATCGTGAAACTGTAATGGGTTTTTAAAGTCTTGTTGGGACTTGACCATGTCAAACTTTTGGGATAATTAAACCTTCTTGAAAAAGACCATTAATTTGTTAGCAGTATTTCAAACCTTATTATTATACAGTATATTAAAATTATGTATATGATTTAATTACTAATCATATGGAGGCTATAAATAAGCTTTATAAACTTACGAAGTCCATTAGAATAAACATTTCTTTCGTAGCATTAGGATTGTCATCAATATTGATGATGACATCATCTTGCTGTACAGTAAGCATCGGCTGGCTGGAATATCCTATTATGAAAATCATCATCATTAATCATCTCTATTAATAAACGTCATTCAGTCATCAGAAAAATATAGTTTCTAAATTGCTTACTTGACGGCTGTTCCTTGTCCCGTTTTGACGTGGGCTTGAAAACATACTTCTGGAGGGAGTTGATCACGTGGGTTCCAACCAAGGTGAACCGGCCGAAACTCCTGCAATCCATTACACGTATTGTCAGTGGTGGGCAGTACATCTCCTGCTCGGGCAATTCCTAAAGCATTCAGAAAATACAGCTTATAAAAGATACACAATTCACCTTCTTTCAAACTTTCAGTGAAAGTCTAAGAATTCGAACTGCTGGGCATATGCATAGCCGGGGGGGGGGGGTTAAAATACCTCACTGCAAAGTAATTTTATATATTTAACATAGGAATATATGAGTTGTAGCTCTGTAATCTTCCCATTGAGCCCATAACCCCCTTATGAACTTTCTGTGCATGCCTATGATGGCCAGCTCCTATTTCTCGTATTCTGTTTGTTTTGCATTTGTACAGCTCAATGGCCAGAATTGGCAATGCTGCGTGCCAGGAGCTATAGTTTTCCGACGAATTCGAACTTCTACTGCCAGGGAAACCAATCCCCTGACTACAGTATGATGAAAACAGCACGCATTCTACAATATCAGTGAATGTCGAATCTGGACCAATAATACGATAGATGAATGCATTAATACTGTGCCACAGTAGGGAAGTGGAATTGTATTTTCTTGAGAAATTCGAACCCCCCCAAGGCCTAAGGAAACAAACCCTGGACTACAGTGAGCAGTTAAATGGTAAATTTTTTTTGGCATCGCTGGAAGTCAAACCCGAATTAAGGGCAATGAATCAAGTAACCGCATTACTGCTTCACCAGAACGGCTTCTCGATTATTGAGTAATATCTTTAAAATTAAAATTTAAGCAAACATAAAGAGGAAGTGATCCATCAAATTCTGTTATTGGTTTGTACTTTAACAAATACAGAATGATTCCTTTATATAAGATCTTGAAAAGAACAATGGCACAAGTCCATTTTTGATTAAAATGAGATATGAAAGGTTTTGCATCTAACGACCGCCAGTTTAGTTTTAGACAACAGTAACGTGGTGCCATCTGGTGGCAATTAATTTCACTATGAACATGTTATACCAGTGCTGCAGGCAACAAGAGAACCCCAGAGGATGGACTTCACTCAAAAATTTCATTTTTGTGACTTACACCACTCTTGTTTTCAACGCCTCATATTATAAAGGGATACGAAATATGTCAAAATGGCATCTGTGTTCTCGATGTGCATCTGCAGTTATTACGCGCAAGCATGTGACTTCATCCGTAAAAGCTCAGAAATTTTAAAATATTTGAATTTTTACAAAGTTCAGATTCTTGTTTGGTCCAAACTGATGGTATCCAGATTTTTTGGACTCTTATTATATTATATAAATTATCATACTAAGATCAACACAAGCCACGGATCAATTTGTTTCAAAAGGATTTAATAATCGGAGGGCTTCGGAGGAATTCAGCCAACATGAAACTTTTCTATATCGTAAGGAATCGATTCTCAAAGACGATGATTTTTTAAGGGTCATGGAAGGGGAAAAGGCTTCTGTGGATGAAGTAATGGACAGAGGGCAAGCAAAAGCAAGTTTTGCAGAATAGGGTTATTCTTAAACCTATTATCAAAACGGTAATTTTTTTGTGGAGAACAACGGCTGGCCATTGTAAAATTTTACGAACATAATCTGGTACTACTTCTAATGATTTAAGTATCTTGCACTGTAGAATTATTAGTAATTTAATAATGATAAATGCACACAAAAGGACAACAGGCACAGATCTCAAAATCTTCAGGGGGCGGGGGAGGCTGCGATTTGTTTCCGATTCCTATTTTTAGCCAAGTGTCCAGTACTTTTCAATTCTTTTTCCATCATATAATCCCAATTGAGGGGGAGCAATCGCCCCATGCCCCCCCCTCCTTGAATCAGTGCTTGAAGGACAACCATAACTGATATGGCCTTTGACCATTTCTTCCAGCCACCCCCACCTGGGAATATTTTGGGTGCGCTACTGCCTAAGTCTACCCCTGAACTTGTGAGAATTTTTCAAAGTGGTCTGCGGGTACAATTGAAGTGGAAAAGTGATCCACGGCTTAAATTGAGTTGGGAATCCCTGTTCTAAAACATCATGGTTTTCAATTCTTCGGAAACGTTCCTGACTCGGTAGTTTATGGAATTAGCAAGTGTAAATATTTTCATGATGGATCATTATTGAAATTTGTTATGTAACAAGATATTAGAAAGTTTATTACGGAAATGTAAACGCATATAAACATCGTCTAAATAAGTTGGTTTCTAGAGTGGGTTCAACACATTTATAAATGTTTTAACTACAAGAAAATACGTTGGAATTAGTCAATTACAACCAGTGATTGAACAATCTTTAGAAGAAGGTTTACCACAATAAGTTGAAACATTAAGTGTTTAAGTTTTTAAATTTAGTTACACAGTTCTGACCCTGATTTTTTTTACAAAGGCAATCGTGTTAAATCTTGAAGTTTGAAAACTTTAAGTTATGCAAGCATTTTAAAAATTTTAAGCATATACAGAAAGAGATACATAAACGAAAAGCAAAAAAGGGAACAGAAAAATTGCAATTGAATAGAAGATTAAACAAGGCCAAGAAGTATTCTTTTGGGGAATTAATCATAGTTTACATTAGAAATTTTCTAAAATTTCTTTCGAAACGAAGAATAAGATTTGAAGAGAAAAAAATGTAAACAATAGAAACTTGATAGAAAAATGTAAAGCCAACAAACATAGGAAGGAACTAAAGAATAAAAAGGGAAAATTAATATTCATGTTTATTTTTGCAAGTATAGAATTTGTTTCGATTTTCTTTTTTCAAAACCAAGAGCATTTGTTTTTATTCATTCATTTATTCAGTCATATGTACAAGACACTGGGACACACACATGTAGTTAAATATATAGTTAAAATAAGGCATATTTAAATGTATAGTTAAAATAACAAACATTTAAATGTATAGCTAAAATAACACACACTTAAATGCATAGGTAATATAACATACATTTAAAGATATAGTTAACATACATTTAAATGTATAAATGAATAATAAATGTAAAAATAACGTACATATAAATGTATATTCAAAATAACGTACATTTAAATATATAATTAAAATAACATACATTTAAGGGTATAGTTAAAATAACATACAAAAAATGCATATTTAGCCGATCTTTATGGAAGTTTTGAATGATTTGTAAATATTATGCATAGCTTTTTTATAAGACAACCCCTGTTTTCAACATCAGACACTATTAAGACATAAAATCAATTAATAATTACTGATAAAGAACAATCGGTTAACAAAATTATTACATCGCTATAATTTATATACATTTTTAAATCAATAATATCGTGTTTCCCTGAAAATAAGACCTAACCCAAAAATAAGCCCAGCATAATTTTTAAGGATGCTTGTAACACAAGCCCTAACCCAAAAACAAGTTCAGTTAAAGTTGTTACCCAGACAGACGCATTTAATATGCCCATTGTAACATACGATGGGTGTATTAAATTATAAAATAATATGAATATATAATTAAATAATATTACATGTATTGCAATTTATCCCAAATATATAAATTCCAAGATATATGCAAGTATGCAATTTCTCAAGTATATATGTGCACCTTTCATATAATATTTTATCAAGGTTTTCTTGTTATTAGACATAACATGATGTTTTTATACAGGGTTCCTAGGAAGGTCCGAATGAGGCCAATAACTTTTGAATCAAGGCATGCATTGCAACAAGAGTTAGATATTAGTTAATAAAATGACTATGTACTATCAGACGAGATGAACAGCAGCACCGTTGGTGGCAAATTCAGGAAGTTAAAAAATGTATTTCAAAAAACAAGGAAGATAGCAAAATATTTTCAATTAAAAAGTTGTAATGCATCCTTCTATTAGGAAGAAATATATGGCTCATATGCAGTGTGTACACATACTGCCACAATGTTAAATATAATAAATAATTTTTTATTAACTAGGAATAGTGGGTGTTTTGCTGTAACATGATATATAAATATATCTATATGCAAGTTGTATTATTAATTTAGAAATTACTTACAACATCAAAATACTTGACTGGTATGGAGAAATTGGGGTTCTTCTTATAATTCATGATGACTGACGACTGGAGAACGTTTCCAGCGCATTCTATGTCAACTCTTGGTCGGTCAACTGTCATAAGATGGACCCGTTTCAGCTCACGCAATCCCCAGAATAATACCTAGAATGATAGTGATTAAATGAAATGTGAATGCACGATACGATAAGCTTGGAGAAAATAGAATAAAACACACAAAATTACAGTTAAAATTTAATTATAAAATGTCGATAGCTATTTGGAAAGCACAGAACTAACTTCTTCAAAATATAAACAACATTGATGATGTACAACATGCAAAAGGTTTACTGCTTCTAACCCATTGGTCACAACTTAATATTCTGGTGAAACCGGTTATGATTCAGTGGCTGCATTTCTTGCAATGGGGCAAAATATGTTTCTCCAAATGGGGAAAAGGGTATTAAATAGGAGATGGTCATTAACTGTGATAGTAAAGGATATATAAGTGTATAATGTACTTCGTAGGAGGAAATTTGTTGAAAAATTAAGCCTTGTCGAAGGAAAACGTAGTGAGCTTCCCAGGTGTGCTTGACTAAAGCAGGTTCGCATGTTTTTTGTATTCGTACATATGCATTGTGTTCTTTAAGACACATCCGAAAGACACTTCATGTTTGACCAATGTAAATCTGGCCACATTGACAGGGGATGAAGCAAATTCCCCAAAAATTAACTCCCACAATATTGTATTTAAGTTTTGAATAGAATTACAGAGACGAGAACGTTTGGGATAGCATATAAACATTTTTATAAAATATTATTGCAAACTTGTATCTAAATACATAATTGATTTTACTGATCAAAGTTTCCTTGTATATTTCTGAACTTTGAGGCTCGCAGGCAAAACCAAACGGAAGTTCAAAGTATTGTATTTATTTTGTCACAAGAGTGCTCGATGGATTTTCTGTAATGGGAAATATAGCTTAACGTGTACTCCGATTCACGATGCCTTTACACGTGAATAAGTTAACGAGAATCGAACACAGTGTTATAAATTTATAGACTGTGGTAGCAGCTACTGGAACACTGCTTTAAAACAACACATATATGTATATGCATTAATAAGAAACCACGTTTTACCTCAAATTCGGACCTCGGTTAACGAGAGAGAATGTATGCAATTAAGGGTGTTAATAGAAAGGGTGGCCTCTGAAGGCTGTGCTGTAATCCTAGACGGGCACTCATGAGGCACAAACCAACTACCAGAGGAAGGTTAAGATGCATATAGACATGCAATATGCAACAGAATATCGTCACGAACATTCGGTGTTACGTGGAATGTATGTTCTGAGGTGTAACAGAAGATCGTAACATCAACGTGCCACATCAGTCCACTCCATAATGAACCAATATCTAGTCTGAACTGACTAAACCCTGTTGTTCGCAAACTACTTCAAATATACAAATATGAGGTGCAGCATTGGCACGTGACATTTCTTTGTTGTGATATCAAAAGACCGACAACTGATGGGACGCTGAAACATTACAATGTTATGTTATGAAGTGGAGTCAAGACTGGATATGCAACGATGTTATATTACGATGTTCCATTGCATGTCTGGACAGGGCCGTAAAAAGATGCCTGATCGCACTGGTGTCATCACTCAACGTGAACTGCAGTCAGTGAATGACTGGTCCACCTTGAAGGGCAATTGCTTTCAGGCGATCGGATTCATATCCCAGGATCAGAAAAGGTGCCTACCATGCCCCGTAAGGAGGGTGTGAGGCACCGCAAGGTGGCGATCGCCTCAGAACCAGAAGCGAGGAAACAGCACATCTCACCGAAATCAAAGACAATACTAATGCTTCATACACTCATGAGAGAAGGTAAGTCCCGCTTAGGCTCATTTCGCTTGATCATGAGCAGGAACTAAGATTCCATCGATCCAGAGAGAAGAAAACTCATATTTCCGGGAACTCAGTCAGAACAGAGCAAGATTGCGATTTAACCAATACAAAATCGGCACGGTATTGATTCGTTTTCTTACTTCGATCCTATACTTTGAAAGTGTTGGTCGTATGGACATTGGCACTGGCAAAATTGGTCCCCTGTCAGTTCTCCAAATACTTTCTTTGGGTTTCGGAAGTTCTGGACACGTGCCTTTTTCATCGGAGTCTGACACCTGAAACAGTTTAGGAACATCTTAGTAAAAACATAATTAAATACTTAATAAATTAATTAAAAAATTACAAAAAATTACCTGCAAAAGCTCGAAGGTCGCCAAAAGTTCACCAGCCTGCTCTGAGCCCCTGAAAATATCATACCATTCAAGATCTGGTGGGAAATTTGGCTTCGTATAGGGCTCATCTCCAAATTTTACATGAGGTCTAGCTATAGTTCTGCCTATGAATTCCGATTTGCCCTATAAATAACGTAAAATAAATCTATGTATATTATAGAATTGAAATACTTCTTTGAAAAATATTAGAACAAAGTTGCGCGCACACTGGTGGAATAGGGAGGCTTTTTTGTCTGTTGTCAACTGAAGCCTGTTAGTGTAAACCAGTTTTTAAAGTAGATTTAAAACAGGAAACGGGTATTGACTTGTTTTTTGCTATGTGCTAAAGAAAGTAATTGGACAATTAAAGTTATTCTTTACTCTATAGGAATTCTTATAGAGTAATAGTAATGAGTGATATAGCATGAGTCTTAAAAAGTGATAGTAATGATGATATGTCTGGAGCTTATCATATCTTAATGAACAAAAAAGAAATACTTTTGGCTTACCACTTTGTCTTGATCAAAAATTTCAATCACAATCACTGGCGGATCTTCTTTTATGTCTTCTTTGTTCCCATAGACGATGACGTTAGTAAACAGTAACATTTCATCCCATGTCGGGCTTAACGTTTCATCAATAACCTGGAAAAGCGTTCATTAAAAAACAGCCACCATACATCAAGGAAAACCATTCACCATTCATCAAAAAAAAAAAAAATCACCATTCATCTTAAAAAAACCTTCCCCATTTATCAAGAAAAACCATTTACCATTCATCTAGAAAAACCATTTACCATTCATCTAGAAAAACCATTTTCAATTCATCAAAAAAAAAGTTTACTATTCATTTAGAAAAACCGTTCACCATTTATTAAGAAAAACCATTCACCGTTCATTTAGAAAAACCGTTCACCATTTATCAAGAAAAGCCATTCACTATTCATCTGGAAAAATCATTCACCAGTCATCAAGAAAAATCATTTTCCAGTCATCTGGAAAAAGCATTCACCATTCACCGAGAAAAAGCATTCATCAAGAACTCTGAAAACGTTCATCAATAAACAGGGATCAATAAATCAAGGGGAATCATTCTTTCGGGCAAGAACAGTACTTGCTAGCCTCAAAAAGAAAATTTAGGGGGCTAACAAGAATAGATTATTTACTCGCCAACTGCAAAAATCTTGTCAATAATGCCAACTTGGGGACCAGATTTACCAAATGTTATCAATAAAAAAATACAATTTGCAGTCAATTCGAAACAAAAGACAAATGGCTGTTCATTAAAAACGCTTCTCTTCATTAATAAGCTTACAAGGGAAGTGAAAAAAAGCGTGAATCGCCAATTTTAACAAAAGTAGTATCATTCAGAAGGTCTGGTCACGGGAAGAAAACAGTCAATACAACTACTCATCACAGCTTAATCATTTTCGAGATATGGACGAACATCGGCAATACAAAAAACAATAGTTAAGCTAATAAAGTCAGGGTGACACCCGAAATAATCTCCCTAAAATTAAAAATTAATATCTAGAGAACCATTGAGTTAAGCCAATTGGTTTAGCACATTAAGTTAAGCCAATTGGTTTAGCACATTAAGTTAAGCCAATTTGGAGAACCAATTAAGAGAACCCCATATTTTGTTGTTGACCACCGTCACTAATGGAATTTTTTGACGTATAATCACATTATTAATTAATATGCATTAATACCTTTTTCGTTCATTAAAGGGATTCTGCTGCTTTCCTTATATATATATATATACACAGGGTGTTTCAGCACCAGGGATATAAACTTCTAGGAGGGATAGGGTACACCTAGATGACTCGGAATCACATAGCAATGCTGGTCGCAAACCACTCACAGCGCTAGTTCTAAAACCGTCCAGCATGCACAAATAGTGACAACCAGTGCATAAGAAGAGCAAAATGCGATGTCCTAATCATCTATGCACTTGAGCAGCTGACCTGAGTTTTATCTGGCGCTTTTCACGCACTGATTGTCACAATTTGTGCATGCTGGACGGTCTTAGAACTAGCGCTGTGATTGGTTTGCGATCACCATTGCTATGTGATTCCGAGTCATCTAGGTGTACCCTACCCCTCCTAGAAGTTTGTAACCCTGGTGCTGAGACACCCTGTATACCAAAAGTCGTTCCTATGTATTACTGCCCCTACACACAACAATGCATACAGGTGAAGTACCGCCCCTATGTACTACTGCCCCTGTATGCATAGCTGTAAAGTACATTGCTCTCTCTAACGCCGAATTACTTTACCTTTTTTAAAACTTCTTAAGATCCTCATAATTTTAGAATTACTACGTCCCTGATACTGATATCAGCTTTGGTAAATAAATTAGAAAAAATTGATAGACTTCTCGAGATTTTCCTTGTTTGGTGTGAAAAGAATTATTTCATAAAAATTTCACCAACCCAGTGTATTAAAACTTCGCATGGCCATAAAATACTGGATGGACCATCATGCATTTGGTGATAAAATGTACAGCTGGTAACTTATGAATTTTGCTTTTTCTTTATTCGTTTTATATATGATAGTATGTAAGGTTTTTAATTAAGCAAAGGAAGTACTATTAGATTTTAAATAATTATCAGGATTTCCATGTACTTTAGAAAGTTTAATGCTATATTTTAACACTGAACGTTAGTTTGCAAAAATTACTTTTTTTTACCTGAGTGGTTTGACTTTGATCAGCAAATAATACTCTAGCAAAAGGATCTGAGAGTCCTGATGCATCCGACCCAATCAACGATCTTGCTTGATACATATGACAACGTAATTCAAAAACTTGCTTTTCTGTGAGAAAAAGTTCAGAATGTGTCATTGGTGCACTTAGAAAAATATGCAAATCATTGGATTAAATACTAATGTATAGTTTATTACATATATTATAGTAATTAATGTAGGTATACATCACATACTAATAAATATGGAAATATATTTGATTCATCTTTATAGTATACAGGGTGGACATAAAGTGTTTTTCTTATCCAAAATGCCTATATAATCTTTTTAAATAAGACTGGATAGTTTGAGCATGTTTCATTCTAATTTGCATATAATTCGAACTTTTCCTGTGGTTCGTTGAATCTCCTTTTAAAATACACTCGCTTCCAAAAGTTAAGCACTGAGCGGTAAAATGCAAAAAAATGGGTAAGTTCCACTTTGATTTGCAAGAAATGAGGCAGGAAAGTAGCATAAATGATTATGCATCAAACAAAACAAAGAATTACATTCAGGGATGAAAACGATATTGAATTTTCATAAATTACAAAATCACATCATATTGGAGTCATTAACAAAATGAGGTTTAAAGTCAAAACAAACAACAAAAACCGACATGAATAGGGTGTTTGAGCACTCCTCATCTGCATACAAAGTTTACAGAGTGTGACCATGCTTTTGATGAGGTGATCATCAACCACCGCAGAATCAAGTAATCGCCATTCCTCCTATAGAGCAGTTTCCAAAGCTGTGAGAGTGGCTGGGGGTGGGAAACGTGTACGCACAGCATGGCCGAGAGCATCCCACAGATTTTCAATGGAATTAAGGTCGAGAGAGTATGCTGACCACTCCATACGTGTAATCGCCTCACTCTACATGTCATCGTCGACGATGGCAGCTCTATGGGGATGCGCATTATCGTCCATGAAAATGAAAGCAGAACTAATTGTTGCAGTTTACAATCTCACAGTGGGGTCTAGGACTTCAACCCGATACCGTACAGCCATCACATAACCACGTCTGTAGATGTAGAGGGCGGTGCGATATCCCAACAAAATCCCTGCCCAGACCATGATGCTTTCACCTCGGAATGCATGAGTTCCTGGGGCCAATTGCGTGTGCCTTCTTCTTCTCTCCACATCCTTATACGTTTGTCATCTCATTGCAGGGCCAATCTCAACTCATCCATGAACAGAACATTGCCCACAATCAGACACATTTCAATTGACATGTTGGCGACACCACTTTAATCGTGCCCTTATGTATTGGACGCATAGAGTAACACAAACTCGTGTTACCCGAGCGTAAAGTCTATTCATGTGTAGCCTTCGGCACACAGTAGTGGCAGATAACATCTTACCAATGGTCACTGTAACCATAGATGTCACACGTGTGGAGGTCACTCTTCGATTCTGCTTGGCTACAGCAGCAATATATCAATCTTCCTTGGGGGTCGTAACCCTTGGGCGACCGGCCACAGGTCGTCAGACAACTGCTTGGCTGGTTCGGAATTGTTTCCATAATCGTGACAGGATGAAATGATGAACGCCGAAGAAAACAGCAACATCTGTGATTGATTGTCCTGCTTCAATGCGTTCGACATCACGCCAGCGCTCAGAATCTTCCATTCATCTTCTGGAAGCCATAGAAACACGTCTGTTTTGAAAAAAATCGTACGAAAGTTCTAAACGCCTTTTATCAGCGCTTACATGCAACTTCTGTAACCCTTCACAATACTGGCTTCTTATACGACTGCCTTTTTTGCATATTTCTCTACACGAAACCGTGATTGGCTGTTACCTAACATATTTGCATGCTTCCATCTACCTCTGCAGCGAACTGCAGCCTCTCCAATTTATATTGGCTTCTGGAAATTCACATTTTTCTCTTCATGCTTAACTTTTGGAAGTGAGCATATTATAATATTATTACATTAAAATAATGCAAAAAACCATCTGTAAATGGATGTTTTTGGTTAATTTGAAGTTTTTCCTTCTCGAAAGATGCCAGACGAAGGGCTTTACCATCGTAGGTTTTTTTGAGGAGAAAAGACTCTGAAGGTAGACACTGTGAAGGCACAACACATATATCTCTTATGAGGACTTTATACTAAAGATTTGGCATATATTCAGTGCCATCTTAATGAGTGAACTCATCCATCAAGGCGACACAGATTTTAAAACGACTTCACTTGTTATTTAATGGGCCAGAAATATCATGTCTTCAGATAAAGGAATAGAACCCAACTCCCATAATTCCTATCCTCATTCCTACCTGCAAGAATAACACTCTAGGCAAATTTTCCGACAGCACGTCTTTAAACTCATAATTCAATTATTCTCTAACTGTTTGTAATAGGATTTAAGACAATTATTCTGGAAGCCACAACAGCACCATCTTCTCCATTCCCGATTAAATTCTATTACATACTAATCTCATTGTGCAATTTTGCCATTGTTCGGTGTCCAAACTACATACAGAATAGGAGTCAAATTCTTGCCCATTAATTTGGCTTTGTTTGCTTTAACTACATTTGAGATGTTTAATTGATTTAACTCGAAGTTATATCCAATCAACAGGAAGTGATGTTAAGCCCTGTAGCACTCAAACATCTCCAGTTTTGGAGATCGAGAATGCAGGAATTATAGCTTTCGATGCACTTTCCGGTTAATAGAGTTTCAACAATCAAGGATTCTTGGAATAGCAAAAGATCTCTTGAGAAGAAATTGCTTTTGGGGCTCTAGTATGGAGTTTGTTGCACAAATTTGTGTTTTTTAAATGATTCAATAGATCTTATTTGAATATTTAATTTATGGTACAGATGTTAGATACAATGAATTACAAGGTTGATAACGTGACGATTTGCATAGAATCGATGGATTAATATGATTAGCCGACCAAGGTACACTGAAATGAGTATGTTTCAATCAGAATTTGGACTTGTAATTACACTTTTACAGCATTCTAGCAGCTTTTAGTTCAATAAGAAATTAGCATTTTAGAAAATCGTTTGCCTGTACTATTATCCCCTGTTTGCAATTGAACTGAAAATTCTTTCCAGAAGAAGCAAAATCAAAAATTCCAAACTAGGTCACGTTAGTCGAATAAAAACGATTTATATAAAAAATTTAAAATAAGTTATAAAGGCAAATTAAAATAATAATCATTATAAACATGACAGATGAAACCGGCTATACGCTATTACTGTCCTTTGATTAAATTGTGAGGAACAACATTGCCCTGCGGTGGCGCAGTGTGGTAACGCGTTCGCCTAGTGCGCCGTTAATCCGGGTTCGACTCCCCCGTGCAATAAAGAACGCTTACTCAGAGATCTCATAAAAGATCGCACTGCTCACTGTAGTCCGGGGTTTGGTTCCCTAGGCCATAAGAGGTTCGGATTCCTCGGAAAACAGTAGGTCCCGGCGCAGCATGACCATTGTAGTCTTTGAGCCGTAAAACCAAAAAGAAAGCGAAAGCGAAGAACATCATTACTAATTCATAAAATCGAGTCTTCCTTTCTATTATTTGAATTTCCACTTAGTTTTTTCCCTTGCAAGTAAATAATTAGCCACCATTTCCGGTAATATATTATATGAGAAAAGTATGGTGAGCTGGGTTAAAGATTTGTTGCATAATTCGGAATCAACATTAAGATTTAACAAAACATCAACATAGAGACACACCTGGTGAAGTCACATTTATATGTACAAACCATGTTCAGCTATAAAAACGGCCTTCGTGAACTGAAAGGAAAGTTTAAGGAAGATAAAGTTGAGTGTTACTTTAGTTAAGGTAAAGTATGAAGTGAAGTGAAGTTAAGGTAAATTGTATGTAATTCAGGTAAAGTGTAAGTAAATTAAGGTAGAGTATTAGCAAAGTTCAAGTTAAGAAAAAGTAAAGTAAATATTTTAAAAGAAACAAAGTAAAGTAAGAAAAAGTAATAGGATGGCTAAATAAAGAAACTAAATTAAGAAATATATGTAGTGAAAAGGTTCTGTCGTAATGCAGTATTAATACATTTGTGCAGCACGCCATTGTCCTGGATTCAACTCTCAATGGCGCCAAAAAATAAGGACGCTTACTACCAAACTGCTCATTGTAGTTTGGAATTTGGTTCCCTGGGGTGTAAGTGGTTTGAATTCTTTGAAAAACTGCACAGCATTTCTATCGCTGTAGTTGTGCCATCAAACTCACAGACAGACAAAAATACAGTGAAATAAATCAATATTTATATGAATGAAGAGATTTACTAATAAAAAGCAACACCAATTCCAAAGCAATAGAAAGTTACATTTACCTGAATAATGAATAGCTGCTGGTGGCACCGACTGTAGTTTGTCGGCGTTTTTGATTTCAGGACAGGAGTCGTATCCCTTGGGCAAACCTTTCAGGAAATACTTCTTATGCTTGGTGATCCCTAGCCACATGTACATCTGAATCTTGGCTTGAATTGCCCACCCACCAGGACCGGCACTTTTCTTTCCAGGAAGCTAATGGAAGCCATTTTGACTTTAAAAAAATATAAAAAAAAGGAAGTAGAACTGATGAATGAAGTATAATTGTATGTCATACCTTGAGGAAAAGAGTTTGTGTTTTTCCGCAGTATTTTCCAGACTCTTCTTCGACAATTGAGAAAATAAGTTCTCTGGCTGCTATCCTTTGGTAAGCAACACGTTTTCCGCCGCTTATCATCCAGACAAAAATATCTGGTAAGGCATGTTGAGGCTGAAATCAGAATAATAAAGATTTCATTATGAAATATGAAATCAATATATTTGTCACCCTAATACTTGCAAATGTTAACAAAAAGCAAAACAAAACTGCTTTTCTATTTAGTCTTTTTTTTTTTATGTAATCGCAATTCTAATTCGTATTGACTTCACTTACATCTTCAACAAGTTCTTTGATCTTCTTGAGGAAACCCTGTGCGACCCTTAGTTTTTCTTTTATCGTGGTCTTTGTTACAAGTGGCTTCATTGTTCGACACATAGTTGACATATGATCCTGTGAAAAAGACGTGTTTTTAATTTTAAATAAAAAGGAAATTTAAAAATTGGAGGTAAATTATACAAAAAAATGCCAAAATTATTATCAGGTGAAAAAATGCTGTTTCAAAATAAAGATAAGCTATAAAACAATAATGAATTGATGTATAAAACTCCTTTCTAAACTCCGCTAAAATGTTACGAGAAAAATACCGTCCATGATAGCTAGAGTACCAGGGTGGATATAAAGTCGTTTAATATATCTATTAAATTTTACATATAATTTGGTGGTGAGAGGATTGTACAATGAATCTTTCAGTGAACGATCTTATCAATCTTTAAAAGAGCTATTTAACAAAACAAAGATATATATTGTATGTTACCAATTCTCTTGTGCATAGCTTTGTTCGTTCCTTTTCTAACTTAGTTTTGTTGGAAGCTCCACCACCAACTCCTTTCAAAATTTGCAAATAACGGCTACAGAGGAAGAAACATATAATAGGTTTTGGTTACTGTTTTTATATAAATGAAATGCTTCTAAAGAAGGGAAATCGTTTTAATAACGAAAAGGCAATGTCATCTGCATAAACTTATATATAATATACACATTGTTGTTACTAAGAGTGGGGTTACAATGTAATCTGAGTTGAAACCTGCAAAAAGCGAAATTGCGGTTAAAAATTAATTTTATTACCACTCTTATAAGTATACGTGACATGTATATACAGTAGTGGACAAAATTGTGGAAACCTTTTGAAAAAAGTTTATTTTAGAGGTTTGATGGCTAATAACACCACTTTTTTTTGTACCAATACTATAAAATTATATATCATTAGAAAGGTAATTTAATAAAGATTGTAATGCAATAACATTTGTTCAATTATCTGTATTCTATCAAAAGTTATAGCCAAATAACCAGAAAAAAGAAGCACAGCTTGCTTACATTTATATGAAGTAGCTTTCCTTCATTTGAATGTGGCCAATGAGCATGAGTGTTTACAGAGCCAATCAGGTGTCATCTTGTTTTGGCAATGAGCCAATCATGTTTTCTCTTGTTTTGGCAATGAGCCAACAGGTTACAGGACATTTATCAGTGTGTTC
>QLNU02014802.1:18587283-18616618 GCA_006491805.2 Dysdera silvatica
ATCCCGTATTCTAATAATGGTTCGTAAACTATTGATTTCAAATAACCCCCAAATGAAAAAAATCCAAGGGTGCATATCTGGGCTACTAAGTGGTCATTCCACGAACCCACGACGGCCAATCCATCTTCTTGAAAACTTGTTACGTTGAAAAAGAATGGCATTCATTCTGTAACTGAATGGTTAGGGGGCCCGGCCCAAGGAAGGGGTTATGGGGCCCGTCGAAGTAAGCCTAGGGTCCTGCGTTGGCTCTTGGTGCCCCTGATTGGATGTTCAGAGTCTTAATTCTGATGATACGATAGAGCTCCAGACACTAACCATAATAATTGGGGCTGAATTAATCCGGTTAAATGTTAAAAGTCTGCATATTCATATATGGTTGGGGCCCTGCGACAATGCAGTGGCAATGCGGTCACTTAGCATGCTGTTATCCCAGTTGTCAATAGAAGTATGCTTATAAACTAACTGCTCACTGTAGACCGAGGTTGGTTCCCTAATTCATAAGAGGTTTGGATTCTTCGGAAAGCCATAGGTCCAGGTGCCGCATGACCCTTGCTGTCCTTATGCTGTAAAACTCACAAACGTGTGAGGTAAACTGTGAGAACTCACAAACATGTGAGAAGGTCATAATTCCATATATACAGGGATTAAGTTTTAATTGTTGCTTGGAGTTTTACTGATTCTTCTCTGAAGAAATGTTTTCAATGTTAGAAACATGATTTCAATGGTGCTTATTATTATCTCTTGTAGATTTTCCCATGTGAGCTCGAAAATGTGCCCGATTTTGGCGGATTTAGTGAATGGCTCCATTCTTTCGAATTGTTTCGGGGGAAAAGAACCGGCGACGAACTAGAGGACCAGAACCGAACCGTTGGGATTTTCAAAGTAAGAAATATCAGTTAAAGTGTATTATCAGTCCTCTTGGTCCCAATTTGTTATTTCGAGTTAATTAGGCACCTGTTGTAGCACTTTTACCATGCTGTGATATCTTGTCCACAGCCAACTAGATTACTACAGGCCCGCTCACGTGAGCCCAACGCCATAGAAAACCTGTCCCCAAATTTTCGCAGTGGCGATTCTCTCAAGCAGTTTTTCTCCGACAGATGGCGCCTGCTACCTGGGTTAATATTCTCAATTTAACAGACTATAAATGCCAATTAATAGCCCAGTTTCTGATTACATACAGAAATATATTGCTTTTTGCTCAAAAAGTTATCGTATTTTATTTTCCAACGACGTTGATGTTACCGTGATATGACAAACTTTCGTAACAAATTTTTAAACTAAAATTTAAATCTTACATACCTTTTTCTACTCTTTTATTTACACTGAAGACGGTTTATTGGATGAAATGATTTCTCAGGCATGATTAATAACTGATAATGAATTGATAGTTTACACTGAAAGCTAAATTGCAAAATGCATATAAAAGCAGACTTTATTTTAATGGTTAATAAAATAGAATTATATAGAATTTAAATCAACTAATTAATAATTTAATTATTTTTATTAAAATTAATTATAAAATAAAGAATTAATTAGAAGGCTTGACACCTGTTTGGAAAGACTTTAATGGAATGTTAATGAAATTAACACATGAATTTACAATCAGATGAAAACATTAAATGTGCATATATAGCTTTGATGTTGGATGAACTTAAAACAATTAATGCACCTTAGCTTAGCTACTACAGAGTAAAATTATGAAGGGAAACAAATTACCTTTACGTGAGATATTTGTAATCCGAAGGTTTTCTTTACTTCAAAACTCGTGGAACGACACATTACTATTTTCCTGATTGTGATTTAGGAAATGGAACACAGCAATATGCCATTGTTAACATGAAAAAATGCTAATTAAAATTTATAGAAAACTCTGAAACGTTTTAAACTTGTTCGGTAAACTGTAAACATACGAAAGTATGTGGCATGTTTACCCATATCACTTGGCGTCCCCTATGAACAACCCTATTAATTACTGCAACAGAAAGTGGGGACACCCTTAAAATTCACGTGAGCGGGCCTGTAGTAATCTAGTTGACTGTGTCTTGTCTAACACTGCAACATGTTTTCAGCATTGCACATGGATTTGGCAAAGTTTTGGTATTCACATAGATTTTGCAACAGAGAAACTCCCAAACATATTATAAATCAGTTGATACTAATTTTTTGTACAATTTTGTATCACATTCTTCACTTCATATGATACACATCCTGGGATAAAAAGTGATACAGCCCAAAATATCTTTTTAAATTAATAATAATTCCTTTTATTTATTCTTCATTTGTACCGTCAAACTAAGTTTGTATCACATGACAACTAGTATTTCATAAAACAAATGTATATCATCTGCACCACCACCACGCCCGATCCATTGATGTTCAAACATTATGCTTAGAGTCAATCAACGCCATTTAACACATGAAGATGGAATTTCTGATCCTGCATGGCTATATGATTCTATTTTGTATCTGTGTAATATATCCTTCTCTAGAAGTTCGAACACATGGTGCTACATCACCCTGTATATATAATTCTATTTGTTTAGTGTTTGAGATTGCATATGAATTATACAATATTTTAAACTCTTTCTTTTTCACTTTATAACTCATTTTTAGAATTACTATTTTATAATTTCATTTGCGCCTCCATAGCAATGATTAATAAAACCCTGTTATATAAAAAAAAATTGTTATCGTGAATTCACGACAATGAGTCAAACAATGCATACTAATAAATGTGGGATGTCATAGATAAGTATATAACATTATTGTGTTCATCGTGTTATTAAATGTTACTGCTTTTTAGCTTTGGGATTACATTGGGTTCCTAATTTTGTGCTAGATTCTTTATTTTATATTGGGTTCTTTCATTTTTTTTCAGGGTTCCTTAAAAGTTTACAAAACACCACTACCACGAGACGTACAAGACCCTTATTTGCCCATCACAGACCCGCTTGGTGGCTTATTTCAAGGCTTGCCTAACAACGAACCAATGCACGTTTTGGTACGGGTCTACATTGTTAAAGTAAGTTTTCAAATTTATTACTGAAATAAACATAACTTTCGGACAAGTTTACAATTCCGACTCGCAAACGTTGAATTACAATTTCAACATCACATGTTCTAAATTACGATTTTCGTTTTCTAAATTCTCCTAAACTCAATGAATTTCCAAAACATATTGAGGTCTCCTGCCTGCTTCAGACATATGGTCAGATGCCATGACTTTCAGCAAATATCGTCATGGGATTAATTTAAAAAATTCACCTACTTACACCATGTGTGAACTGAAGTTAATAACAAGGCAGCACTTTCTTTCTTTCCCCAGTTTAAAAGATATCAAAAATTACAATTCTTACATTTTGTAAGCTGATTATAAGATGTCTTCCTCAGTAGGAAAATGCATGCTGCAGAAGATTTTTCATTATGTCAAATCGCTATTGAACTTGCAATACCATAAATGTTAAATATCCAACTGCAGATGTAAATGAAGAGAATAAGTTCTTGGTTATCTAACGCCCCCCTCTCAAGCATCATGCAAAGTTAAATATATAATAAATTATAAATTTGAGCTTACGATCATTATTAGCAAATTATTTATTCTTTACTAATTAAATATTTAAATTGTAATAAAAATTTGTTCAAAGTTCATTTTTAAATATTTCAATTTAGGCAACGGACCTCCATCCTGCGGATTTGAATGGCAAGGCTGACCCGTACGTTGTGATTAATCTTGGCAACAAAAAGGCCAATGACAAAGAGAATTACATTTCAAAGCAACTCAATCCTGTATTTGGAAAGTATGTACATTTTCAACAGTTGATTGAAACCAAGATTTATTCTTGTACTCACCCTTTTCTAATCCCATTGACTGTTATAAGTTTACATTCACACTCTCAAGGTATGTGGCAATACTCTAATATATTGCTGAACATAGAATAGTTCATTACAAATAAATTTGACACCCACGTATTAGTAGCTCAAACTAGAGCTATTTTTTTATACATGAGAAAAAGAGACGCCGTCCTCATCCCAGATTCGAACCAGGGTCCCCGCGTTGAGCCGCCTATGTCTTGACATACTAGACAAATGTAGATAAGAACAAATGCATTTTTCTCAGTATTATAAGCGATATGATATTATTACCCTTCACAGGGATAACACAATTGCTAAATAATAGTCAACACACAAAGCCACCGGGGCGAGTTTTTTGTGAGTTTTTCATAGGGGATTTTTTATTACCAATAAATTTGACACCCACGTATTATTAGCTCAAACGGAAGCTATTTTTTAAACAAAAAATAGCTCTAGTTTGAGCTACTAATACGTGGGTGTCAAATTATTTATTTGTAATAATAAAAATCCCCCACGAAAAACTCACAAAAATCTCGCCCCAGTGGTTTTGTGTGTTGACCATTATTTGGCAATTGTGTTATCCCTGTGAAGGGTAATAATATCTTACATCCTCATATACGGAGAAAAATGCGTTTGTTCTTGTCCTCATTCGTCTAGTAGGTCAAGACACTCCGGGCTAAACGGAGGGACCCTGGTTCGAATCCAGAATAAAGATGGCGTCTCTTTTTCTCCTAAACAAAAATAGCTCTAGTTTGAGCTACTAATACGTGGGTGTCAAATTTATTTGTAATAAAAAATCTTCCACGAAAAACTCACAAAAATCTCGCCCCAGTGGCTTTGTGTGTTGACCAATATTTGGCAATTGTGTTATCCCTGTGGGAGGTAATAATACCTTACATAGAGTGATTCACCTGGGCAGCAATGGGTAAAGACCATTATGTCTGACAGCGCTCATACTGCCCCAGGTATAGTTCGTTCTTGGAAAGTTGTCCAACAGTCTCGTTAAAATTCAGTAACAGACAGGTTGTTTCATTGCAGTAAAGGTAACTTTCCGCGAACGAACTACAGAGATATTTTGTTGCATAAGATCGAAAAGTGTTAATTCAATAAGTATTTATAAAGACATTTTTTTAAACAGTGGGAGTGAGTTTATTGATCGTAAGGACGTAGGAAGCAAGTTCCATGTTTTGGGACCATAACAGTTCATTTCCACCAGCTTCGATTAGTTCTAGAAAATTCAGGTTATAGGATCATCTGGTGAGGAATAAGAATGCGACTTAGTGATAAGATAATCCCAGTAATTGTTAAGAGCCCACATGTACCTTTTGAAATTATGATGGAACTACAGTTACTGTCTCTGGTATCTATAGAGTGTGATGAACTAATCCCATTCTGTATACTGTCAACATGTTCATTTTGAAGACATGTGGTGCTCCAGTGATCACCTACCACTGATTGAATATTTAGAATCAGCTGGTGAATAATAGGAGCACCGCCTAGTTATAAGCTAATCCTACTGAATCTTTAGAAACTACATGTACATTGTAGTGGTACGATAATGGTATTGGACTTTCACGAACTCTTCATTCTGCCTTCACTTGACAAAGGGAGCAGTTGGCTCCCGAAACGTCGTGTTTTTAAACCTTACGCCAGTGTCGAAATAACTGTTTGTTAATGGTATAGCAGTTCACTCGCTCTATTCCTAGTATAGTAATGCAGTTGTTATGCGTTCACCTATGGTGTAGTTATCCCAGTATTATTAGTTATCCAAGTAATATTAATTATCCATATTATTTGACTCCCAACTGCACCAAAAAAGAATGTTTACTGACTAACTTTTCATCATAGTCTGGGAGTTGGTTTCATAGGTCTTAAAAGATTCGGATTCCTTTGAAAACTGTGTCCTGGAGCAGCATGACTTTCGTCCTTGGGCCGTAAAACCCAAACAAATAAACTCTTTCTAATACTTGAGGACCAAAGCACCCCTTTATGATAAGCTATAATCCCATTCAACATGCTGCCTGTCCGTTATGAAGTTATATATGATGCTCCAATTATTATCTATTTTAAATGAAGATAAGAGTACCATTTGATAATAAGCTGGATTCGATAGATATTCAAAAATTTCGTGCTCATTATAATGGTGCGATAGCAGTCCATTATATATCACCATATTTAACATATAGTTTCTGAACTATATAGTGGTATTTCTGCCTCCATGGGTGGCAACTGGGATGCCACTATAAATTCTAAATAGTAGCATCCCAGTGGAGTTGGTAACCCATGGACACTGTAACTATTGTATACTTTTGGTTCTTTTTAAAATAATGTATCACCAACAGGTTATTTGAGTTTGAGGCTACGTTTCCGCAAGAATCCTTATTGGTTGTTCAGATCTACGATTGGGATCTACTTGGATCTGATGATTTAATCGGCGAAACGAAAGTAGATCTCGAAAATCGATACTACAGTCGACATTGGCCAAACTGTGGAATTCCACAAAAATACGAAACGTAAGAAAATACAAATTATATATAACATCGATGTATCAAATATATTTTTTACATGTTTAGAATTAAAGTACAGGGTGATCCAGATTAAACAGGAGGTGTTTAGACCTCTCTGTTGGGAAAACTACTCGGCCAATTTCACCCAAATTTCGTACACATGCTCTCCTGAGTATGCGGTTTTGATTTCTGAAAGAAAAAAATTGAGTTCATATTTCGGCCGCTAGGGAAGGAAATGGCGCTGCGGAGCAGGCAATTTATTAATATTAACAACGAAAAAGTGTTTTAACATGCAATAACCTTTATTGCAATCACATGAAATTAACTACAAATTACAGTATACCGTAGGATAGTAGGTATGACTAAAAAAAGATTTGTGCAATAACTTTATTGCTATCATATGTGGAACCACACTATCATCACAGATACGGCTCGATATGTCCCCCGTCTCTTTGCTCTAGAAATTGCATTCGATGCACAACACATTCCACGGCAGAACGTAACTCATTCGCTTGGAGGTGGGATACATGTTGCGAAATTCTGTCTTTTAAGACTGCTAAGTTCGGAACATTGCCTTTATAAACGCAGCTCTTTAAATATCCCCACAGCCAAAAGTCACAAGGGTTAAGATCGGGTGACCGAGGCGGCCAAGATGTTGAAAATGACCTGCTAATCACTCTGTCATCCGAAAAGTTTTGCCGTAATAATGTTTGAACAGGCAACGCGATGTGCGGGGGTGCACCATCTTGCATGAAAATTGTAGCGTCAAGCCAATTTCTCTGTTGAAGCAAAGGAATGACAAAGTTCCAGAGCATAAATGCATACCTAGAGACAGTAACAGAACATGTCATTGGCCCCGAGGCCGTATTTTCTTCAAAGAAGTAAGGACCAATGACGAAAGATGAGGTGAAGCCACACCACACTGTCACTTTTGGAGCATGTAGCGGAATTTGTTGATGAACGTGGGGATTTGTGTCAGACCAAATACGATTGGGACATCGCATGTTATGCCTCTCAGGCACTGGTTGTAAATATTTGTGCATGCTGGACGGTTTTCGAACTAGTACTGTAAGTGGTTTGCGACCCTAGGTTCCATATCAAATATTGTTCGTCTTGATGGGTGCTATCACCCCTTAAAATTCTGACCATTAATTTGGTTACTCCCCGTTTGCTAGTTTGAGCTTATACGTGGGTGGCAAAAATTATAGTATAATAAATTCCCCCACGAAAACTCACAAAAATCTCGCCCCGGAGGCTTTGTGTGTTGACCATTATTTGGCAATTGTGTTATCCCTGCGGAGGGTAATAATACCTTAACATCCTTATATAGAAAGAGAGCATTGTTCCTGTCCTCGTTGGTCTAGCGGTCAAGATGCCTCCAGGCTCAATGGAGGAAATATGACTGAACTCCAGGATAGGAACGGCGTCTTTTTCTCTCCTTTAAAAAAAAGAAAAAAAACAAAAACATCTCTAGTTTGAGCTTATACATTGGTATCGAAAATTATTAAGTAGCACTGTTACATGGAGTTCACTGTTTCTAACCAGAATTCCTCATCAATTTGAAAGCAACTTTTCTGATTTGATTACAGCTTTTTTAATTCGGCTAGAACTTCTAGATGCAAGTTAACCGAGAAGCTACAAAAATCCCTTTGGTAGCTTACTCCCTGCTATATATAGCTAATGTGCATGTGTTATTATTTTTTTGTGTATATATATATGTACATGTCACCGATTATACCTCTATTCGTTGCGGTCTTGTTTATTAGATCCGGCCCAAACCAGTGGAGAGATCCATTGAAACCATCCCAAATTCTCACTAAGTTGTGCAAAGACCTGAAACTAGATGGACCACATATCATTCATAACAGGATAAGAATCGGGAACAGAGCCTTTACATTCCAAGTTGAAAATGAGGTGGACGGTAAGTTCCTTATTTATTAACATTAATAAAGTTCTAAATTCTGTGACGATTTCTTTCCTTGTGTTCTAACATTAATAAAATCCTAAATTCAGTGGTGATTTCTTTCCTCTTTTTCTAATGCTAATAACAGTTATTAATAGTTAATAGTTTTAATGCTAATAATAATCCGTAGTTATTGACGAGTTTCTTCCACATTTTCCAATATTAATGAAAATTTATAATTAATAGTGAGTTCCTTCTACATCTAATGTTAATAAATTTTAAAGTCATTGGGAAGTTCCTCTTTCTCATGTAGCATATTCTTATGTTAATAAAACTTTACAAAATTAACTATAATTGTGAAATGTATTTTCTCATAGCTAATATTATATTACATAGTCGTGAATTTCTTCCCTATTTAATAATACTGAACTTCTAAAATTATTGGGGAGTTTCCTCCACATCTTCCAATGTTAATAAAGTTGTAGTTGGTAACGCAATTCTTCGATATTTCTTAATATTAATAAACTCGTTCGTAGTTTTTTAATAGAATACTAAGCAATGTATCCAATTATTCAAAACATTTTAGCATATCATATCGTTGTTAGCCGCAAGGTTTGTTGGGCTAAGCAGCCAGCAGCCTTCACCCATTTGCATGAATGCACTTTATGAATGCATGTGTTGGTTCATCGGGCAACTTTCTATGTCTTTCAAGCAGGTATAAGCTGTTTATCATCAGGTAACCACTCAGAGTGTTCCCAGTAGAATGGTTTTACTGTCAGTGCATGGTATGTTGCCATCCTTCTAAAGCGATAATCACATCGGAGCAGTGCCCCTCTAATGATGACAAATATTGTGTATGGAAAGTGTTGGAATATTCTTCCAATATTTGGTATCATTTATTATTATTGTTCTGGAATGTGAAAGGAATGCAATAAGTTTTCATTTCTTTTTGCTTATTGTGAGCTCTTCGTTTTTCAGGCTTTCCAAACTGTTGCCACTGGGATAACCTGGTAGCCCAACTTTCGTAAATACAATTTTGCCATTTTTGGCAATAAGCCAAACTTTCCCTTCTTTATTTTAGAGATACTATAAAATAATTACAGTTTCTAAAGTTGGTAACAAGCCAAAATTGTTTTCTTTTATTTAATGTTTTGAAACATGTAATGTACAATTCTGTTTCCATATCTGGCAACAACATGTAATTGAGTTCTAAATTCTAAAATTGTGATTTGTCTTTGATTAGCCATCAACCTGAGTACAAGTGCTCTCGGAGGCTCCTCTAAAAGGGCATGAAGTATTTTTATATTGTGTTTCCATTATTTCATCACAAATTCTAAATGTTTAACGTTCCAATAAACGTAAGTTCTTGTTTGAATACGAGCGGCATCCATTATTTCCTGGATTTTAAGGCGACAGTGAGAACATGTCATAAGAAGCAAGACTCCTCTTCTGTGTGTTATCCACTTTTCTAATAACAAACGGGTGTTTTTGTCGCTTTGGCCAAGAAAAGGAAATCTCCTTTCTTGAGGTTCCCAGGTCAACGACTACTGACTGAGCTGTGTTTTAAGGTCTTGACAGAAAAGAAGGGTTAAGTGGGTTGTTCCGTTAATAAAATTCAAAACTTAGTACTCAGATTCTTCCATACCGTCTTACAATAATAACGTTCTAATGTTAACAATAAGATTTTTATATATATTCTGATGCTAATAAAGTTCTATAGTTCGTTATCCATGAATTAAATGATCAACAGAATTAAAAATAAGATTCTTCTTAAAGTGGAAAAGTTGAATGAAGAACATATGGCTTTGGAAGTCTTGCATCGATGGAGTGATATTCCAAAAGCCGGATACAAACTTGTTCCGGAACATGTTGAAACCCGTCCTCTTTTCAACCCCGAGAAACCTGGAATCGAACAAGTAAGAAAAATTTTATTTTTTAATAAAAATCATTTTTAACTGATGTTCTAAAATGGCAATATATTTCCGAAATGTATTGTCTTTGACACATTATTTGTCAACATTTATAACATGTCACGGTTTTAGGGAAAACTGGAGATGTGGGTTGATATGTTTCCAATGGATATGCCTTTGCCAAGTCAAGCAGTTGACATATCACCAAGAAAGCCTACGAGGTCAGATTTATTTAAATACACATTTCTAATGTTTATTATATGATAACACATGTAATGGCATACACAGTATACCCATGACATACCTAATATTTTGAATCTCGCAAAAGTGACACATTTGATGTGCTTTGCAACATCCAGAGCGACATCACACGTTTAATGGAATACACAATACATTAGACATGGTCAGTAGCTCGGTGAGTGGTTCTCATTACTATGGGTGTTATATTCGATAACATTTCTAATAACATGTATAACAGTGATGTACATAATATCCACATACATAACAGCATATGTGACATACTTTTTTTTTTATTTTGGGCAAAGAGACGAAGCATACAATCTATGACAATAAAGAACACATAAAATAATGTATAAATATAAAGAACCAAGGGCGGACATGGGGGTAGTCACAGGGGTCATGACCCCCCAAATATATTTTTTCACTGTAAAAAATTCCAACTTTCATGATAAATGAAGGGTGTTATTCCAAGACCATGGCAAATTCTGTCCTTTCCCCCAAAATAAACTCTGTATTAAAACAAACATGTACAAAATAAACTTCTGTAAAAAAACTCTGTATGCACCCTTGTAAAGAGCATGGTCAATAATACATAAAGAATACATAATTATGAGCTTGAAACATAGTATATCACATTTTTTTTCCATGACAAAAACACTTTGATAATTTATCTGGGCAGCAATGGAAAAAGGCCAAAAAGGTATGACAAAGCTCATGCTATCCAGAAGCAAACAGAAAGGCAACATCAGAGCAAGTATACATTTATACTGATAGGAAGTATCTAATGTTTTTTTAAATAAGTACTCAATTTTTTTTAAATGTAAGCAGTGAACCATATAGTTGTAAATTATAAGATAACAAGTTCCATGCTGTGGGACCGGACGCTGCAATACGAGAAAGCCCAATATTCGTTTTGGTAGGTGTTCGTCTCAGTTCTCTCATAAATCCTATATGATGTTCATAATCATGACGGACAAAGAGGAGTGCCAAGTGTGATGTTGTTATTAACATATTTATACATGAAAATCGCAATTTTATAGTTTATGTAAGGTAAGTATACAAAAGCAAAGTGCAGCAGCTGATGATGAGGAAAACTCCAAACCCCCAAATGATCTCAAAAAACCATTTTGTGAAACAACAAAACGGTTTAAGCTTGGTCCATCCGCGGTCTTTATGATGCATATAATGCCTTGTTTGATAATAGCGTCAGACAGATTGATTCTAAATCAAAGAAGACCAAGATATACCACAATTTTCCCCCTCCCCCAGATCGTAAAACTAGAAATTGTTATTTGTTTTTTTCAGTTTGGAATTCAAAGCTATACAGTGGCCATCTGGAATATAAGAGAAAGACTGACGGCTTAATATCACTGCTGAACCACGACCGAGCCCAGCTTAACAATGTTCAAATCTATGGCTTATCAGTTATAGTTTTAATCATCAAAGAACTATAGCCTGGAAGTTATAATTGTATACTTTATAAGAAATATACTGAAAAATACAGTAATTAATAGGGAGGAATGTAAAATGAAATATATAATAATATTTTAATGTATTTTTTTTATGACCAACATATGAGATTTACATATGCTGAATAAAATCGAAAAGAAAAATTCAACGGCTTGTTGAATGCGTAACATCAGTTACAATCCATAATTTATTAATCTGTATAATACAACAACATAATGTATGCTAATAATTCTTTCAGCTATGAGCTTCGCATTACGATTTGGAATACAGACGACGTTGTATTGGAAGACGACGCCTTCTTCACGGGTGAAAAAATGTCTGATATTTATGTAAAAGGGTGAGTTTTCTTATATATATATGTCGTAACCAAAGCAACTATACAGTTGTCTCTCGATATTCGCGAGTTTGGTATTCGGGGTTTTAATTATTCATAACTGTGTTTTTTATAACTCTCAAAAATACTTTTTTTGCAAAAGTTTTTAGGTCAAAACAATATAATGTACACATACTGTATTACATACTAAAAATAAACGGATAAAGAAAGAGTATACGCGTACATGACGTACAATATGGTAAAAGATATAAGTTTCGTACAATGAAGTGTGCAAAGAACGGGAAAGAAACAAAAAAATATTTTTTTAATAAAAATTAAATCCCCCCCCCTTTTTTTTTCAATGATTTAAGTTTAGGTTAGGATTTTGTTCAAAATGGTCTTGACTTTAAGAGGTTTGACTTCAAGCCGCTTGTTTTAAGTGAATGTTTAGGGTGTTGTTTTATGGCATACTACTTTACTGCATGTGGTTTCTAAACTTTCTTTAATTTGTACAAGAATAAATAGGATACAAAAATGACGGTAAATAAAACATTTATTTTTCTTATTTTTTCTTAAATATATTACGGTGATATACAGCATTCAATATGTAAGCCAATTGTCATGAACGTAACGTTACTTTTCATATTTTTGGCGCAGTATAGTCTAGATGCTCTTGCGCCATAAAAAATCCAAACAAACAAACAAACTTTTCATATTTATACTCGCGGCAAAGCTAACCTGGTATACTGATAAGGCACAGAGCAGTACGATTTCGCCAGTGCAATATAGTTCGCCCTTTCTTACGTTAGCAGAGTTAATAGAAGATACATTTCCTACATAAAACATTGAAATAATGTTGAAATACATAAAACATAGGCATGTTTGTGTAATTAAAATCTGGTATTTATTAAATTTAGGAAAAAGACTCATTATAACTAGCGCTGACGTCATTCAAGTAACTGACCACTCAGAGGACTTCGTTTGCTTGGCGAGAAATTTGGCGCCTGGAATTTTGGCAACCGCGTTTTTCTGCATTCCAAATTAGGCGATAAATAGGCTAATAATGTTGAGGGTTACCTCATTTTTCGCCAATCTGCGAAAGAATACTTGTTGCTCGGTCGTGAATAGGTCGTCGCAGCCTTAACGGTGTACCAAGTTAGCTGTGCCACGAGTATAGTTTTGGTTTTGCCATTCACAGATACAGTTTGTGGAATAGCGAGGGATAACGCTACATACATTATTTCCAAAAAAAAATAAAAAATGAGGTTCATGGGCATCTTTAAAAAGCTTATAATTTAATTTTGTAATGATAAACAAATTGAAATTAATAGTGTGTGAACTTTGGGATACATGTTTATTTTTTTTCCAGGTGGCTAAAGGGACCGGAAGACACACAGAGCACAGATATACATTACAGGTAAAAAATATTACAGCAAACTAATAAATAAATCCCTCCTTTCATACTCATCAGAAATTTTAAGAATTAAATGAATAATATGAAGAAGACCATGAGAAAGTTCTTACCAGGGGCAGACTGGGCCCCCGGCCAACGGATAGACGTGATAGAACTTGCACCCTCACAGGCTATAGGACTCTCACTCTCTGATAATCCAGATTATGGGTCCTTTGAGAAGACCCAGTCTACCCCTAGTTCTTACCATTTCCTTTCACATTGTTTGTATCACACCGCTGTCCCACATAGTAAGGAAATAACGTTATGCAAAATTTACAAAGACTTACTTTTAATTTGAAGTAAATTTAAGGCACTTTTTAAGAAAGCATGTGTAATTGAATTTTGGGGTGGAGTAATGGCCATCCATGATACTGTTTTTGAGGGTTCTTTAATATAAAAGGCTCCGAGAATGCCTAACTCCAGTGGAGAATTAGGTCTCAAACAGTGTACATACATATATTAGTTTGCAGGAGTTTGCATAAGTATACTCACACTTTCAAATGATTGTGATATGTCTTTCAGTACCATAAGACATATCAACTGATTTGGCACGTTCTGTGGCGGTAAATGCCGTCCAATTTATAACACGGAATTAAAAATTTCTTTAATGATGGCCCATTTAGCAGTTATTATTAAAGTACCCACCTTCATTAACACACATACAAGAGGTTATTAGAATAGAGGTTTTCCTTGTAGAATAGAATTCCACGTTTCGACATTCAGCTAATTTGATTATTATATCCATGCTCATTTGTTTGGCGCTTATTGATCTTTTTCGACTTTCTCGATGACCTGCTTAATGACTAATTTTGACGCTATTCAATTGACCTTTGAATTGTTTTTGAGGCCTAACTCTACTGAACAGTTAATACATGATAATATGTTATCAAGCTTTTATATGTATTTGGAAGAGAAGGAATGGATCTACTTTTGGTGGGGGTCAGAAGCTTGATCTGTCATATGAGCAGGGTCCTCTACTGTGAGTTTAAAGAAATGCAGTGCCAGATAGTTGGCTTAGAAAGAAGTAAAAGGAAGTAACATACACTTGTGAAACAGAACTTTCTACCAAAAACTAACACTGCAAAATCAGTTCTGTATATGATTCGACCAACAGTTTACATGCCATAATTAGTGCTTTCTAATTATACCTCAGTCATTGTTTTTTATACTTTACATACCGTCCATGCCACAATCATCTAACAGTTGAAACTGATGGTCTACAAGTTTGCGTGAATCATTTGCTACTAAAAAATATCATAATTTGTAAAATAAACTATACATTATATGCTACATTATGGTAATCATAACCTAATAAAATTTACATACAAAATGTTAAACACTGGTAAAATAACAATGAAAAAGATCACCCAAGCTTTCAGACGCGCTAGCAGTATTTCTTTATTAGGAGGAGACTGCTGCTAACGTGTCTGAAAGCTTGGCAATCTATTTCAATTGCTATTTTACCAGTGTTTAACCTTTTGTATGTAAATTTCTTCCTTAATGCGTTATATTTTATTTCTAGTAAAATTTATTAAGAGGCAGGTAAATTCACAGTTTATATATAAAACAATAATTTCGCTTTTCCCAGTTCTGTAGATTCTTAAGTTAAGAATTAAATAAAACTCAAATTAGCCAATTTAAAAAAAATTATTGGTGCAGCTTTTTGATTGATCTGTTTTTGTATTTGAACCAGGTCTTTGACCGGTGAAGGAAATTTTAACTGGCGATTCATATACCCTTTTGACTATCTGCCCGCCGAAGAAAAAATCGTCATCTCCCGGAAGGAATCACTCTTCTCATGGGATGAAACCGAATGCAAGATCCCGGCTCGGTTAGAGCTGCAAGTGTGGGATGCTGATCATTTTTCAGCAGACGACTTTTTAGGTTTGTAAGATAATATTCCTTTCTCAAGGTTAACGCAATTGCCAACTGGTCATCAACATATGAAACCACCGGGCGAAATTTTTTGCAATTTTTCATGGGGAATTGTGATGAATGGTAACTTTCAACACTCACATATGAACTTGTGGACTCCCACAATATAAATGTTCGCTTCGCAGGCTTTCTTAACTGTTGCCACTTAGAAACGCAAGAAAACAAACTTAAAATGCTCAATTTCTAAAATTGGCACCATGCCAAATTGTTTAATTTTATTTCATATTTTTCAAACATTGTATAATTATATTTTCACTTTCTATATTTGGCAACAGTACGTGCAATTGTTTTCCGAATTCTAAAATCAAATTGTTCATCAATTTATCATCGACATGTGCACATGTACTAGGGAGGCACCACCAAAAAGGCGCACTAATTTTCTTTTGGCATATATTATTGAATTAATCTAAACATTTTAAACAATAGTAAATACTATTTCTATTAGTTGAATTGCTCCATTTCTTCAATACGTATATCTACAAAATTAGAGCTTTTCTGTAAAGGAGAAAAAGTGTCACCGTCTTAGACTGGGACAGTGTTTCTGTTTCTTTACCAAAAAATAAACTCTAGTCTGGGCTCACGCGTGAGCATCGAAAATTATTAGTCATCGACCAATATTTTCTTGTACTAGTTGACATGCCTGATGTGGATAATATGCAATTATTTTTGAATTTGAACCTCAATGGAAGTCTTTATATGAAATTAACCACCTCACTCAATTTCAGGAGCTATAACGTTGGATCTGAACCGCTTCCCACGAGGTGCCAAGTCTTCGAAGCTCTGTACACTGAACATGCTGAAGACCGATGGCAGTGTTCCCATGGTCTCCCTCTTCAAACAGAAACGCATTAAAGGGTGGTGGCCATTCTTCGTAACTAATAATAACGACGAATTGGAGCTCACCGTAAGTTTTCAACAATTGTGATGATGAAAACGATTTTATGTAGTATTAATCGATAAAGTTTGTCACATCTATCAATAAGAACCTCACAAAATTTACATTGAAGTTAATTGTACTGTTTGCCTTCTGTGGCGCAAGGACAGCCAGGGCTTTGCTGCACCAGGAGGTGCAGTAGTCTTCCAAAAGATTTGAACCTTTAGCACCAAAGGAATCATTCCCCGGAATACGAATCTGTAAAAATAGCAAACGGTTATATACTAGTAGAATTCAAACCACAGTTTTCTACAGAGTGAACCAACCTTTAGTCCACATATGGCATAGGCTCATTGCATGTTCTATATATTAGCTGAATGTAATATTTGCGACCATGTGGCACACTAATTCTCATCCATGGAGTTAATGCATGTGCAGTGGACTAACAAATGGTACTTTGATTGACTGCTTGCCAAGTTATGAAGTTATGCTCCATCTGCTTTTCGTGTATATATAAACACTTTGTAAAACGTCATTTACTTAAAAAAAAAATAATTCAATGGCATTAATTAAATGTGGCTTTCATGAGTGGTTAAAAGCTCTTTCAACATTTAATATGGTTTTCAATTTTGTTAAAAATTGTTAAAGTCATGCATTTTTGATGCACACCGATGTTTGTTTCTTTACTACTACCTGTAATAATTGTAGTCAATGCTTACTTTCAAATAATAACCAGACATATTAGTTTATATTGTAAACCGGGGTTTGCTTATCTTGAGTATTGTAGCCACATTAATTTTTAGTGTCATGGGACTTATTACATAGCAATGTCGATTTGTTACACTATTACATAATGATACTGATTCATTGCGTTAATACATAATGATATCTAGTTGTTGCATTGTTACATGATGCCTAGTTATTGTATTGTTGCATAATATCTAGTTGTTGCATTGTTACATAATATCTAGTTATTGTATTGTTGCATAATATCTAGCCATTACATTGTTACATAATGATATCTAGTTATTACATGATTACATAATGATATAGAGTTATTGCATCAGTCTGCTTCACACACCACTGGTTGTCCGTGATGCCCTATCAAGTGGTATGCAAAATCAAAAATACTGACAAAGTTTATCTAACATTACAGCTTGGAACTATACTTGCTCATGATGAGTAAAAAGTCGATGTAGCAATCAATCATTCAATCAATCAATTAAATTTATTCATGTATAATATACACAAAAATATGACATACGTTGGATACAAGTTAAAATAGAGGGTATTTAAAACACTTTTAACTATGACATTTTATTTAATTGATGTCCAGAAGGTTTTCTTTTAGTTTAGTTTTAAATTTACTTTTTGGTATAATTTCTTTGATTGTGGTGGGTTTTCTGTTCCATATGTCAATTCCATAATAATTAATGTTGTTTTTACCTATATTAGTTTTCATTTTTATTTTATTTAATTCTTTCTTGTTTCTTATTATTATTATTATTATGTATGTTTTCACTTATTATAATCGAATTTAGGTGCTTATTTTCGTATAATCTTTCATATATGGATGACTACGAGTAAGAAGTCACTGTACCATGAATAAAACTCGTGTATGTCTAAGTAATTAAAAAAAATCTATATTGATATGTGAAAATCTGATATGGTAAGCTTTTAATATTGTATTAAGAATTCATAGAATAAAATTATTTTTAAATCACAACATATAATCTTTGGCATCAACTAATATTATTAATCAGCTTTTGACTATCTTTATTTCAAAAAATGTATTCAATTTCTTCCGAAGAAAGAAAATCTCCTGACATCCCCCCCCTCCCCATAGTCCACTCTAAGTAAAAGAATTCTTGGAGCGGTTCATCAGCGACTAAAATTGGAGAAACACTGATATAATATGTGTAATATAATATTGCACATTTCATTTTGTTTTGCTTCGTTATTCTTAGGGTAAAGTTGAAGCCGAACTTCAGTTGCTGAGTAAAGAGGAAGCCGAAAAGAGCCCAGCTGGTCTGGGAAGAAATGAACCAGACCCCTTAGAAAAACCCAAGTAAAAATGAATAAATTATTTTTCTACAATTTTCTTCCAAAATCTAATAAAAAATATACTCTCTCTCAGAGTTTTTGAGAATGCAGCCTCTCATAAGTGAACTCTCAATTTTACAAACTTGCATGGACTCAAACAGAAGTTTGTAACATCGAAAGCTCACAAGTGGAAATTAAAGTTAGTTGTATACAAATAGCGAATCAATTCAAAAATAAAGGGAGGTTGTCAAGTAGCCTATATATTTGATGTGGCGTTGAAAAGAAAAATATGTCCTGATATCCAATAGAGAGGCTTGGGACCCCCCTGAACACACTACTTTCCTGCACCAACAGTTCTGTGAGATAAGTTTTGAGACGAATGCACTTGTTCTTAAAATTATTCAGTTCGTAAATTTGTTTGTTTGTTTGTAACAGTTATTCTCTTCTCATTTTCTTTATTATTATTATATTGTGTGCATTCTTGCACTTGGCAGGTCAGACTTGAGAAACGTGGGACCAAGTTCTCAAGTCTACCTTCAGTGTGAAAATATTTTTGTATGTTTCATTCTGGTGCCAGGTTTAAAAATTTTCTGACTGTTCGGCAGGTGTTTAGTATCGTTGCTTTTTGCATCTGTATGTATGTGTTGGGGTCAATTTCAAGTATTTCCAAGTTCTTTTGGAGTGTGGTTGGTATTATACCTGTTGCTGATAAGACAAGAGGGATAACGTTTACCTTATCCATGTACCACATGTCTTTGTTGGTCATTGTCTTGGTATGTCAGGTCTCTCTGTTGGGTCTGTACCTACATATTCTGTGAGAGTTTTGTAGAATTCTTCTTTTATTTTGTATAACTCATTTTTTCTTGTAGTGTGTTTTTTATTGCAGTTTCTGTCCTAGGTGTTTCTTCTCACCTATTCACTTCTGCTGTTTCATCCTGTCTACCTGCTGCAGTTGTATCACCTTGTCTGTCAACTTCTGTTATTTCATGATGCCTGTCTACTTCCTTCACTAGAGTATTTTCAGTTTGTTTTGCTATCTCTTCTTTAAGTTTTTGTAGAATAGGTTAGGGATAATATTTCTTGTTACTATACTTCTGCATTGGTGTGCTGCTCTCTGTTCGTTTACATTGAAATGATGATACTGTAGTTGGAATTTTGTGTGTAGTGCTTCTCTGTAGGATGTCATATTGGTCTTGAGCTGGGTGATTTTGTAATAAGAGCGCATTATATAAGTGTTCAGTTCAGTTGTCCATAAAATGTGCTGGCGTGGTTTTTCTGCCTTAGTGGGTGCATTTTCCTGAATATTCAAAGCGCCATTGGCATTTTTTGTTACAGTGCCTGTGTTACGTTGGGCATTGCTATTTCCTCCAATGCCGTCAACGGGAGATGGTTGAGTATTTTTCGAACGGGTTCCTCTGTCTGAACTCTGAACATGGTTCTGATCATTCTGCTGAATCGATGCAGTATTTGTAATACTGTAGTTGGAGTTCATCATTGTTCAGGTGCTTCTATTCGCAGAACCCTGGTGTTGTACGATTATGGTTGGACACTATAGTTTCATAGTGGGCTACAAGTCCAATTATTGGTTGGCGTTAGCGATTTTATTCTTTTATTATTATTATTATTATTTACGTTTTAAAAATGTGGAAGTCTTTGAAGTAATTTTCGACATAGAAAAATCTTTTTCATTAATTATCAATTAGTTGAAATATCAATGAAAAAAACATTTTCATTAATAACCAATTAGTTAAATTTATTGTGGTGTATTGCTGATGAATTGGGGCATTCGATAAATTCAAATACTTAATAAACTGGAAGTGTTGATAAGTTTAAATAATTAATAACATAATTGATAACGAATTTATCACCAGAAGTAACTTTTTTTAATTTTTCTGTTTCATAGTCGTCCCGACTCCACGTTCATCTGGTTCCTGAATCCGCTGAAATCAATTCGTTATATAATCTGGCATAACTACAAGTGGAAGATTCTTAAAGCATTCTTGTTCCTGGTGCTGGTTTTATTCTTGTCACTCTTTGTCTACTCCCTTCCGGGCTACACTGTCAAAAGAATCATTGGAGCCTAATCACGCGCACAAACACTTCCCAATGTCATGTGGAAAAAAACTGATACCAATGCTTGAACTTTTAATATCAGATGCAACACTGCATCACCAGATCTAGTCCTTTTTGATCTCAATCTCACCAAAAAACGACCAAAATTATGTGCGTAATCATCATATCTTTTATTGTTTTTCTTATTCTGCCTTTGATTGTATAACAGACCTTATGAGTATTGTAAATGCAAGAATGCTTCAAAATTACCAAATCATATATTTTATGATAGCGAGAAGAAGTTTTCCAATAATCGTTATTTTATTTTCAGCACCTGTAATTTACAGGTAACTGTATATATAAAATCTTCAGTATCCAGTTATTTACTAATGTAATTTAATAACGTAAGCTATTTATTTGCATACAAAATTGCCTTTGACACAACACCGAAATTTGCTATTTAAAAGTAAGATGAAAATTGAAAATAAACAAATGAACTATTGCAGAATTGCAAAATATTTTTAAATAGTTTTAAATAATTTTTTTAGGTCATAATTAAAATCTGTATAAATCGCTGTTGAATGTGTATAATATTTGTTCAAACAAAAAGGCCTTTTTCTAAGCAGCAAAAAGTCATTTTGAAACTGCAAGAAAAATTTCCAAGAAAATAGAATTAAGTTGCAATGGTTTACAGAAAAATTATCCATCAATAACGTAGTTTTTGCAAACAAAATTAAGACGCTATTTTTCCCCAACAAAAATGTGAGCAGCAAGTGACCTAAAATTTCAAATTTTAACTTTTTATTGTGCAGTTTATGGTGCAACAGTTTCCAATTGAACCAATTATGTTCGTCTACGAAGCCAATAAAAGTGTGTATACTATGCAATTAAGTTTAAATTAAAATTATTGTTTTACAGAACGATGTTCCATTTAAAATATATTGTGATTATGGTCTATATTTTCACGTAGTTTAAAGTCGCCGAAGGCAATTAAATGCCAAGTATTTGTTTGTCATTTGACTTAATTTGTTGCATTTTATAAATGTTTGCAGTTGTTCAATCACACTGCAGTTATTTTAAATATTTAGTCATAGTGTGTATTTTATTATATAATATATATTTCATAAATGTTATATGATATGCATATATATATATATTATTACACGTATGCTGCGTTATAACTTTGTTATATTATTATAATTTTAAGTTTTGTTATATGATTCTAACTTTTTTATATAATAATTACGAGATTGTATGATATTTATTACGTAAGGTGTAACCTGGATATAATATTTATTTTTAATTATATAACAGTTCTATTTTTATATTTTCCCTTAAGCCAATAAAACCACAACAGAGTGCTACTATATTGCGTTTCAAATTGTTCTCTATAGTCGCCAGTCCATCCTTTCCAGTTAGACAGAGCCGCTTCCAGTCATACAGAGAGGCCAACTTTCCCATGCTCCTTGTTATGCAAGGCCAAAACTCCTTACCATTATTTAGTTAAAAGTTTCAATTTTCTAACTAAAACTATTTTAACTCATCATTAATATATATTTTCTGTTAGTCATAGAATCGATTTTTAGTAAATTTGCATTAATTATTTAATAGATCCAAAATTTCACATTCCTCTTAATATGTTAAAACCTGTCCGATGTTGATTTTATTACTGTTTTACCTTTTTATGATTATTTGTCAGATTCTATATTGTTCTACCGATAATTTCTTTTCAAGTGCGTTAGCTTCCATAGCCTTGTCTTTCTTTTTTAATGGAGTCTTGACGTGCTTATTTCTAAGTATTTAAATATCGATTAAAGTATTTTTGAAGCTTGCTTATGCTGTAGAGCTTCATATCACAAGCTCATGGACCGCATACTGCAGGTGCATACCTCTACACTATTTGTCAAAGTAAAAATTTCGTGCCCATATGCAAACCATGGCGCTATTGTCACGCATTAATTAGCTATTTTCATGCAATTCAAACGAAATATTTGATGTATCTTATATTATGCGGATCATTTTTATGTATATGAATCCCACTCCTTTGTAAAATATGTTACATATATGCACGTACGTTACACATATGTTAAGCAATATTCTATATGCATGTGTACACGTTATAAATAAGAACATTTTAATGCATCATATGTATTGCTCAAGAAGAAATACAGTAATCTGAAAATATTATGTTCTCTTACCATAACATATGGAAGTGTATCTTGTCAAAGTATTAGTCCATATGTAGTATGCGTAATATGTACTACATATAATGCATGTTGTATACGACATATGATTCATGCACCACATCAGCAAAAAAAGGCTTTGAAATGATAGTTTCCACTTCCACCCTATACTTCCTCAAAAACCTTAATAAATTTTACACAATCGTATATTGTTTATAAACACATGCAAGGTCTTTTATAAATGCATGCACGATTGTTTATAAACGCATATAAGATGGGATTTGTTTATGAACACATATACGCAGAGAATTATATAAGGGATTATTTGCTCATAAATGCATATAAAAGTATAATTGTTTATAAGCGCATATACGGAGACGTTACTGGTGAATACTATCCCCTAAAAGTAAAGCTCTGTAAATTTTATACAAAAACATTAAATTAGCATTTTTATCGATGCGTCCATTGATATATTATCCGTGAAATACTCTAATAGTCCTTTCTTATGAATGGAATTTTATCCATAGTTACGTCAACAGAAACAACAAACACAAGGTTCCCATTTCGGAATAAAAAATTTCAAATATTTCTAAATGTTTCTATTTTGAAAACGACATGGGCTCATAAGCCCACTTTTGACAAACGTATTTAATTTCGTGAAATAAAATGAAAAGGATATATTGTATATAGTAATAAGTGTTATATAAATAAAAATCACTACATCACACAGTATAAATCAGATTTTAAACGACGTTGAACTGGTTAAAAAAAGTTCGATAAAGCATAAATGTGTTTCCAACCATTCAACGTCATAATCATATGTACAAAATGTGAAAATAGAACGTTTCAATCAAATTTACTTGTAAACAATATCAATACACATGATAAATTAAATGATTATAATTTTAATGATCAGATTTATTTAATTTATCATGAATATTGACATTATTTACAAGGAAATTTTGTTGAAACATTCTATTTTAGCATTTGGTATATGTGATGATAACCATCACTTTAAATAATTGAAAACATTTTTATGTTTCATTACAATTTTTTAACCAGTTCAAGGTTGTTATAAATATTAAGTATTATATATTTTATAACAATGAATTATTTTCAATTTGAATCTGATGTTACTTCATATTATAATTTTAAAAATACATTTTTTAATCATAAGACCAGCTATGTTATGAATGCTGTGCTTTCCTTTGTGTCTTTATTAATCCAGGCTAAAATAACCCAGGATTATCGCTTAATCCTTTTTTTTTGCCTGTTACAATATCTTCTCTTGCAGTGGTGGGAGTATGAAAGAAGGAAACCATTAACTCTAGGTGTAGTACAGTCTTAAAGAGTGAGCAGCTAACTGGGCCGGCTCAAAGGCCCCAATCTAAAGAGGGGCTCCAAACTGAAAAAGTTTGTTTATTATATTTTTTATAAGTGTAAAAATTGGAAATTTAAAATTTCGTGAAGAAAGCTCCCCCCCCCCAAAAAAAAAATGATCAAGCCAGAACCTCAGGATGCTCTATGACGGCACTGACTGGACATAGTTTCGCACATATAGTATTCACATTTGTAACTGTGATGGTTTTAAGTTTGTTCATTCATCCTTTTTCTAGTTTATGTAGATAACCAATACAAAATGTGTTAAGATTTAAATATGACGGCCGCTGGATTGAAATACATTCGAGACATGGTCTTTTTTTTCCTCTTTACGACTGTTGTGGACCAACGATCTTTAGTCTGTGCTCAAAATCGGTGATGCATGAACTGTATTTCTGTAATTAATACAACTGGAAGGATCTCAAACTCATTTGGGAAAATTTACATTATTTTATTAAGAGGGTTTCATGCCAAGATATATCTTAAGTTAACTGTCATACTGCGAAGCAAATGTTAAAAATGTTTCACATTATTAACACAACTAATGAATAATTTAATCATCTATTAGCTTTATCTAATCCAGTGTTTCCCAACTGATGGTCCGTGAAGGAATCTCAAGTGGTCCGCTAGACGGGTCATTATTTAAAAAAACGATTAAAAAAAATACTTATAAAAATATTATTATTATTAAATATTAAAATTAAATATAAAAATGAAATTGATAGTATATTTGTAGTATTTTACAGTTTGACGGAACTTCATACAACGGTTCGTATTAAAAGTAATTCATCTTAAAAGTGTTCGACTGTATCATTAGATTTTAATTTTTTCTATTTATTATTTTTTTTTTTTTTCCAAAGCACGATTTTTCAAACACATCCCCCTCCCCCCCAAAAAAGACCCGGACTCTCTTGTTTATTAATGTCTTACAGTCAACTCATGAGAATTTTTCAAAGTGGTCTGCGGGTACAATTGAAGTGGAAAAGTGGTCCGCGGCTTAAATTGAGTTGGGAACCACTGATCTAATCATTCTTTAGCTGGTGCTGCCCTCTGCAGAACAAATTGTCAAATTTTGGTGGTAGTTCTCTCTGCAAAAGGCAACACTTACAGACGCCTGTACTTACACTACGCCTAACTGAAGTACTTAATAAATACTTAACTAGGTTGACCACATCAAATTTTATATTTTAAACGTTGAAAACATGTTTTAATGTTTCCAAAGGACACCCAACTAATGCGAATCATTTTCATTTACTGTATTTCTTCTCATTAATGATGCGAAGTTTTCGTCCGTCATTTTCCTATTTTGAACTCGGATAGCATTCGTCTTTCGCTTTGTAGACGCATAATTTATCTTACTCAGTGTAAAAATAGAATACTCGCTAGTGCTTCTGATGTATATGTGTGTAAAGATACAGGAGTTTAAAGGTTTGAACTTGCCCTATTGGAAAACAAACTTGAGCAATCTTTTTTTATGGACTCCTTCCTATCGAACCAATACTATCAGTGTCTCGATGTATGTATTGACGCAACAAGTCTCCTGTGAAAGTGGTTTAAAAAGGAAAACATACTTGGATTTCAAAAGTATATTTATAATGTATTTTGATATATAAAATTGTACTCTATCTCAATATAAACTGGTGTATCATCACAACAAAAAACCACCTTTACTTTTCAATTCCTCATACCGTGCCTTTGTAGAGAATGTTGTTGTAGCTTCGTGAGATTGTTTTCCCATAACTACACCATATCACACCAGGATACAAATTATATATTCCGTACTTACTTCGTCGAGTCTTTGAAATTTTTAAACGTAATTTCCAGAGCATGTAAGTGATTTCAAAGGTATATGGATAATTTCTAAAGCGCATGAGTAATTTCTAAAGCACAAAAACACAAAAATCTTTTAAGGAGCAATTTTTTGAAGATTTTGTAAATTTCTAAACACTTTGTAATGTGAGAGATATTTTCGGAAATTATAAATACATCATATAAACTTATAATGAAGCTGACTATAAATTATTATTAATAGTTTTTCATTGCAAACTATGAGGTAAGTGTAAAATTAAATTAAAGCATCGTTTATATATGCTTGTCGATTAAAATTTCTCTTGTAAATTCTTCAACTGCAAATAGGTCTGCAACAAAACTTTCGGCTTTCGATGAGTGTGGAAAGAAAAATGATGGAACCCACATTAATTTTATTTTTCAACGTAATATTCCCTCTATGCATAAATCCGTTGTTTTTAACGTAATTAAATGCCTTAAAAAGAATTTACCGGTTGTTATGCTTGAAAGATTTAACTTTATATACAAAGATGTTTATATTAAAAAATTACAGTCGACTCTGCTTAATTGGGCCATCGCTTAATCGGGACAGCCGCTTAATTGGGCCAAATCTCAAGAAACGGAATCCAAACCAAGAAACTAATAGTAATTTACGTAGCTTAACTGGAACGATATTGTCCTTAATAGAGACAGAAATTTAAGAGTGCAATTAATTTGTACATATGTATTATGTTACACATAGTCACAAGAAAAAATGTGTACGGACAATTTAATATGATATGGTCTTATGTACAGTGCAACAGGACTTATGATAGCTACATATCACTTCAATATTTACGGTCGGTGTGATGACGCGGCCCTGGGACACACGTGCTTCACGTCTGTGTCACAGATCCAGCGTGTTTGCCAGGATATTTGCTGGGGTGGGGGATGGGGTGTCAAACCTTGTTGGGGGTGTCAAATTTACTTTCAAGTTTTTAATTTTTCTTATAAAATGTACTTACCAGAAAAGAAACGAAATAAAATATTCGGTAGTTATGAAATAATTCATCCATATTTTCAAAAATTCATTTTTAATTCGGAAGAAAACAAATTTCAAGTATTTCTTTTTGGACATTTAACCCATTCACAGACAGTTGATAATTTTTGAGGTGGCAGGATTTTACTTCATATGGTACTTCTCTTCCTTTTGGTATCCCTATCTGTATTTTTCTTTGAAAAATTGCTACACACTAAAGATTATTACAATTTACATATGCAGAAAAAGTATAGAAAAACAATTTGCGCAATGTTTTTTTTCTTTCTTGTAATTTGAATATTTAGATAGTATAATATGAACTTCGAGGTTTAGCGGCTGTGTCAAAAAATTTTGGGGTATACGGGGGTTGTAGCGGACTCTCTGCACAGATCTGACGATTGCTTTTGGCGCAAGAGCATCTGGGGCTATACTGCGATCTCAGATCTCTAGACTTGCGAGAGGGATAAAACTGAAACAAGATCGATTTCGGCTAGACCTCTCCGCGTGTATGATGGTGCGTGAAAATTTATTACCCTTCCAAGATGTTAAGAAATGATGTAATACTTGCAAGTAGAATTGCTTTGCTGGATAACATTAAAAGCCAATCATCTAATACAAGCCAAAGCTAGCTCGCTGAGATGACTAGTATACCACTATCAACAATATAGCGTGCCCTACAACAGAAAAATCAAATGGGTGAGGAATTTTCATTGCAGAATGGACAAACAGGAACATCTAAAAGAAAACGTGTGGGAAAGGATCTAGAAATCGAAATTGCATTAATGTGTCTGCAATGTTTTCTGCAGCTAGTGGGCGAGGCAGGAATATCAGCTGCCCAATACTGAAGGCGAAGTCAAAAAAAGTTAGCTGAAAAAGTGGGCCACAATGATTTTAAAGCTACTAATGATTAGCTGTCTCGATGAAAGCAAAATACAACATCAAATTTAAGAAAAGGGCATTGAGGATAACGTAACCGCTGAACAGTGGAAAAATATGAAAATGTCTGCTTTTTTAAAAATTTTTGTGAAGTTGACATTTACAATGCTTATGAAATCGGCTTCTATTACTATGCTACGCCAGACGGTTCTCTGTATTATATTTTCTTATACGTATTGTACATTATGTAGTATTGTAAAAACATCCATTGTTTAATTTTATGTGAAATAAGCCTATTTTGGGCAGACGCTTAAATGGACCAAAATGTCATCAACCCGATTAAGCGGAACCGCCTATCTAAATTTATTTTCAAAAACATGTTTAAATTTTCATTCATAAACATATTTAAATTTGTAATTAAAAAGTTATGCTCAAAATATATATTCAAAACACAAATATTCCAATTTATTTTTAAAAATATATTGCTTGAAAATTACAAATATTGTATTTGGCCGTAGACATCTGTCTCTGAAAATAATTTTTACGCGGGAAAATGGTTTCAGTCATCGAACTTCGGATGTCAATGGTCGGATTTTTACAACACTCATTCAAAATTGTGTTCATTATATCAATTATGCTCAAAAAATGAGATTTTTCTAAACTAAACACTATAAAAAATGCACAATTTTCACTTATGAAGAGCAATCTTAAAGGGACTTTATAAATATTGCATGAAACCGATATTTTTAACGTAATTTCGTTATTCTTTAAAATTCTTAACTTATATACAATTTATGAACACATTATGAACTAATCATGAAAAATTCTGTGGATATTATAATTGTACACAAGAAATATTTAACTTTCTATTCCAAAATATTGCATAAGGAATTTTATGGGAAAACCCGATTTTTGTCAGGACACATTGCATTATTAAGCTCCTAAAATGATCCTTTATTTCTTATTATTAAATTTTCATATAATTAAATATCAATATTGTGCTTTCCTCCATTGATTGCTGCCTACATCATTTTGCGCCTGATCTGAAAAGCATTCTGAAATCAGGATTTCTTGTAAGTGCATGAGCTTACAACACATTAACAAAGAGAGTATCAACATTAGTCCTGAAGTAAAGGATATCTTGTAAGATTTCTTGTAAAGGTAAATTATTTTTGAGACACATTCTGTTCGTAGGTTTTCCTTGTTCTATTTTGCAACCGAAGCCAAATAATGTATAATAAAAAAATAAAGAGTTCATTATGCAAATATCTTGTATTTGTTTATTTATTTACACACATGGTTCGCAAATTTTAATTTTTTTGCAATGATTCATATACAATCATTATATATACGCACAAGTGTGGGCCCCGAATAAATGCAATGCAAAACCGGCTTGAAACCCAGTAGTGTGAAGTTGTTTCTGTAACTATTAAAATTATTTTTATAGTTAAGCCTAGTTAGTTAAACGAGATGAGCACTGTAAGATATTATTACCCTTCACAGGGATAACACAATTGCCAAATAATGGTCAACAC
>QLNU02014802.1:18616718-18645604 GCA_006491805.2 Dysdera silvatica
CTTGACCGTACCGTTCCATGAAGTCGAATGATCTCGGCGTCACCACCTTTCCAATTTTAGTTGGAGTTTTTCAGCGAATTGCTCAGTGGCTTTTGTAACCAAATTTTGGTTAATGTCACCTTTCGGCGAAAAGGCCAACGACAAGTTAATTCCTGCTTGCAAATCGCTCAACTTTATGCAGTAGTGAATGAGATCACGTGATACGATGGCATCAAAATGGCGGATGCGCCAGCTCTCCTTTTTAGGAGCCTTATTTAGAGCAGACATGATTACTTGCAGCGTCATCTTCATAGAATTTATTCTACCCAAGGATCCTAGAACAGGGAGCTGGCGCATATGCGCCATTTTGTTGCCATTGTATTCATTGATGACAGTTTAAAACTTGCGCCAATGTTTACCTTCGACGGACATTCACAGCTTTTGGATTATTTTTTGCCAAAACAGCGATCATTGCGCCAATGCAAAGAATCTTTATCGGGAACCTATTGTCGAATTGTACAACAAAATGGCGGCTGGTGCGTCGGTCTAGAATTATAGGGGCTCTAATTCTACCAATTTTCAACTGCTTACTCAGTGTATGTGTGTAAACTAGCAGATTGTCGATCGTTCAATAACCAATTCACTTATCGGATCTTCTCATTCACGATAGATGAGCAAAGTCGTTCATTGGTTCGTTCAGTGAAGGATTTAGCACATCGATATTGTGACACTGAATCAATGTCACAGTGGAGTTGTGCCATTGATTCAGTAACAAAGAATCGTATCTTCTCATGCCCAAATGGCCTTACGTTGGCACTGTGGTAAAGTGCGTTCACCCAGTGTATCGTTCATCCGTGTTCTACTCCCAAAGGGAATAAACAAAAAAGTAAGTTTATGGAGTAACTACTCACCGTAGTTCGGGTATTGGTTCCCTAGACCTTAGGAGGTTAAGATTTCTCAGAAAAATGTATGTCCACTGCTCTAGGGTGGCGTAGCAGTGATGCATTCGTTTATCGTCCCATTGACCCGGGTTTGACTTTCAGTGGTGTAGTAGATTGTGTGCCATTTTCCTGTGCACTGTAATCTGTGGTTTGATTCCCTCGGCAGCAGTGGTTCGGATTCCTTGGAAAACTATACGTCCCAGCGGCTGCCCTTGAACTGAAAAGAAAAAAAATCTCATGCCCAATCTTCAAGATAGTGTGCTTAATAATTTTGTGGAAAATGTGGGTTTTTCATTATATTGAATAATCAATAATAAATATAATGAGCCGTTAAAAAACTAATGGTCAAAAGGCTAGACATAGCGCTCAATAAAAAGGAAAAGAATCGATAGTACATCAGGAGCTGACGTCATAAACCGGCTAGACGCTTACAGCAATATAGCACTCCAAGTTCTACACTCGTTTTTGGCAAACGTCGAAAACGAATTCTGAGATTTGAGTCCTACTCCGTTGAAAGCGGTTAGCTGGTTTCTAACGTCACCTCCCGTTATTCCTAACAGTGCCATCGGACTTCATTTAGTGAACAGACAGTAGTTGCAGCGACGGATTTACCAATAGACTGAAGCCTACGGCAGCAATTTTCCGACGAAAAGTTTGCAAAGACAGGGCTACATTTTTTGATGGTTAATTGAATTATTAATTTCAAATTGTTATGTCCAAAGGCGTAGCTATGCATTGTCAAAGGGAGAGCTGCCATAGGTGTCACCTTGAGAGAGGCTTAAAAGGCATGAAATTCGTATATACAAAAAGGCGAATTTCAAATAACCTCCAGGATTGTCAAATTACGAATTTGACGAAAGCGTCAAAATTTATTATGCCTCTGGTTACGTTTGGTAAAATCAGGCGGCAAAATATGTCAGAGCCTATAGGCGAAAAATATATCAGAGCCTATAGGCGACAAAATTATAAATCTGCTTCTGCGTAAGTCGTGGAAAGTATATAGGAATTATTATTTACACTCTGGGGTAATGTCTTAGAAAAGAAAACTGGCGCATATTCACCATATTTTTGCCATCGTGTCACGTGATCCCATTCACTGATATGTTGAGTGGTTTACGAGTGCACTATTTTTAATAAAATAAGGTGAAATGTGTGGGTGTTCCGCTGAGAATTGTTCTAATCATTCGAGGAATAAATATAGAATGTGTTGATTCGCAACAGATTCTGTGAGAAGAAAATGGATTATTAATTTTCCAATGGTAAACGTTGTGTTATGAAACAGGAAATATACAAGAAAATAGCGGCTGATTATAATTCTAGGGACTCTACTCAGTGGTGTCAAGATTGGCGAAACTAGTCTGGAAGTCGAGTGGGGAGGGGCTATGATACCCCGCCTTCTCGTCTCCAATGCTCCACATATAAGATTTATTTGTAGTTTTGGTTCTTCAAGGGGGCTAGGCCCCCCTAGCTACCCCCCAGTTATGCCTATAAAAGTCACGCTATCAAAAGTGAATCGGCAATGTACTGATTACTTCTAAAGATGTGCAGATTCGTTCAGTCATTTGGTGCGTGAGTGGTTTGTTTCGCCCACCTCTTATTTTTACTAATTAATGCATTTTTATAGAAATAAGTAGTAAAAATAGGAATAAATCAAAAGATTGCATTCTTAAAATAAAAAAAAATAAAAATGATAAATCATTCCCTCAAAGACATAATCATTCTCATTCTGATCCAATCCCAAAAGGACCGATTACTTCTAAATTGAAAGTCCCAAATATTTAATGGAAAGTTTTGTGAGTGAAAATGAGTACCAAAAAAAAGTACATTCCCCCCTCTCTCTCTCACACACACACACACACACACACACACACACACACATACACTTTAAAAAATAAGCATGGAAGAATGATATTTTCTGATTTCTACTACCAACTAAGCTAGTAGCTGAATTTGCTTTTTTAAATATAGTGCATGCCTCTATGGACATATATGCCTGTAGAGCATATAATCCCTTAGAGAACATGCACTATATTTAAAAGCATGCCTAACATGGATATGCCTGTAGATACATTTTTCTTAAGAATAAGAATAAATTTTATTGAACCTAGTTACAATAGTGGTTGTGTAGTCTGCCATGTGGTATTTTTCATGTTACGTTGATATACTTAACTTTGTGGTTAAAGATGTTGACTGATGATTTAATTAGAGATGGAGGAGAGCAGAAAGCTATAACTTGTTACATGGCTCTCCTCTTATAGGTAGGTAATATATTGCATGGATCCGCTTTTACAGACTTGTTGCTTTGATATTTTTGCTACATATTTATAAATTTAAAGATGAAGAGAACTTTAATTTTGTGCTAATTCATCGTCTCATTTGAAAAAACTATGACAAAGGGCAGGTTGAAAACTGAGTTGACGTTGGTAGTTTTCATTCAGATTGAGAGCAAGTATTGAATTGGGAATAAGATTTGTTTTAAATTTTATTTATGAACTTTCGATATGGCTTTGACAGGATGTTGATGAGTTAGTGTCATTAACGTACAAAAGTGGTTTTTTTTTATCAAAAGGGGAGAAAAACGTAAGTTTGATAAAATTGAAAAACTGAGTTTCATAATTGCGTTAATTGGCATTTTTTAATTATTTATTAGTTGTATTACTTAGACATATTCTGTTATCAAGTAAGTGAGAAATGAAACGTGAAGGTGAGGAGGCTCTGCTCTGTGATTGTCATAGTTTTGTCAAGAGAAAAAATGTATTTGAAAGGCATTTAGAAATTTCCTTGTTGCATGCATATGTACGTCCATATATAATATGCACACACATAATTACATGTACGTGTTAATAATTTAGATTCAAAATTCCACAATAGAATTAAAGATAAAAATAGCACGAGAAATGTGTATTTTCCATCCACAATTTAATTTAGCTTATTCCTCACAGATATCACAAGCAAAAATGCCAATTGACCTTGGTTGGAATCGCAAGGTGAGTAATCGGTTGTTTAATCAGTTGACTGGTTACTCTATATCAGGGTTCTCAACCTTTTTGGCCGCGACCCAAAATCAACAAAATGATCAATTTTGCGACCCATGGTTCTGCCTTGAAATTAAAAAATTTTAATGTAATAATATGAGTACGTACAGTAATTATCAGTGGCGTAGAAAAGGGGTCCAGGGTTTACCCCCACGCTAACGATATCAATAACATTGGCTCCAGCTTTAAAATTTTTGTTGGTATACAAACACGATGTGTTTTTTAAGGGCGGATTTAGGGGGACGGGGTCGATTGCCCCCTTGGAGGACCTGTAAATCCGTCCCTGTTTTAGAAGGGCTACCCCCGAAAAAAAATATTTACGCCACTCTTAATTATTCATTAGTACAGAGAGTGTAAGAAATTTTTTGGTTTTGAAATTACGGTCAAACAGTGCCGCAACCAAGTGGGGAAAGGTTAGAGTTTTCTATATATAGGACAAGACATGAATAATAACTTACCGTGAGATAAATAGTATGAATAATTGCAAGTTAAAACCTTTTATGAAGAAAATTTCAAAGATAATTACTCACAATAGTTCAGTGCCATCCTTGGCTTTGCACTGCTGTTGAAAACTCTTCCAACCGTGGTTGTGTTTTCCAAAGGCAACATCATAAATCATGATCTGGTTGCAGTCAGCTTCTAATCTTAGTTTTCATGAGAAAGGTTATCGAAAAGCCTGCTTCATATGGATAGGCAGTCGAAAACGGAAGTAATATTTGCGAAGCTTGGTTAACTAGAATGGGTTTTTCTTTTTTCAATTTTATCCATTATGAACACAGTGTTTGTTTTTGGAAACTGTGACATAAAGCTTCATCATTTTGAACTTCAATGATCTTTTCCTGGAGACTTACAATGTCTGAAAAGTGTTCGGGCAAGTCTGCAACATCAATGTCAAATGGATTACACACCCAAACTATATTTGGCCAATATCTTCTGAAACGCAACGATCAAACTCAAGACTTCATAATTCATTCAGAATCATCATTGTCAACGGAAAGAATAAATTCAATCTCTGCTAGCTCAGTGTTTTCTTCTTCCGAAAACGGGTTTAAAGTCAGGTATTAAGTCATTTTATTTTCTTCTATTTTTTCTACAGTTTCAATTTTACTTTATATGCTGTCAATTTATCTGCTAAGCCAATTACAGTATGATCATGGCCTTGCATTTAGGTATTTAATTTATTAAGTTCCGCCAATATGTCTGAAAGGTAAGCTAATTTCAATAGCCATTTTTTCTTAGAAAATCTGAAAGTCGAAGGATAATTATTTTCAGATAAAAATATTTCAATCTCTTCGCGTAAAGCTATATAGCTCTTTGGAGAACATTTCCTCGAGACAACCATCTGATCTCAGAAAGATATATTAAGTGGATGTACCCAAAGCCTATCTCAAAGCACATCTGGCTAAATATTATGTTGATAGGGACCTTGAGTTTATAAAATTAACGATTTGGACAAACTCTTCCATAGCAATATTCAAATTCTCTGGCAGCCTTTTGGAAGCAAGGTTTTCCCTGTAAAGCAGGAAATGAAACACCTTTACCTGTGAATTAACTTCTTTTACTCTTGCACAGAAGCCCTGGCCTTCCCCAAGCATTGATGGTGCACCATCAGTACAGATGCTGTTGTATTGATCCCAAATCAAACCTTCTTTAAAAAATGACTATGTTAAATTAAAATTGTCTTCACCTCTAGTGTTTGTGGTGAATGCATGGCAAAACAAAAGTCTTCTTCCATATTGGTAGGACCAGCATAGCGAACGTAGACCATCAGTTTAGTCATCATCACTTACGCCGTTGGTTTCATCCAGTTGAAGATTAAACTGCCCACTAGTTTTGATAGATGCAATCACTGGTTTCCTAATATCTTTCGACATACCATAGATACGTCTGCAGATTGCATCATTTCACAGTGCTATTTGTTGAATTTTTTTACATATTCATCTTTACATGTAAAGTGGACCATGGCTATTGCTGCTGGTTTCACCAAATCCTCTCCAATTGTGTGCCATTTTTCTCCTTTTCAATACGCCAAGCCACGTGGTAAGATGCAAGGGTAGCTTTTTCCACAAAATAAATAGCCTTATTTCCAGCGTCGCCATGTTGTTGTTTCAACCACTGTTCTTTTCTTTAAAAAAAATTTGTTCTTTAGTGATTAAAGCACTGTGTTTACCCTGCAGGAGCTTCTTTAACTTATTCTGTTTTAGCGAGTCATTGCTGAGTAGTTCACCACATATGACACGTAGTGGCTTTATTGTTCCTCGATCCGTTATGAATGAGAAACCGAAATTTAAGAAATCGTCTTTATGCTAAAGCTTAGCCACTGGAAGTTAAAAAAAAATTTTTTTTTTGCAAAATTAATAAATTAAACATCTGGTTTATAAAAGCTCAATACTTACAAAATATTCCAAAAGCACGACGGGAGGAGTATGTATATTACCACAGTGCAGACAGAAAATTAAAATCCCTAGTTGTGACGTCATAAAAATTCCCATGATCCCCATGGCCGAAAGAAGAAACCCTGGGGGTCTCTGGGGTGTTATCTTCAGAATTTCCTAAACCTTTTGTTAAAAAACAGGTGTGGGGAAAGAGAGAGGACAGCACAATACGCATCTTCATTGTTCATCGGGGATTACTTTTTGTACTTTCCAATCTGCACACATTTTCCTATTTTATACTGGTTAAATATGTACGTTTAAAATTAAAAAATAATCCACACTTTATTTATTTATTTTTTTTTTTTTAAAAGCTTCGACGACCTTTCTTGGATGACCTACTGAACTAAATTTGGATCGGGACCCATAGGTTGAGAATCCCTGCTTTATATAATTCCACATTTCTATTATATAATAAACTTAGTCACTATTGATAATAAAATTATGAATATTTAATGTATAATAATATTATTTTTTTAATAAATAAACTTATATTGATATTTGTGATTTATTAAATTATTTCAGTTTTCGAGCCAAAAAAGAAAAGATGAAATGAGCGATGATAATGATGATGAAGAGTAAGGCCTCTTTAAAGAAAATATGCAGCAATTTCTTAATAACGGCGTTCTAATTAGAGACTATTTCTGTTTAACGGCGATATTTTGTGGCCCTTTCAAATTCCTCATAGAATTATATAGGAGAGAGTTGGATAAAACGGGACAGCCAGATAAAACGGGATATGAGGTTCCTCGGTACTTGCGGTTCATCCAATGTGTCGTATAATGCTATAAATAGCAGCAAACAACTGACAGATGGCGCAGAAATCGCTTTGTGTGAAGGAAGGAGACACACATTCGAGAAAAGGTCATTTAAACTGATCAATTACAGTAAGAAAGTACCAGGCTTTCAACTTCCTTGGAAGTCCAAATAAATAGATCTTCCAATATACCGTATCTCGGGGTTACTTAAACCGCTTTTCAATTTAAAACATCTGCGAATTCAACATCATTTACTTTAGAGATTAATTAATTGTTGTAAAACTTGGGTCTACAGTTACGCTCTATATTTACATGTATGAAAGTCTTCTACAACATGTATGTTAAAAAAAAACAACCCATGGTGGCTTAAGTTTCCCCTCAATGTAGGGTAACTAAAGCCAGCAGAAGAATTCAATGTTTGACTTACGTTAGTTGGTGATGGGGTATCAAAATTCATATAAAGGGCTAAAATAAATAAATATATATATATATATACTGCTCAAGATATTTATTAGTAAGAATTAGTAAAAAATTCATAAAAATATGGAATTGATGGTATGAAAGTTAATAGTCAAACTTAAAACAGTGTTGCCAAAATCAGTGTCAGAAATTGACCCAGCATAATGGCTTAAGTTACCCCAGCGGCTTAAGTAGCCCCGAGATACGGTAAGTACAGAATTGTGAGTGTACCAGGTTAATTGACATTTATTTCCGTGTTTAATTCCGTGTGTGGTTTTAATGTTAATATTATTTGTTTTTGTATAGCACACGGTGTTTTAAAATATGCGTAGTCCGACAAAATTGGAGAGCTTGAGGTCGAATAAATTGGAATATCCCGATTTATCCGATTCTGCGAAGCAGACTTTGCAACTTAGTTGGTCTTGCACGGTATGCAATGCAGACCTGCTGTGGTACCTTATCAGGACTGCAGTCAGGGAATTGGATGAGCCTCCCCCCTCCCGGATTGCTGTTGGTCCACAAAAAGATAGTATTATTTACCGCCAAATGAGGTCCCACTTCAGCAGATATCAGCTAACCATGCCTCAGCTGAACAGCAAATAACAACCCAGGCCCAACAACAACCAACGACCCCGACTGTAGCTCAACAGGGTTCAACAATCCAAGCCCTGCCTCAGCAGCTATCAATCTACCAGAACCCATTTCGTCTTTTAAAGTGTCCCCGAAGGATATCGTAACGTTAACCCCACGGACAAAGATCCACCAGGAAATGCTGGAGGTCAGAAAAAGCCGAAGTTTTAGCATCATCGCCGTATAGAAATAAGTTGCGCGTCTGGAACATACAGAATTTGAAGAGAAAAAACTTTTCTGAAGTCAAATGAAACTCCATGAAAAGGCAAAATCAGCAAAAGACGCAAGAAATCGTATAGCTCCTCATCATTGTCGACAACTGAGGACATAAAAAGTTCTTGCGTCCATTGTGTTATATGAAGATTCTGCGCCGTACGATAAATGGTTTCAATGCGTGAGCTGTAAGCAATGGGCTCATGAGCCATGATGCATTTTGCACTTAAATGCATTTTTGCCACATTTTATCTTTTTAGCGTTATTTAGTTCATATGAACCAATGAAAAAAGTTCGGTTCCCGTATGAGGCTAATAACGACAAAAAAAGTTTGTTTTATCTTGGCGTTTCTTCCAAACATCCATTTCTTTTGAAATTTTGACAAAAGTTCAAAATAAACTGCATTCGTTCTATCGAATGATTTCCTTTTGTGAACAATTCTTTTGCTACTTTAATGATATGCATCATTCCGTCGCTTTTCAGTAATATTAAAGGACAAATAAGGAGGTTTGCTTCGATTCTCATGATTATCCCGTTTTATCGTACCGGTTTGGCAAAACGGGATACTTTGCCTTTTCTTAAAAACACCTCGAAACATGTCGAAAACCGTTACCAATAAATTCAGTTCACTGTCTGTTATAGTGCATTATATTCTGAACCTCCAAACCTGACAACAACCAATTTCAATTCATCCAATAACTCTGTATAAACCGCCAAATGTTAGATATCCCGTTTTATCCAACTTTCCCCTACATTCCAATTAACATTTTCTTTCAAGTATCTTTTCAATACTCTATTATCTTTAATCACCTTTTTTCTTAATTATCTTTAATTACCTTTTCTCTTAATTATCTTTAATTACTTTTTTCGTAATTACCTTTAATTACAATTTTTCGTAATTACCTTTAATTTCCTTTTCTTAATTATCTTTTTTCTTAATTATCTTTAATAACCCTTTTTCTTAATTATCTTTAATAACCCTTTTTCTTAATTATCTTTAATTACCTTTTTTTCTTAATTATCTTTCAATTCCCTTTTCAATTATCTTTTTCATTTAACGCCATTCCCTGAAAATAGCTGGTGGGAGAGTTTACTGCATTAATTGAAATGTGTTTGTGTGTGAAACTTCATACATGAATACAGCCGTCCTTCGCTATTGGCGGATTCTGTATTCGCGGTTTCGACTTTTTTTGTTTTTGTTTTCCTCAAAAAAAAACTAAAACTTTTTTAGCAAAATCAGAAGATTTAAGGTCAAAACAATAATATATGCATACTATTACGTATAGGCCGTCTGTATTACGTAAAAATAAACAGATAAAGAGCATATACATGCATAATGAACTTTAGCCAGATGCTAAATTACGCAAGTGAAAGTAAACAAGGCAAGCTATTAAAAGTTCGCGCTATTTATAAAATATGCACCAAAAACATATTGATTTTTTCTACACTTTTTCGTAAATACATTGTAGTTTATACTCGCGCAAAGATAACCTGGTACACTGACAAGGCGCAGAGCAGTATGATTTCGCCAGTGCAATATAGTTCGCCCTTTCTTACGTTAAGAGAGTTAATAGAAGATACATTTCGTACATAAAACATTAAAATAATGCTCAAATACATAAAACATAGGCATATTTGTGTAATTAAAATCTGGTATTTATTAAATTTAGGAAAAAGACTCATTATAGCGAGCGCTGACGTCATTCAAGTAACTGACCACTCAGAGGACTTCGTTCGCTTGGCGGGAAATTTGGCGCCTGGAATTTTGGCAACCGCGTTTTTCTGCATTCCAAATTAGGCGATAAATAGTCTAATAATATTGAGGGCTATCTCATTTTTCGCCAATTCGCGAACGAATACTTGTTGAACGGGCGTGAATAGGTCGTCGTAGCCTTAACAGTGTACCAAGTTAGCTTTGCTGCGAGTAATGTACAGCATTCAACATGCAATACAATTTTTATGAACGTAACTCTCCTTTTCACATATAGTTTCTGTTTTGCCATTTGCTGATAGTTCGTGGAACGTAATCTTCGCGAATAATGAGGACGACTGTACTGCATAAACTTTTGATCTTAATAACATATAACTCTGATGAGACCATGGAGTATTTAAGTTGCAACTGTCATATTTAACCCAATTCTTTGTCCATTTCATTTTCCACGTGAAATGCAGGATCTCCCCGCTACTGGCGACTGAAAGGAAATGGGTGAAAATCACTGTCATGGTTTTCAGAGCCCAAGGAATTTCTCATCAAGGTGGAAGTACTTGCGTTTCATTAGTCAAAAACAAAACAGAAATCAGCTCATACGTAAAAATTATTCTTGGAGATTTGTCGGTAATTATAACTTTTTTAATATCGAAGATTCTTGCTAAGCAGGGATATAGTGTGTGAACAGCCCTTACTTTTAACAAAGTTTCATACAGATAATAGAACCTGTAAGTCAATGATTAGCGCATATAAATCGAACTATTTGCTCTTTGATTTAAGGACAAAATATGAAGCTAAGTTGGATTTGTAAGTTACTGGTTACCTAATAATTAAAAATTTATTTTAATACGGTTAAACGTAAAAATTACAAGCACTGAAAGTTAAAATTTATATATATGCGATAATAATGTGATGTGAGATTGCTTGTTCGTGTTTTTCGATGTAAAAAGAGCAAGGGTCACCCTGTGTGGAACCTACATTTCCTCCAAGAAATCCAAAGCTCTTAAGTTTTAGATCAACCCCTGGACTATAGAAGTAATTAGTAAGCCAGCTTTTTTCAAAATTGGAAGTCAAATTCGAGTTAATCGTATGTTAAGCGAACGCGTTACTTCTGCACCACTACAAGGACCTGTGATATAAAAACTATAATATAAAAATACAACGCACGAAATATAATAGTACATGAGAAATGTGATACAGTAGAAGAGAACGCACTCACAATAAATTTCAAATGATTTGAGTATTTGAAAAAATTTCAGAGATTGAAATATTGTAGCATAACTATCAAGTAAAAAGCATCATTGTGCCTTCGGAATGAATAGCTAGATGCTAAACCTTCGATGCAATTAATTCATTAATCACTGAGCATCACGACAGTGACAAATTACGCATAGGTTAAACCTGTTCAGTTAATTTTTCACTTTCGAATTATTATTTTTTTTTTCGTAGGGGCAAACGTCCGTGAAGAAGGGAACGAGCAATCCTGTGTGGGATCAGCAATTGTCTTTCGTCCAGCCATTTCCTCCAGAGTGCGATGCCATCAAGATTCAACTCATTCGATCCGATATGATTCACAACACGATAATCGCAATGTATCGTATCGATTTGGCGAATATTTCTAAAGACGGAGATCAAGGTTATATTCCAAATCTTCTTCTTTTCTGTTTCTTCTTCTTTCTCTTATGGCTCCTAATTGTTCACTTTGAGATTACATGCAAGCACTCACTCTATTTAAAATTAAATAGAGTGCTTTTTTCTAAAATTCTTTTTGGCTCAGTAGTATATTTGTAAAATTATCCTTTTCTTTTGTACATGATTTTATAACTTTACTTTGCACGTGTCTTCTTTGCAAAAATTAGCATATCCCTATTATACACATATCCTCAACGATAATGAGAACTATGCCTAATAATAAATTGATCAAAATTAAACTTCAGCGAGGCTGTTGGTAATTGTTTGTTGATAATACGCTTTAAAAGCTTTTAAATACATGAATTGAAAGAAATATCTTTTATTTAAATGCATAAGGAACAGAAATTGAGACAATGGGCAATGTGAAGATTTTTGCAATGGGAAAGTACTGCCTTTTCAGCTTATCAGATGTCTTGTCTTGTTATCCCACTGCATTAAACACTATTGTTAGTACTGCCGGCAATTCGTCCTTTGCTTGACAGTATTGCAATAAATACGGAGCCACCATCTGATGGAAGAAGATAGCCATCTATTAATATTCTTTATAAAACACAAGTGGCAAAACTAATTTTTTAAGTCTGTAACATTATTATAGCCAGAAGAGTTTGTTTTTAATTGTGCAAAAAAAATAGAATTGATAATAGCCTGAAAAAGATAGCCGGAAAAGGAAAAGAAGTAAAGAATAAAATAATATATTAGCTAAGGAAAATGAATTCGCTATCGCAATATAAATGTTGTGCAATTTTATGTGAATATTACGTTTATCTGAGACTATTGTATTTATGTGAATATTGAGATGTATATTCGAGATATAATATATATATATATAATATATAATGATATATAATAATGAGATATTATATTGTAGATATTATATTATTATGAGATATTATATTATAATATAATAATAGGGTGTAATATTGAATAATAATAATGAGATATAAATAATGAGATATAATACTAGATATAATATATAGATATAATATACAGATATAATATATAGATATAATATATAATGTATATATAGATGTGAATATTGCAATTTATATGAGACTGTTGTATTTATGTGAAACTATTTTATTCATATGAGTATTGCGTTTTATGCGAATATTGCTTTTTGTCAATATTGCATTTTATATGAATATTGTATTTTATGTGAGTATTATATTTTATGTGAATATTGCATTTTATTTTATTAACATAAAATACAAAATTTTATATGAATATTTTATGTTTTATGTATTTCAAATGATATTCATTTATTACGAGTGACATTTTTATATGCTTTATACATTCATATTCATATTTTAGAAATCAGTTTGCTTGTGTCAGGAGATAGTGTATATTTTGTAGATAAAGAAGCAATTTGCGAATAACCTCCACGTTGAATTTCATTATTACGAAGTTTGTAACCTCATAATTCAATATATTCTCGATGTTTTTCCTGATATAGGATATTTACCAACATTAGGGCCTTGCATTTTACATCTCTATGGGTCAGAAAAGGGCAATAGCTGTGAAAATCTGGAAGAAGCTACTTGTTACAAAGGTAGTCTTTTAATTGCTCTGCGGACCCGACAACTAGATGTTGCTGATGAAACTTGCACAGAAGTCAAAATGGAAAGCATAGATTCATCAGAAGTATGTAGTAATTTTTTTAACGTAAATATACTTAAAGTCCAGTCAAATCTTTGCAAACTAAGCACTGCATTGATTTACTAATATACAAGGTTTTGTTGTTTTAAAATGACAAATTTTCTGATGATACAAGCGTCATTATTACTGTTAAGGACTTAAATAAGGTAATGAAAAGAGGTATTAATGAAATAAAAAAAATATGAAAAATGGTTTGCTATTATTAAGCTGAAGTTAAATGTAGACAAATAAAAATTAATAATTTTTTGGGGTAAAAATAAAAAAATAGATGACGATATGATTAATAAATCTATAACAGTTAATAATAAGAAAATAGAAATAGTGGATAAAATTTATTTCTTAGAAGTTCAACTTACAAATAAATTAAATTGGAATGGTCATATAAACAAAATAACAAAAAATATATGTAAAGGTATAAGAATTTTAAAACGGATAAGTAAAAATCTATCCCCAAAAATAAATAATGAACTCTATAATTCTCTGATTAATTGCCATCTAGTATATTGTAACTGCGTTTGGGGTAATTTGGGTATTGTTAACAATGATATTATAAAAAATTTGCAAAATAAATCAATCAAACTGATTAATAGAGACAATAGAATAGACTTAAAGAATTTTTTAATGAATTCTAATATATTGCAAATTGAATAGATTCATAAATACTGTATACTAATTAAAATGTTTAAAAGAATAAGAAAAAATAAACATACAGATCTTATAAAAATTCAATTAAACGAAAAAGAAGTAGATATCGAAACTATAACGAATTAATATTACCCAAAATAAGAACAGAATTGGGAAGATGCAACATAAATTACATAGGACCTAAATATTAGAATGGAATACCAGATAAACTAAAGCGGTTAAATAATATAGTAAAATTTAAAAAAAAAGCTTAAAAGATACTGGATAGTCAGTAATGTCCAACAATTTATCGAAAATTAAAAAAAAAATCAAATAAAGACAAATTATAAAAACAACTCACATAAGAAGTGCATTACATATGCGTGATCTTTAGTAAAGAGTGAGGGGTGTTGAAATATGTGGAAATAGCCTGATGGCTTCATGTATTGTTTGTGTGAATTACTATGTTGACTTAGTCTGAAGTCCTCAAGCCTGTTATATTCATCATAGATATTTTCTTGGGGCCTTGCTTTGTGTGATTGTATATTGTCACAACGACTGTTCCAAGAAGAATAAATAAAGTATTATTATTATTATTATTATTATACCTGTCGGAATGGATTTTTTTTGCAGATTGCGAAAATGACCTTAAACAATCCTTACCTCTTTACAATTTGTACAGTTAATATATTAACTATAAAAATTCAAAATATCTATCTGGGCCAACAACAAATTTAAAATCGGAATTTTTATGAATGTATATCAGTTAGGGAGAGTTTAATTATTACTTAAGCACCTTGGAGGGTGGAGAGGTTGGGTTGCCGTTGGTCTTATTTTCCTATGTTAGCCAATGTTAATTTTTGCTTACTGGGAGGTGGGGGTTAAATGGCCAAAATATTGCTTATGTAATACTTAAACGTGTCCTTAGCTGTAATTCAATATAAGAATGCTAAATTCAATTAAAAAATAAACTTGTACATTTGATTTAATCCTTCATATTACGAAATGAAACTTTTTTGAAAACCATTCTGTAATGTCTTACGCTTTTTTTTTTTTTAATTTTAAATTTTCAAGAGTTTTGTTAAGATATGATTATAACAATAACGCGAAAGCACACACACAACATATTATAAAATATGCATAATTTGATAATTATAACTTTACTAATTGATTTTTTTTTCCTGTCTAGAATTTTCTTACTAAAAATTATTATGACGGTTCATTCGAAGAAATTGGCGAGAAATTCTTATTATTTGGCTGCATTTTTGAAGTTTCGATGATCAACAAAAAACTAGGGCAATCACCAGTCGCACTAGAACTGTCAATTGGTAATTACAACGATTTAAGTATGCACTATGTTTAGTAGAAATAAGGAAGTTACTGTGGCAGCCGTCGCCAAATTTGGCCAGCACCAAAGCAGACTCAGCAAAATTCGCTTCTTCATATGGAAACGACATTAAAATACAGGGTCTGTCCTGAAAGTAAGGAGACTAAGTACAGAAAGCACACTTTATGTGGCAAGATCTTTCAATTTATCTAGTATTCTTCAAAATTAGAACCTTGAGCATCGACACAGCGAGCCCAGCAGTTTTCCCATCGTTTTGTAAGAGTCACGGAAGTATTCTTCCGGAATTACGTTCAGCACCTTCGCGCGGCCTTTTGGACATCCTCCACGGTGTTGTACATGTGTCCATTCAACGTGATTTTCATTCTCGGAAACAGAAAGAAGGCACATGGAGAAAGGCCGGGGCTATATGGTGGCTGGGGAAGCGTGGTTATTCCTTTTCCGGTCAAACACTCTTTCACATCGAGCGGTATGTATGACGGAGCATTGTCCTGGTGCAGAATCCATGATGTTGCAATCTCTGAATGGACGCGTTGGACCAGTTTTTGCAGACTCTGGAAGATTTCCACGTAGAAACTTGCATTTCCGTCTTTTCAGGAGAGACAAATTCTTTGTGGACGATACCCTTGCAGTCGTGGGACGCGATTAACACGGATTTCACTGAAGATTTCAACACACCCGCCTTCTTTAGACGGAGCGATTCCTGATGTGCCAGTAAGAGCTCTGCCTTTTTGTTTCCGTGTCATACCGAAACACCCACGGTTCATCTCCAATAATACTTTGAGTTAGAAAGTTTCCATTACGTTGGACTCGTTGCAACAATTCGAAAGAAACAGCTATTCGGGCCCCTATTTTAACAGGGTTCAAAATTTTTGGCACGAGTTTTGCACACACCTTGCGCATTTGCAAATCTTCGGTTATAATTTCATGAACTTGCACGTTTTCGGAATCTCTAACTCTTCTGCAATCATGCGGGTGCTTAAACGCCGATCAGTATTCAAAATACCATGCACACGATGAACATTAGCGACTGTAACTGTCGTCGATGGACGTCCGGACCGTTTCTGTCGTGGACATCTTCTCGCCCGTCTTTAAAGGCTTTGTGCTATTTAAACACTTGCGAACTACACAATGAATCATTGTTATATGCTATCCTGATCATGTTAAACCTCTCGGTAGCAGACTTTCCCAGTTTAACGCAGAACATTACCGCGTAGCGCTGTTGCAACGCTCGTCCCATTGTTGCCATAGCGCAGCGACGAAACAGCAGTACACTCTCGAACCTGCCCACTCGCTGCAACTGCTCGGAGGTATGAGCTCTGTCGCGTTTGTAAGCAGAAGGTTGCCCTCATCTTCTTCCACCATCGGTTTCCAGATCAGGCGCATAAGCACCAAACGCCACGACTTGTCACCTTACTTTCACTACAAACTTTGTAATATTAAATAAAGAGAAGATAACGGCTTGCGACATAACGGAAAATATAAAAGCTTCATAGCATCATATATTAAGAAAGAGAAGAAAGTGCGACTGAAACCTAGTGTGGGTCGAAAATCAGCATTTTTCACTTTTTTCGAAATTGAAACTGAGCTAGCGCGCAAAAGTGGCCAAATGGTCTCAATAGTATGCATGTAAAATCTTGTACCGATCAAATCATATTTAGATTACCGCCGGTGCCATTTATTTCCTCCTATAGAATATAGGTCTTTTATGCACTTTTTTGTGCATTTTTATTAAATAGTCGTTTATTCAACAGGCTAAATTTAGACTGGGCTCGTTCTGGGAGTCTCTGTGTCCTTTAGTATCCGTGTTGTACAATAGTACGTAGAAAACTTGCGTTTGCTCAGTTTAGGACCACATTTTGGCGCCAAAAACTTACTTTAATGTAAAAAAAAATCATTCATTCAAAATGTTGATTTTAAATTGCTTAAACGCTTATTATTCCTAAATGTCGTAGCCTTAGTGTATACGTACATCACTGTTTAATTTTTTGGCATTTATTCCGCTGATCGCCAGAATGGCGCCTGGCGCCAGTTGGCTAGAGTGTTTATCGCGAGCCAATATTGTTTGAGAAAGATTATTGATTTGGGAAAGATTATTACTACTTCATTTTTCTGCAGATAGTCTTGGAAGAAAGAAGCATATATTTTAGTGAAACCTCAAGTTTTATTAATTAGTTTGAATTGATGCGGGTTTGAGAATGAATCGTTCTAAGAAGATAAGAAAACGCACAGAATGTCCAATCTTCGGTCAACCGAAAGATGTGAACTGCGTGACATCACCAACTTACAAAGACATGATAGTATATTACCTGTGGGTCAGAAACAACGATCACAAATTAAAGGAATCAAAGGAATCCTCTTCTGTGTCAGAAATAGTTAACAAAATTTTGCATGTGGTATCGAACATGTCTGGAAGAAAGCATCCATCAACACCATTTCTCATAAGAGAGTGAAAGATACGATTATTGCATACCACAAGAAATATTCAAATGAACTTAAAAGTTCTAGAAAAATAACGGGTACAGCAATAGCTAACAGGAAATTGTGTCTTGATGACATGAGAAACACCCTATTTGATATAGCGAAGTGCAAATGCACAGATTTTACCAAATGCAATCGTTGTTGTGGCAAAATTCCACTAACAGAGCGAAAATTTTTATTCGATCAACGTACTACCAGAGGGATGATTATGGCAGGAGAAGACACTAAGACCACCAAAATAAATTACCGAAAAACTGAGAGGGAGGCATATAGAGCTGCTTCTTTAAATTAAAAGGAAAGATTCAGCATTGGTTTCTGAAGCCAGGTTTCCAATTTCAAAAAAAGTGAAAAAAGCTTCCCACCCTACTGCAACCTCCAAATTGGCTGGGTTTGGCAACGGCTGTTACCGTGAAATACAGTTAAACCCCTTTTCTTCATTTCGAATTTGGTGGGTAGTTGAAAATATACTGATCTTCTGCATACTATAATCAAGTTCCATTTTTTAAAAGGTTTTCACATGGGTATCACAGAAAACGCAACATTTTGTTTATATATACTACAGACACACCTCGTTTAATTGCACTACTCAAATATTGCATTTTGTTTATTTTTTTAAATTAAAGGTTTGCCGCAACCCTGCGTCGAAGCAGTCTACATATGCCATTTTTCTAACAGTTTGCTGAATCCTCGGTTAATAGTTTAAAAAAAATTAGAAATAAAGTAGATATTTTAATTATAGGATATGTATTTTTTTTAAGCATAACCATGCTATCACGCGCTAAATAGCCTATAGTATACAACAAACTCAGCTGTTATATGTACTGAGCAACGAAGAAATTCATTTTATTCGTTTTGTTGCGGTAGTCCGATTGCGCAATACCTTCGAGATGTGCCTGTATGAGTTTATATTGCAGTGTAATTAATAATAATTTTAGTAACATTAATGACATTTAGGTAACTCGCACATCGATGGGAATGAACATTTTACATTCGTACCATCTTCTAGCACACCGGTGGAACCAATGCCACTTCAAAAGTAAGATCATGTGCATTTATTGATATACGTTTACTTTAATCAATAGCAATCGACATAATTTTAATCAAATTCTTCTAAACCGATATATCTGTTCTTCTCACAAGTAATTTAATTAAATGCAATCTATCTTTTCAATTTTATATTTTGCACATATGCTCAAGATTAAAACATAATTTACAAGCGAACAAAATTCGTTGTATTGGGAAAAAATACACTATTGGAAGAAATAAGAAGATTTTGAGTGATGGTTTGGGGAATTTTTTTCCGCATTTAATTAACTAAAATTATTTTTAATAAAACAAAGTTACTCATGAAAAAACTCGTTTCTCTCAAAACCCGTTTTCATCAAAATCACCTCTAAATCTTGTACATGGGTCTGATCAACTTAATTGTTGACACAGTTTATTATTACTAAAACTCGTATTATATGCACTAATACCAGAAAAATATGCAATCTTTTTAATAATATGCAATTTTTTTAATATATGCAATTTTTTAATATATGCAATTTTAATATATGCAATTTTAATATATGCAATTTTTTTTAATCAGAATTTATTTATGCATAACATCTATAAAAATGAAATACATTGGATACAAGTTAAAAATAAGACTATTTAAAACACTTGCAACCATGGCACTTTGTTTAATTGACGCTCCAAAATATATTCTTTTAATTTGGTTTTAAATTTACTTTTTGGTTTAATTTCTTTAATTGTTGGCGGGATATTGTTCCATATGTCTATTTTATAATAATTAATATTGTTTTTACATATGTTGATTCTTATTTTTGTTTTATTTCTTGTTTCTTATATTATAATTATGTTCATTTTCACTTATTTTAATCAAAATTAGGTGTTTATTTTCGTATAATCTTTCGTAAATATATAATGCTACTTTTAAAATATTTATATTAGTTATGTTTAATATTTTGTTTTCGTAAATCAATTTATCTTTATGCTTACCTGTTTTGAAACATAATTTTTGATACGTTTTATCAAGTAGTTTATTGAGTTTAGTTAAATTTGTTTGGGATAAATTTCCCCATACTATATTTCCGTAATTTATATGACTAAATATTAATGCGTAGTACAAAATTTTTGTATTTAATATTAGTAATGAATTAAGTTTTGTTAGAATTCCATTAGATCTAATTTTTTTCTCAATATCAAACATTTTTAGGTTGCAGTTTAATTGATCTTCGATTGTTAATCCAAGAAATTTAATTGAGTTAATTTTCTCTCTAGGATGTTATCGTTGAATTTTATTTTGTTAGGTTGATTAGTAAATTTTTTATTTTTAGTATGGAAGATTATATATTTTGTTTTATTTGTATTTATTATTAAGTTGTTGTCATTAAACCATTGTTCAAACGATGTTAACTTTGTATTTGTGTTATTAATTCTTTGATCTATGTTATTTCCATTTGTTAACTAGATGATATCGTCAGCAAATAACAGGAGTCCCCCATCAAGATTTATTAAGTAATTTATTGCGATTAAAAAAAATAACGATCCGAGGATTGTTTCCTGAGGAAAAACTAAGTTGTTTATTAATGATCTTAATTGAATATTCTCAATTTGAACTATTTGTTGTCTATTTGTTAAGTAACTATAAATCAATTTATACATTGGTCCTATTATACTGTAATTAAGTAATTTGGTTCTTAAGATATTTCTGTTAATTAAGTCAAACGCTTTACTCAGATCGAAAAAAATCTATAAGCATTTTTTTTTCTCCCATCTTTTTTTTTAATATTATCAGTTTCTTATAATAAGATTTTTTCTGATGATTTGCTTTTTTTGGAAACGGTAATGATTTTGATGGATAATTTTATATTTATTAAAAAAATCTATTAGTCTATTATATATTAGCTTTTCAGTTAATTTAGAAAATACTGACATGATTGCTATTGGTCTGTAGTTTTCTTTTAAGTAGTTATTACCCTTTTTAAAAATTGGTCTAATTACTGCTGTTTTCAATTCATCAGGATCATTTTTTTATTATCGATAATGTTTTTTTTAATTCATTTTTACATAGTTAAATTAATTTGGAAGATAAATCATCATATCCTGGTCCTTTCTTTAAATTTATTTTATTTAGTTCTTTCTCTATTTCGTGCTCAGTTGTATTTTCTAAGTAAAAGGTTTCGGAAATATTTGTGTTTAAAGTATCAATTATTATATTAGTATTACAGTTATCAGTTACTGATTGACTTATATTTAATTCCTTATCAATGGTTGTGCAATAATTGTTAAATTCATCTGCTATTAAGTTCGTATTATCTGTTCTAGTATTGTTTACTCTTAGTTTTATTTTATTTTCATTTTTGTTATTTGTTTTACCCAATAATTTGTGAATTATTCTCCATTTTTGCGTGGTATTTTTTGTTGATAATTGTTCAAGATAGTAGTTATTTTTTATATTTTATTTCCTTGTTTAGTTTGTTTCTGTGTTTAGTAAAATCATCCCACATTTTTTTTCTTTCATTCATAAATTTTTTGTATGAATTTTTTTTCGTTATTATTTTTTTCTTTAAAATTGAATTAAACCATTCAGGATTATTTTTATTATTTAGTACTTTAGTTTTTTTAGGAAAGCTTTTGTTATATAATTCCTTTATTCTTAATGCAAATTTTTCATAAATAGATGTTCGAGAATTAATAGACGGTACATCAAAAGTTTGCTAGTCTATTTATAATAATGCCCCTTGAAATTTTTTAATATTTTTTGATTAAAATTTCTAATCTTTTTTAAATTTTTTGTACGTTGAATTATAATTTTCATGTTTATTAAAATCTTTCTATGATCACTTATTATTTCATCTAAAATTGATATAGAACAGTTATTTGTGTTAATAAAAACTAGGTCTATTGTACTTGAACTTTTTAGTGTTTTTCTAGTAGGTTCTCTTATTTTATTTATTAGTCCTTGTGATTCCATTAAGTTTAGTAATTTTGATGAATCGTTATTTTTTTTTGTAATGTCCACGTTGAAATCTCTAATTATAAAAATTTGTTTTCCTTGAGTATTATTCTCTAGTAGCTTTTCCAGTTTTTCGGAAAAAAAAAATTTTATTTGAATTTGGTGGCCTATATAATGTTAGGATTTTTAGTCCATTTATGATAATTGTCAGTATTTCAACGTCTTCGGTTAGTTCTGTTTCATTACTTATCATATCTACATCTAATTCATCTTTCACATAGACCGATATACCACCTTCTTTTTAATAAAATCTCAGTAAATAATTATTAAAATTTATTACTATTTCATTTGTTTTTCAAGTTTCGACTATACAGATTATTTCTGGAGTATTGCAATGTTGTATTATTTCTTCAACCTGTTTAATTTTGTTGTTTTAGGCTATTTGCGTCACATGTATTTTACTGAGATAGGATTTGTTTTATTATCATTAGATGGTAGTTTATGTTTTTCGTGAATTAGTTTTTTTTCTAATTATATTTCTTTTTCCCTTTTTATTTTTCTTATGGATTAAATTGTTAATGAGTTTCTCATTATTGTGTATTTCCTTTTTGTCATTTGTGTTATTAAAGGGAGTTGTTTTAGATCATAAATTGGTGAGTTCATCATTCGCTATTATTTTTGCTTATTAATTTAAGTTTTTCTTGGTCTTTAATTTGATTTAGGACTATATTTGATTGTTCAATTTTTGATAGTAGTGAATCTATTTTATTATCTCTGTCTTTTTTGTTATTTTCGATTTGTGATTTGATTTCTCTAATTTCCTTATAGATTTGGAGCATCAAGTTGTTGTCTGTTTGATTAGAATTCGTATTTCCAGAGAGAATTTTTTTTCACTTGACTAAGTTAAAATTCCTGGTTATTAAATCAACATATATAGCAAATACAATAATTCAGTTGAGTCGTGATTCACTTATATACAAATCAATTACATATTATATTATTGATAATATTCATTGGGATGATAATTATGTACGATGAGCCAAATTAGATATTCATTTAGTTGAATATTTCCCTGGAGTTCAGCGCAATCACTCCGTGCGATGTTATCAAAGTGTGATCAAAAATTTCAATTCCGTAAATTCCTTGATGGTAATTTCTTTCTTGCAAGTAATCAACAGTTGCAACGGTCGATATTTTTATAAAATAAGCTATAATAAATATCATAAATTTCTTTAAATTACTCCATATTCTTGTTCACTTCGAGGTGTTCAATTTTACGTGGATCTTGTCGCCTGTGTCACCTGGCACTAATGCCTCAAAATGCATATCTGTATGCACTTATAATGAATAAACATGCACCAAAAATGAATAAATGTATATTTATAAATTTTTTAACTCTTGAAAATCTTTTATCTTTCATTTTAAAACAAATAGATTTATTAACAGCCAAGTAGAAAAACTCGATATACATTAAATCATATGTTTTATATATCACAAATCCTATGACTGTATATCGCAATGTATCTCTCGTTGTTCTAAGCAGTTAAGCTTTATCTTCTATCATATAATAGCATTTTATGGCTGAAAGGGTACTAGAGCTACAAAATATTTTGGACAGCACTTATAAATTTTTGTGGGTTGTCAATCATGGATCCATGTCTATTTCCTTTCCCTAACAAGGACGTGCCTATAATTCAGCTATGACAATATTTTTGGCGCTCTATGACATAATTAAACGTGTATGTTTAAAAATTCTTTTGCTTTTCTGCTCAGATAAGACGTAAAAGGAACGTTTAACTTTTGCCTTGTGGTCAAATTTTTCGGATGAGGAAATAATAAAATTCTTAAAATTACTAAAACCCTTAAAATATGCATTTATTCTGGAAATTCATAATTTTTATGCATTTATATGCACAAATGCTAAAAAGGGCTAAAATATGCAACTGCATATAATCCGGGCTCTAATTATTACATATTATCCTATAATCTTGAGCAAATTAGTGTATAAATACATCGAGCCTGTTATAAAATTTTCCAATAATTACAGGGATTACATGTACCTTCTCTACGAAGATAGCAAACCTTGTTTAGGAGGTTGTTGCGTTTTTCCGGACCAACGACGACGCTCCTATCTTTCCAATTACTTAGAGTTCATTTGTACAAACCTGGTACTGTATACTTCTATTATGGTGATAACAGGGTTGTAAAGTTTTAATTTAATTAATTATAATTTAGAATTAGAAATTTAGAATGGAAAATGAAGTTAAAATATTTTTAATTAATTTTCTAAATTTTAAGTTAATTTTTATTAATTAGTTTAACTATTTGGAAACTCTACAACCCCATTACTATTACATTTAATATTATTTTTTTTATCGAAAACTGCAATGCAAGGCTGTTATAATCAAATAGATAAATTAAGTACATCGCATGATTGTGTTTTAATTCTAACTTTAGAATCCGCAATTAAAAGTATTCAAAATAGTGAATGTATAATGAATAGTATAGTAATTATAATAACTATACTATTGAAATTAATATATTAATTACTATTATAACTAACTAACACTAAATAGTGAATGTATATATAATAGCATTCATTATAGTGAATTCAAAATAAAAACAGGCAGAAAATTCTTAATTTCTTAAACGTGCCTTTTATTAAAATATTTGGCCAGTAAAAATTTTTATGATTACACATTAGAACAAAATACATATATTCAAAAATTTCTTGCAGACTTACAGCAATAATACGGACTACGAAAAGGCCATTTTTAAACAATTCACACTCACTTTGAAATCTTAAATTTATTTACTTTAACTTTCATTTTTCAATTTCCTAAAAAACTTAAATTGTTGTTGGTTGTGAATTTATGGATCCAGAAAACGTAAGAACACATCAAACTTCAGTTATCCAGAATGCATAATTTGATATGCAAATTTTATATTGAATAATGCATAAAATAACATTATAATTTCATTCATATCTGCACTAGCGTAAAAATGTAGAGGTCATAGATGATATGATATTGAGAGATCAGGGAAATGCAGAAGAAAAATTGGAAGAAGTTCTTACATTATGCCTTCATGAAATTAGGTAAATTTTAATTTCTTTGTATATTATGTAGATATAGTAAAAATGGAATGTTGAGTACTATTATATAGTGCACACACACACACACAGTGTTATCATAGGCTTAGCCATGGGAGTATTGGGTGTTGTAGCACCCCCCCATTGCAATGAAATTTTGTATATTTAACATAGGAATATATGAGTTGTAGCTCTGCAACCCTCCTCACTGAGCCTATAACCCCCCACTTATGAACTTCCTGCCTACGCCTATGAGTGTTATGTATCGAATATGCAATCTTTGTAACATAATTATACTGATATATAACACGTTCAATGTTATGTAATATACATGAAATATAATGTGGCACACATATAATACTATATAACGCTCGCATGGTGGTATGTAGCAGAATATAGGCAATGTTAAGTCGAATATATATAATGGTACATGGTACGCATTCATTATTAAGTTTTATGCTAGACGATAGGTATAAGGTAGGTGCCCAAATTGCTCTTCCTAGACATGTTTTCGCACCTGGAAAGCACATTAAATGACGTACGCATAGTGTACATAGTGTACGCAAAAGTGTACAATGTTTTTCTTAAGTGTCCCTCAATGTGAACACCAAGATAAATCGTTTGTACAATTAACTGTTAGAACGAAAACAGTGTAATGCAAAAAACATTCCACTTTCTGTAAAACCAACAAAAAGTGTTCGTAATTTCGTCCCCTGAGAAAAAAGTCAAAAACTTAGAGTTATAACGATTTTTACATTTCATTTTTGGTAAATTTTCAACTTTGTTCATATTTCTTACAAAAATAAACATAATCAGTCGAACATAGTGGAATAATATGAACTGTTATACTTATAGAAAATTAAATACACAAATCTGTCAAAAATTAAAAAGACAATATTAAGTTCACTTGAAAAAATTTAATAACCTTAAGAATTTAGCCTTTCAAGCTATTCTCTGGAATATTCTTTCCCCACCAGCTGGATATGTGATATCATCATCTTCACTGTTGCTGTCGTCAGTTGCGTCGTCATATGGAATATCATCACTGTGGTCAGGGTCGCTGGAATGTTATTTTTTTAAGGATGGTTTCACACCCTTTTGAGTGGAATTCTTCGGCAGAATATTTTTTTAGGTGAAGCTTTTCCCTTTATCGTGGCTTTTTTTAATGCTTCTTTTCATGGGAGAGCCTGTGACGAAGGTGGCCACAACTTTTCGAGTAGATGTTGATCGCTGTATCACTGAAACTTGCCTGATAACTTTAGGACCGACTATGTGGTTTTCGTCTAGGGAACCAATTTAAGAACATGACATGGGATGAAATTAAGAACAACCGTCGAACTAACATGGGCGTTCGTACCTTCTGAAAAAATGCACCTGACGGTACATAACTCACATGCTCTTCTATTATGAACGTGCCTGATCTAATAGCACGCAGAGAATATAAAAACAAGGTTTATATAGGGCATAAAAGATTACGTATAATGATATTGCAATTGCTCATCTGACCAAGAAAATAAAAAATCTTCGTTAAACAAAGACAGAAGCTTCCTAGATTACAAAACTTTTGCTACTTAATTTATTTGCCTTTCCTTACACACGCGTACTGGCGACGACAGCACTCCTCGCGACAGCACCGAAAAACTGAAGGGGGACTAAATTAGGAACGGGGGCGAAATTTAGGCTGTTTACCTTATACGATATACTATATAAACTAGTATATATTATACAGTATACTATAGTACACTATTATATATATTACACAGTATACTATACACTATTATATATACTATAAATTGTACCATGGTACACTATACCAGATAGCACAAAACGTTCCCAGAACGTCCTTTTTTGGTCCCTTATGTCCATACTTTGTCCACACGCAATACGGACATATTTCGGAAGACCGCAGGACGTCCGCTTTGGAACATCCGTGGGATATTCATTTCGGGCTTCAGTAGGACGTTCGTTTCCGACATCCTTAGGGTGCTTATTTCGGAAGCCTATAGGATGTAGCAAAATATGGACATAATTCGCACGTTCGTAGGACGTCCGTTTTGGTACGTCCGTGGGATATTCATTTCGGGTTTCCATAGGACGTCAGTTTTGGAACGTCCCTAGGATATGCATCTCGGACACTCTTAGGATGTAGCACAATGAGGACATGTTTCGGACGTTCGTAGGATGTTCGTTTTGGAATGTCCGATTGACGTTCTTTTCGGACACACCTAGCATTGGCGTACGCAGGGGAATGTTGATGGGGAATTTAACCCCCCATTGCAATGAAATTTTTCATAGGAATATGTGAGTTGCAGCTTTGTAACACCCCATTGAGTAACCCCCTTGCGAACTTTCTGCATACGCCTATGGTTGCTAAGATGTAGTACAATACGTACATATTTTCGACGTTCGTACGATATTCATGTCCGCCAAATTATATTCTTGCCTACAACGTTCTGCTGCCCTTATTCTACATAGTTGGTTCTTCTGGCAGCCATATCGTCATACGCGTTTTCTTCTATATAATCTCTATGAATACTTACATTTATTTAACATCCAATCGCCATCTTGTTGACAGGGATAGCAAAATCAATTTCTAAACTTGTAATAATTTTCTATATGGAATCTCATGAAAATTGTTTAGCTACTTGTTATTGTTGTAATGCTCAACACAGGTAGGTTTTATGTTCCTAATTTATAAAACATTAGTCAACTTACAAATAGTCCGGAAGTACAATTCAACGCGGATTCCAAACCACGGCTTAACTTCACTATTCACTTATCGATGGGAATTTTGGCTACGGATTAGCAGTTCGGTATTCTCAGTACAGAGAGGTCGAACTTCGACTGATGAGGTAGAGCCGGATTTACGTATAGGCCAAGTAGGCCCGGGCTAAGGGTGCAACAGGACTCTTTTGTGTTTAAAATACTGGAAATTTACAGCATCAGATATTTCCACCGCAAATTGGGAACTTCAGCAGAAACTGTAAAATTATATATATACAGGGTGGTCCTAAACTATATGTCAAAAATGTAAAGGCAGGTAGAGGGGACCTAAATAAGCAGATTTCGTATAGGAATGTGTGTGCGGTAATGACACATTAAAGCGCTAGCTTGTAAAGCAGTATGAATCACAGGAAACTGAAAAGACAAGTAAAGACAAAAGAAAACAAAAATTTATTAATAGTTTACAAGAGGTGCTCGAAAGAGCGGCCACCAACAGCGATACAAGATTCACAGCGACGGCGCATGGATCGGCGTACATTAGAAAAGACGTCAGGCATGTCGATCACATGTCCAGCAGCAACAGACAAGCGGGCAACAAGATCTTCTTCAGAAGTGACGGGACTCTCGTACACCAGGCTTTTAATATGACCCCAAAACAAAAAATCCAAGCAGGTTAAATCAGGAGGACGCGGTGGCCAGGGACCTGGACCGCCCCGTCCTATAAAATGCTGGCCGTAGACAGCGTCCAGGTGATTCCTGACGTTTCGACTGAAGTGAGCTGGGGCTCCATCGTGCTGGAACCACATTCGTCTGCGAACAGCTGGAGGAACATCGACGATCCGGCTGATTCCTATCCGGGAATCGCTCCCTGTACATCCTTTGAGCAGCTAATCCATTTCCTTGTGCAGCCCCATACATGAAATGCATGTCGGCCAGCTCCGCATTGGTGAAACGATGCATGCTGCTCGAGATCCGTGCGGGAAATGATGAATCCAGCTAGCGAAGCGCTTTTATACGCCGCAGTCATCAGCGCTCTCTACCGGCTCAAGGCGACATTACCGCACACACAATCCTATACGAAATCTGCTTATTTAGGTCCCCTCTACCTGCCTTTACATTTTTGACATATAGTTTATATAGTTTAGGACCACCCTGTA
>QLNU02014802.1:18649464-18666008 GCA_006491805.2 Dysdera silvatica
ATTCATTTATGGTCTCTAGGCCGAAAAAATATAATGATATATATATATATATATATAATTATATAGTTTCTAATGAAGTTCCAAATTCGCGGTAAAAATATCTGATGCTGTAAATTGTCAGTATTTTGAACACAAGAGGGTTCTGTTGGGTCCTAAGCTCGGGCCTACTTGGCCTGTACGTAAATCCGGTGTTACCTCATCAGTCAAAATTCGACCGCGCTCTACTGAGAATACCAAATTGCTCTTCTGTAGCCAAAATTACCATCGATAAGTGAATAGTGAAGTTAAGCCATGGTTCGGAATCCATGTTGAATTGTACTCTCGGACTCTTGGTAAGTTGACTAATCTTTTATAAATTAGAAACATAAAACCTATTGATCATACAACAACAACAACAAATAGTCAAACAATTTTCATGAGATTCCATACAGAAAATATTCCCAAGCTTAGAAATTGATTTTGCTATCCCCATTAACAAGATGGCGATTGGGTGTTAAATAAATGTAAGCATTCATAGAGATTATATATAAGAGAACGGCCATGACGATACGGCTGCTAGAAGAACCAATACTATGTAGAGTGAGGACAGAAGAACGTTATAGAAAAGTATAAAATTTTGGTCACGTGGTGGGCATAAACATCATACGAACGTCGAAAATATGTCTATATTGTGCTACATCCTACGGACCATAGACATACGCAGAAAGTTCGTAAGGGGGCTACTCAATAGGGGGGGGGTTACAATGCTACAACTCACATATTCCTATGCAAAATTTCATTGCAATGGGGGGGGGGTTAAACCCCCATTAACACCCACTTGCGTACGCAAATGCTAGAGGTGTCCGAAAAGAACATCATAGGGACATACCAAAACGAATATCCTACGAACGTCCGAAATATGTCCGTATTTTGCTACATCCTAGAGGCGTCCGAAATAAACATCCTAGGAACGTCGGAAATGAACATCCTACGGACGTTCCAAAAAGACGTCCTACGGAATCCCGAAATGAATATCCCACGGACGTACCAAAGAGGACGTCCCACGAACGTGCGAAATATGTCCGTATTTTGCTATATCCTATTGACGTCCAAAAGAAACATCCTAAAGACATGGGAAATGAACATCCTAGGGACGTTCCAAACGGACGTCCTACGGAAGCCCGAAATAAATATCCTACGGAAGTTCCAAAGCGGACGTCTTACGAACGTGCGAAATATGCCCGTATTGTGCTACATCCTGGGGACGTCCGAAATGAACATCCTACGGATGTTCCAAAATGGACGTCCTGCGGACTTCCGAAATATTTCTGCATTGCGTGTAGACAAAGATTATGGTTAATATTTATGATAGAGAAGATTAATATATAAGATTATGGTTATTAAAGTATGGACAGAAGGGACCAAAAAAGGACGTCCTGGGGACATTTTGTGCTATCCGGGTTAAAATGTTGTACTGTATACATATAGTAGCGTGCACACTTACACTCTATAAATATACATTAATTACTGTAATGTATACATATAGTGGAGTAGACGCACATTCACTCTGTAAGTATATATTAATTACTGTAATATATATTTACAGTGGTGTATCGGTATACTCATATTAGTACGCTTACATTGGTATATTCGTATATTTATATTATATTGGTATATCATATTTATATTATATACATTTTGAAATAAACTAGCCACAACATGATCTTCCTGACGTTTTCTTATGGATGACAATTGCTGGGCGTAGGGTTGCTTTTAGAAGAATTTTAGCTAGACATATTCTCTATTCTGCTGTCGAAAAGGAAGCTGGAAAAGACCATGGCAAGGCAATAACTCTCTTTCTTGAGGTCAGATTTAATTTTAGGTAATAACGTTAAAATAATTGTTAGTAAATAACAAATCATCATAAATAAATTTTATTACAATATTTTAGAAATATATTTGAACATTTGCAATTTTGGAAGACACTGAATTAAACTGAAATTATCCATTTATCCATGTATTGTTTGGTCGAATTGCAGCACTAAGAGGAAGACGTGCAATATTCGTTTGGAACTTACGGATAAAACTGGTTAGGTACTAGATAAAACATGATAATATTTTCAGGGCCAAAAAAAATAATAATAATAAATTTTTAAGTAAAATAATTGCTCATGCGGCCGTATTAATGAGTGAGGTTTTCACCTCTGTTAGCGATGTATTTCGTTATTTGTTTTAGATAGAGTGTCATATGGAATCTTGCCATGCTTACTTTACTTATTAAGAAATATATGCTATTTTCTGGAGTGGTTACGTCTGGGACTGCAGATGACGCTGCATGATGTCTCAGACATTTTTTATTGAGAGATAAACTGAGAATCAAGTAGAACATGGTATAATGTTAGTATCCCTTAGATATTCCAGTGTTTCAGTGCGACGTTTGCCGACTATGGATTGGCATTATCCTGCTGGAATGAAGCGTTGCTCACACCAGTAAGGAAGCCATAAGTCACACGAGTCATAAAGGAGATTGCTACAAGTTTCAAGATATCATCAACATACAGGCAAGCTGTTAAATTGCATACCAGACTGGATAGGCGCTGGAACGATACCAATCCAAGCAATGCTGGCCACAATTCATCGCAATGGAGGATAAACTTTGCCAATATTGCAAATTTACTGCAATTTCAATTTCATTCACCATATTATATTCAGACGATGTTCATAAATTGCATTTAAAAATAATCATGTCTTTATTTTGCACTTTTTTGCATTCAAGGTGAATCCTGAAAAAAGGAAGAGAAATTTCTCCGACTTCATTCAGGCTAAGGTGGTTATTTTCTTATGGTTGGGATTAGCAACAGAAAAACAGCACATTCTCCAAAAACTTCCCGGTGGGTATTGCTGCACCCCTGAGCTGAAGAGGATTGAGGACTTAGAATGTGCTTTACCAAACTTCATTCACTATACTGGTAAGAATTCTAACATCTACAACCACGGGAATTTATTTTTTTATGATATTTAGACTATGAGTTATTAATTAAAATATAATATTTTTTCTATTAGCTGTGTTATTTTCTCTATAGATTCTTTCAATATATTTTTTTCAAAGGATTCAAAGAAATTTTAATTAATCGTTTACATTAAAGGTTACTGACACTGTTCAAGCCTGGATTTTCAGGTTGAGTGGAGCATGTTGAGATATGTTTCAGATATAGGTCATTATCTTTTATCAGGAACCAACCAAAGTAAAAGCCAAGTGAACACAAAAAGTTGCCTTGTCTTTATACTGTTAATCATCTGGTGGCAGGATCATTTATTAGCGGAAAATGTTTTGGAAGCCTAGAAATAAAAGGAAAAGTAAAAAAAGGAGGAAACTTTATCAAACCCCACTCCTTAAGAACTTAAGGACTGGGGTTTGATAAAGCCTTCCACACATTACTAAAGCTGGCAATAGATCTGTGATCGTTAACAAGTTTGTTTGGCTGTGAACAAATATGAAGGATTTCCAGAAACTTTGACTTCAAAGGCGGGCGAGCTATGTTAACAAATACAAAACTTTGGTGAAACTTCATAAGATATGAAGGCACAATATGGCCTTATCGTTCTATCTTCTTTCTTAACCTTTTTAACAGTTAGTAGCAGCTTAATTTAGCAACGATGCTCACCAAGATGTTACTATGATTGTACTAAGCAACGGCTATGGAAACCATAACATGTTATTATTATGATATTATTTTAATAATCTTGTTTTGTAACGTAAAATCACTGCACCTGGCCACCCATTTACTACTTACTCCAGATTGCCAGTTGCAGTTAATGATCAACTCCTTAGTAACTCTATATCATCCACTTGGAAAAACCTTTTGGGTCTCACGGCTGAAGACGTCTCCACAAATACGCTTTACTCCTCCGCCCAATCAAGTTTCCAACCGACGTGATGGCAACACCGACCAACAGCACGGACATAAACAGAAGCCGCCATTCGCTCTGACGACGGTAGCTGGTTAACGCTATCGAAATAGCTATCAGCAGTATTATCGTGTTAATGATTTTATCTAACTGCACCATAAAAATTGTTTTGCATTTATTTCTATTGATCAGTGCAGTGTGTCGCTATTAAACTATTTACTCCAGATTGTTGATTCACATCGTTATTTAGCCTATCGGAATATATTCTGAATACAACAGCACAAAAACACTGGAACTCTATCACTGTTGCGGCGTGCTGATCCGTGTCTTTATATTCCACAATCATTCCGCGTTAAAACTCATCTACTCTTATAACGTTTGCTCGTTACAAGCTGCATCAGCAGTGAAACTATATATCTTTCGTTCCCTGCATACGAGACTATCTAGGAATAACTTCAAGTCCAAAATATTGCAGAAACTTTTCAAAACAATAAGGTTGCAAAATTAATAAAGCAGTTGAAGGTCCATATTACATTTTAAAGCAATTAATTTTAAGAATAGACTTAATTTCAGCACAAATTCTTAATTTGCGCCTATTTTCGGATCACTCTAGAAATACATGAATTCGAATTACGAGCGAACGTTTACCAAGCTAGAGCCCTGGTTGCAGCGGACGAAAGCGGACTGTCAGACCCTTATGTCCGCATCGTATTCTACAATACATACAAGGAAACGCAAGTATGATTTACTTATTTATTCTCAAACCAAAGCTCTCTGACCCAGGTATTGCAAATTTGGATATCATAACCCTTCCCATATTCAGCACGAAACAACGAAAGCGGCTAGCAATTGACCACGAATAATTTAAGGTACAGAACCTCAAGGACTGGTCATTCTACATATTAATGGGCAGAAGGATTTTTTCCTTTTATCTAACCAGGTTAGGAATTTGTTTAAAAAACTATTCTTCTCATCAGTTTCACGCATATTAAGTGGTTTTTGAAATACATTTCTTTTGCACTGTCCTTTAAAGAAACTTTTGACATTCATAATAGACCACCAAGTATATATCAGGCGAATGTAATCACTTGTATCTTGATAATGTTGCAAGTCATTTTTTTCGCTAAACTGATGTAAACCCTCAATAACATGATCATTAAAAATTTGTATCATTAATACTTCACATTCTGTCGCTCAAAGTTTGTTTGTATTAATGCCTTTAAGGTTATTCCATAAGCAAATGTCAATAAATGTTCCGTTTCAATTGAATGCAGCTTTTTTAATGTCCCAAAACAAGCAGTTTCTGTAATGTGATTATTTTCGAAATTAGGATAATACATACACTGACCTATGTTCTTTTGGTTTAACCAATTATTTCTGATGCATTTTAAAATATGTACAGAGTCTGTAGAAAAGAATAGTGGCCTATAAAATTTGATGGGTGTTTATAAACGAAGTCATGTTTAGGAGGAACGTTGAAAAAGGACATAGCTCTACCATTAATCGCATTATTATCAGAACTCACACATATTGTTTTGAAACCAATTTCTTCCAAGCCTACCTAGTATTACTTTTTTAATCACAATAAATTTTTAGCATCTATTTTTTGTATTTACAATATGTGTGCAACACCTTTGTATATTGATAAAATACTTTGCACCATGTAAACATATGCACTAGTTGCATATTTTTCACTATCGTGTGCATGGCCAACAATATTCCCTCCCTTTAAAACCATGACAGGTTTAATGTGAATTTCATCAATCATTAAATAAATAGTTAAATCTTGGGACTGCAATGTTTAATAATGTTGCTTAATGTAAGATAAAAATTATGCCAAACTGTTCAATATCTCGGTTTATATATCTGGGTGAAACTACTTCATTCACGTCAATAAAACATATACAAAGTTTTATCTTTTTTAATATGAAATGTATCATATTTACTAATCCCCCCCCCTTTCTTAAGCATAGTAATTTATACAATATAGCCGTATGCTTAGCAAGACGATACTTACCTAGAACTTTAGGTACTTCGAATCCATTCCTCTTTATAAATTTATCCACTTCTTTCCTAGTTCTGCATCGTGAGGGAAATTAAACATAGACACACGTGGGCCATTGCTATAATTGCCGCGGAAACCAAGAGGTGAACAACGATATGGCATTGCTTTTCCAATACTTCCGTAGACAGAAAAATACTCAAGGAAAAGTATACAGAATGCTAATGCAAAATTTTACAGTGAATTGCGGCAAAAGCATTCAAAATACTCTTTACGCGATCACAACACAACGCAGAACATGGACTACAGAATCGGCCATGTTGGAACTTCCGGTTTTCAGTGTGTAGGCTTTCAATATAGGGGGCGCTGGCTTAAGCCCCCTTTTTCTGCGCCAGTGTTACACTAGCATCTATATCCTGACATGAATCCCAGGAAAATGATGCATTGCGCATGCCCACGGACTTTGTCGGATTGTCGATGCTCCTGAGCCTTACCTAAGGGGGTGGTACAAGAATTGAAGAAATATTGTACTTCGACAAATACATTACGACTATAATCGTAAACAGAGAAGAATAGTAAATTAGTGTTGACGTTTTATCCTGCTTTGGATCCCAATATGTTAGGTATTTTCCTTCTTTTTTTTTTTTTTTAAATGAGTGTTACGATGTGACTGAATTTGTAAATGCATTCCATTGAATACGTACCTTAGGATATTGGCGTAATCTGGTAGGAGCTCCTGCCCCCAACACCGGTTTTTTTAGAAAAGAGGCAAAATCGTACTTTCCCCCGTACAATTATATATGAACTATATAATATTGTCTTACTTTTGCGATTCAGCAATAACACAAATTGGGAACGCAGCACGTAAAATCTTGCGAAAGAGATTAATACAATAACAGAAAATTCGGTAAATATTCACGTTATCTTTTATGATTTTCACGGTCCTAAGAAACATATTCATTGAAATACATGTATAATATGGCGGGGCACTTGACCCCCCTTCACTTTTTTTTTTAGAACAGAGGCAAAATCGTATTTATGCTATATTTAACTCTTAGTTGTAAACATCACGGGAATCTACTTACGTTTTCAGTCACATCATAATCACACAATAACTTTCACACTAGCACTCCTTAGCAAAAAGTGTTACGTTGGGATCCATAGCAGGAGTTAAACGTCATCACTAATTTACGATTCTTTCTCTGTTTACGATTATTTGTTTGTTTGTTTATTTAGGTGTTTTATGGCGCAAGAGCGATTATAGTCGCAACGCATTTGTCGAAGTACGACGTTTCTGCAATTTTTGTACCACCCCCAAGGGAAAGTCTCAGAAGCATAGACAATGAAGTCCGTGGGCATGCGCAATGCATCATTTTTGTGGGATTTATGTCTGGATATAGATGCTAGTCAGTTACAGGGGAGCGTGCGCTTCCTTCAACAAATTTACACTCAAATTTACACTCATTACCCAAACCCTACAATAATTTCCACAAAATAGCTCAAAATCGGATGTCGAGATTCCCCCCCACCCCACCACATGCCGAGTAAATTTCGAGACTTTGAGATTATAATGCCTAGCCATTTGATTTCTGTTTCTAAAACATAACCTTTTCTTAGTGATTTGACTTGCATTATATGGAAATGTGTCTTTTAACTGTTAAAATTCATTCGATTTTTAAAAATACTTGGATATATTTTAGGTCGTCCCTAAAAGTCTGAATCCTACGTGGAATGAGCTACTGATTTTCGAATTAGTTCGGATATATGGAGATGAACAAAAAACAAAAGAAAGTCCTCCGACTTTCGTCGTGGAAGTCTTTGATTACGATAAACTGGTATGCTCCATTATTAATCCTGATGTCAGTACAAGGTTGTACAAATCTTTTTCTATACCATAATTGAATTTTCGGTTTTCCAAGAAATGTAAATACTTTGTGTGGCATCAATTTTTGTAGTCTTGTATCTCTTTTCTAGAAACGTGTTTGAGTACGTGCTTTATCAAAAAACTTGTAAACATCCATCTGAGGCATTTCTATATGTCTGCCAAAGATTAGAATTCTAGGCAAATTTGCCTGATGTTTTATCTCACAGAATTAATATATTTACACTGAATACATATATTAATGGAAACTGAACTAGTCATGGACTAATAGAAACTGGATTTCATGATTAACTGGAAACATAATTAACGTTATTTGGGGTATCGTTTTCTGCGAAAAATATAACCAGATGATTTTATCTTGACTAACATCAACAATTTCGTAAATAATTTTTTATTCATCGTAAGTCTAAAAATGATCTTTTCTCAGTTGCTTTTGAAATGATGTTCGGTCTTCTCCGATCCAGGTCCCTCCAAAAACTTGCCCTAGACATTTTTCTTTTCTTCCCATGCTATAATCGGACACTGACTAAATGATATACTCATACAGTGGATTAGTGATTTAATTCTATTATTTTTCAGAGTAAATCCAAACTCATTGGTAGAGCTTTCATTTGCCCCACAGTCCAGTTGGAACGAGATGACAACTACCATTTACCTGTTCTTCAGTGGCACGAGTTATCCTTGAACGATGAACATTACTCCGGTGATATTCTTTTATCGCTTCAGTTGGAACAGGTGAAATATATTAAGTTCCATGATGGAATTTCAACTCATTGTATCTTGCACCAAAACTGATTTATTAAATGGTAATCTAAAAATTTTGACAATGTCTCATTAGAGGGATAATCTGAAAGCATTTACTTCTTTTCTTGGGAGTGCAATATACTGGAGTACGCAAGGGGGGATTGATAAGGCTTGTAGCCCCCATTGCGGTGCAATTTTAAATATATCCATATGAATATATGGAGTGGTAACTCTGTACCTCCCATCGAACGTATAACTCTACTTATAAACATTCTGCGTACGCCTATAGTACAGCATAACTCCGAATATTCGAAATTGGTTTAACCAAAAAATGCGCTGTTACACTTACTATATTTTAGCAGACGCTCGTTCGATATTTTTGGTAAACACCCTTATTTATTTCCTAGTGTTCAATAGAGAAATTAATACAAATAGTGGATATTAGACATAAACAAAGATTGCATAGTGGTAGTGGCGCCCATATGTGTAATTCCAGGGAGGGGGTCTGAGAAAAATTGCCTTCTTCTCAAGACTGTCAAACATTTTAGTGAATGTACAAGATACTAAAATGCTACAAAAATAATTGATACTGCTTGACAATTAGTAATGAGCTAAAAAGTACCTTATTTTAAAATGAACCTGTAGAAATTTCGGAGTAAATGCATAGCAGAATTCAGCAAATCAAATTTTTGAACGGCTAGGGGAAGTTCGGGCGCCCACGCATAGTGGACATGTACAAAGACATCGGGCTATCTCCGAAGTAGATAACATCTACACAGCCTACATAGTCGAGACACATTTATGCGACTACTTTTATGGCCCTCTGAGTGAGCGAAGGTCACATATATATATATTATTGGAATAAACTACTCGACTCGTAGAAACAAATTAAAAAACGAAGTTGCATAACAAACATCAATTTAATAGTTGCGAACCACATATATCAAATATCGTAAAACTAGATTAATACGTAAATTAACCTGCTTGATTATTTAAGACTTGACATGGCACGGCCATGAGAATTGACAAAGAAGAGCTTACTTGGTTCTTCAGACTGATATCAGATACAAAATTAGTAGTTATTCTCTCCGGCAACGTCATCTTTCACTAAGTCTTGAATAGTATCGTGATTGCTGATGGGCCATCAGAGGAAAATCAGGGGTAATTTTTCTCTTATTAGCAGCATTGACGCTTGATGTGTCATCAACACGTAACGTAATTGAAATGTCAGAGGGTGGTTACTGATGGGTATCAGATGCATTCATGATCATAGAGAACCCCTAGCAACTTGAGGTCCTCTCAGTCCAGAATCTGGCCCTGCGGTGGCGCAGTGTGGTAACGCGTTCTCCTATTGCGCGGCTAATCCGGGTTCGACTCCCAGCAGTGCAAAAAGAACGCTTACTCAGAGATCTCATAAAGATCGCACTGCTCACTGTAGTCCGGGGTTTGGTTCCCTAGGCCTTAAGAGGTTCGGATTCCTCGGAAAACAGTAGGTCCCGGCGCAGCATGACCACTGTAGTCTTTGAGCCGTAAAACCAAAAAACAAACAAACAGTCCGGAATCTAATCAAGCTCTCGCACTTCAAATTCATTCGGATCACTTTCTCTCTCTCTTCTCTCCACAAACTACGTCATCATAGAGTCCCCACTTTCCAGGAGCTTTAAGGCCGCGTCCACACATGCAACAGAACATTGTATCGTAACACCGTCGCGTATCAAATCTGGACCGCACTCCGTAACAGGACACTATAACGTTTCCCCGTCGCTTCAAAGGAATGTCACGGTGCTATGTTGTAACCCATGTTCCTGTATTTGGGCCGGTTTACGAACAACAGCGTTTTGTCAGTGTAGGCTGGATATCGGGATGAACTGATGGGACGCAGTCATGTTACGCACTGACGATATGCGGCGATCTTCGCCCGGTAACATCGTTGCGTAACACGAGGTGTTACGCGACGATCTTTTGTTACGATGTTTTGTTGCATGTCTGTACGCACCTTATGGTGATCTCTTCTTTAGCTCCCTCTTTATCACGCACAGCTAATTGCCTGCGACTGGTTGAGAGTCTTCCCATCGCAGATCCGCTTAAGCAGTTCCTGAAGTAATTACGCAACTTTTTAAAGGTCCCGTCAATCTTTTTTCTTCGAAGCAGATCCTCTACCCTACCTGTCCCAAGGGCTTCTTCATTCTCGTTCAACACCAATTTAAAGATCTGGTGTTTTGAGACGGATCGGCGCCGGACCTATTCTCATGGGAAGATAATGCCGCGCATCTGCGTTCTGTCTGCATCAGCAAATATTAAAAATATAAAATAATGTTATGATACAAGCATATAGTATAACCATAACGCTATCAGCTAATATCGGAAAGGAACATCGCATACAACACATGCGGAGAATGACTCAATAAAATGTTAGATGATTGTTATAGATATCTAGAGCCATTTTGTCTGAAGCGCATCCGACAGATTCTACAGAATGCGTAGTGGAAGATCCATAGAGCGAACAAGACGATCGAGGTGGTACCACAGATTCTAGATTGGGTTCATGTCAATTCTAGCCATGTGACACATCGAGTTCTTTTGCTGGAAAATCTCGTTCGTCCCAGAGAAGACAAGCAACATGTATTGGTGTGCGTAATCTTCAAGGATGGATTCATTACCAAATCGGCAAAAGGTGCCTTCCACAGATATTGGTGTGCCCAGACAATACCACGAAAACATTCCTCAGACCATAACGCTGCTACCACCAGCTTGTCTTCTTCCAGCAAGGGTTGCAGAATATTTGTTCTCCCATGTTTCTCACTTGGCAAACCAAAGCCCATCCTTTTGATAAAGCAGAGAACATGACTTTTCATGATCAACGGAGGTCCGATTTTGATGCTGCCATGCAAATTCAAGCCTTTTTTTGTCGATGCATTATGATATATGTAGTGACTATCCATCTGCTTTGGAGCCCATACGCAGCAGGGTTAGCTAAACTGCTGTTTTAGATAAGCGTTTGGTAGCCCATGGTTCAGTTTGGCAATGCGTTGCTCCATTGTAGCGTGTTGGACAGCTATCACGCACCTTCATAATTGACGTTCGCCTCTCACATCAATGATACGTGATGCTTCGCAGTTTTCACGTGGGTTATTCGGAATAGTGTCATTTGCCCAATCACGATGCACTTTTACAACAACAGCATATGAACATTTCACAAACTGCGCTGTTCCAGAAATATTGCCACCCCAAAACTGATAATCATCCCTTTTTACAACGCTGATAAATCTCTCCTTTCATTCACTGCAGCAACGAGTTATAGGTTTGCAGAATGTTTACATCTCACTTCATATACCCACCAGCCTAGCTCATGACATGTGCCTTGTATCATTGTCTAGGCGCTGCTGTCATCCAAAATAGGACATGATCACATTAATGTGACTAGATTGTCTATAAAGAAACTCACATGCACAATAATGACATATATTTATACGTTTCAGCCACTGTTATAGGCTAAAAATTGACAAAGTCTAAAATTAAACATTTATACTTTTTTTCATTACTTGTTTATTACGTGAGCTCACTTGAAAAATATTTTTTTCCAGCTTCGTTTATCAAATTTGAAAGGCAGAGCTTCTATTTTGGAAACACAAGCAAAACAAAGTGGTGTTCTTACTATCCCAGAAGAAATTCGACCGATACTGTCCACATATAGACTTGAAGTACGAGAAGTTTTGTATTTTGTGTATGTGTGTTCCAAATACTTCTGATGAGTCCTATTTGATCTAAGTCGCTGGAAATAACAAAAAATTAAACTTGCAAATACATTACCAGTAAAAAAGTTATACGTCTAGAATTAAAGTTGGAGAAGTTTCTGATATAAAAAAAACCTTTATATTCCAAAAGTGATATCAATTTCTATCCGTTGCATTAGGTTTAAAAAAAGATAGAATAAAATTTTAATAGTTTAATCGCTGATCAATTCACAGTACCAGTGGACAATATTTTTTTATTTCTGCGGCAGGAATTGTGTTTATTCTGGAAAAAATTAATGTCCTGATTTCAGAAATACCATCGACTTTCATTCGTCACATTTTTATCCCAAAATATTCCTCATTGAAAGTTTGTCGGTATTAACCAATGAGGAAACAGCAAGATATATATTTCATATCTTTCAAAGAAAATGTTCTGGTTCTTAAAGAAAATAACAACACGCTGATTCTAAAAACGCCAATAACACTTTTATCTTCATGTCCGGGTAACGAAAAATTTTCTTAAAATATTTCCTTCTCTAAACTATGCTTTACACATTGAATAAACGTTATCAGGGCGCAGCAATTCAAAAATTATAGGGGCTCAAGCATCTTTAAAAAATATGTGATTCGACGTTAAGAAGAACAATGTAGTATTTTATTATCTAATGGGGGGGCTTCAGCCCCCTAAGCCCTCCCTACCTCTTCTACGCCACTGCCATGCATAGATATAAAGACCTATTGGGTAAGAAAAATATCGTTATACGATATATAGAAACTTTTCCCTTAGTTAGTGCCTTATTTACACAGGGGCAGCTGCCTCTAGCCGCCGATTCAGAGGGGCCTCCTTAAATCCTAAATTTAGTCCAGTACATTCGTAAAAATTTTAATATTTTATGGGCAGTCCAGAGACTTTTCGGGGTTTTAAAAAATCCTCTTTATTGGTTCCTTTCCCTTAAGACCAAGAAAGCATATCTAGATAATGCTTTATATCTATCTCGGTTTTATAAACAAAATTCATTCACTTATGTATGTTTAATGATAATAAACATGGTAATCAGAAATCTGTCGTGGGTACAGGAGGGGTTGGGGCCCCTTCATGACTGTCTGCCTTGGGCCCCAGAATTTCTAAGTCGGGCCCTGCCCTGAGTTCCGAAATATGCTCATAAATTAACTCAATGCGAATTAAGTCAGTAGTTTCCGAACTTTTCTGAACGGCGCTCGCTTTTGACAAAATTTAGGAAAATGAACATTTTCAATCAATGTAACTGTTAAAGTACTAGAAGTTAAAGGAATAACAGTTCTTAAGCAAGCAAATTCTTCAAATACTTATAAAGGTTTCACATTTCAAAAACTTTTTGGGATCCGAAATATGGAAAACATTAGCTTGAATATTGCTACTAATAGAAAATCGTATTAGGTAGGGCAAGTGTCGATTCCACAGCTCATTATTTATTAATTGTTATTTGCAGGTATTGTTCTGGGGAATAAGAGATCTGAAAAAGTTCCGACTTCAACGTATACGGAGGCCACGAGTTGACATAGAATGCGGAGGTCAGGTTTTGCAATCGTCTGTTGTCCAGTATAAAAATCATCAGAATTTTCAACAGCCTGTGAAATTTATGGACCTCGTAAGGAGAAAAGATATTTCAATTCCTGTTGCTTTATTGTATTTGCTGTTTCTCTTCACAGATTTCGAAATATTAATCTGTTAGCAATAATGTACAGAAATCAATATTGAAAATTTGAAGTCCCCTACTGTGGCGCAGTGTGGTAACGCGTTCGCCTAGTGCGCCGTTAACTCGGGTTCGACTCTCAACAATGCAAAGAACGCTTACTCAGAGATCTCATAAAGATCGCACTGCCCATTGTAGTCCAGGGGTTTGGTTCCCTAGGCCTTAGGAGCAGGGCTGCCCCCCAAAGGGTACACGCTATGTGAGCCGCGTACTCCCAAGGAATTTTGAAAAATACCGAGTATGCATCGTGTACTCTCAGGAAAGTTTTTGTATTTGCTGATTTTTTGGGCAACTTTCAACAAAGTTCGGCCATTTTTTTCTTTCTTTCTTTCTTTCTTTCTTTTTCTTTTTTTTTTTTTCTAGTCATTTACAAACTTGAAGGGAAACAAATGAGGAAAAACATCCTGAACTCCCCCAAGCCTCAAAATAATATCCTGCGTACGGCTAGGTGAGGAATGAAAAACTGATGACAGTGGTAACTGCCACCTTGGGCTTGGATAGGCGATAAACGACCAGTCAAATGCCAGTCAGCGCGGCGCGATGACGTCACCAAGTCCAGTAACCCCTGCTTAAGAGGTTCGGATTCCTCGGAAAATTGTAAGTTCAGAGGTTCGAATCCCTCGTAAAATTGTAGCTTCAGAGATCCGGATTCCTCGGAAAAGAGTAGGTCCCGGCGTAGTATAACCATTGTTGTCCGTGAGCCGTAAAACTACAAACAAACGAAAATTGAAATCCCGCCATATGTATTTCAGAAGACGTGCTGTAAATATTTCTTACATGTGAATCTGAGCGAGATTTTATGATAAACTTCAAGATGAACAAAATAAAAATTCCATGGCTTCCAAAAAATATAATTTTGAATAACACGAAATGCAAAGAAGACAAAAGAAGGGGAATGCAAATCGTATTTAATCTATATTATTCCTATTCTTGATAAGTTAAATTTTTACTATTCCTGAGGAGTTAATGTTCAAATATTCTTGAAAATTTGACGTCCAAGTAGTCTTGAGAATTTAACGTTCGAGTACTCTTGGGAATTTAACGTTCAAGTACTTTTGAGAATTTAACGTTCGAGTCGTCTTGAGAATTTAACGTTCAAGTGGTCTTGAGAATTTAACGTTCAAGTATTCTTGCAAATTTAATGTTCAAGTATTCTTGCAAATTTAATGTTCAAGTATTCTTGAGAATTTAACGTTCATGCATTCTTGCAAATTTAATGTTCAAGTATTTTTGAGAAATTAACGCAAGCATTCTTGCAAATTTAATGTTCAAGTATTTTTGAGAATTTAACGTTCAAGTATTCTTGAGAGTTTAACGTTAAAGCATTTTCGAGAATTTTGCGTTCAAGCATTCTTGAGAATTAACGTCTGGGCGGTCTTGAGAATTTAACGCAAGTATTTCCTGCAAATTTATCGTCCAAGTAGTCTTGAGAATTTAACGTTCGAGTACTCTTGGGAATTTAACGTTCAAGTACTTTTGAGAATTTAACGTTCGAGTCGTCTTGAGAATTTAACGTTCAAGTGGTCTTGAGAATTTAACGTTCAAGTATTCTTGCAAATTTAATGTTCAAGTATTCTTGCAAATTTAATGTTCAAGTATTCTTGAGAATTTAACGTTCAAGTGTGTTCTTTCTAGCAACTACCCGAGCAGGAAATTTATCGCCCTCCATTAACTATTCGCGTTGTTGACTGCGGAAATTTCGGCATGTCTTCTACTATCGGCGTTCACATTATCAAATGTCTTCAGAAATACATGCTTGAGCTTGAAGATGAAGAAGAAAAAAATGGTATGTTCAATAATTGGTTTCTTCCTTTAAATGAATTTATTCGGCATGTTAAAGAGATACGTTCATAGATTTTATGAAATTATATACAAAATTTTTTTTTATATACAGGTACTAAGTTGCTACGTTATTATTTACATTTATCTAGAAATATGTTTCACCCCTTCTTCCATCTAAACTTCAAATTTCATTGAGGACATCATTGGTTCTATAGATACGCTATTTACTTTATTATTTATTTTAACACAACTCAACATAACGAACGCTATGTTATGGATCCGATATAACCTAATATTACGAATTCTGCAGATATATTTTGTCATAACAATGACATTAGCTTATTTGTAACACTTGCGTATATCTAATTTTTTTACCGCTGTAAAGCAGACAGGTTTTAGCCGCAATTGTCTTATGTTACATTTGAGGCATAAGTACATATGTACTTACATGAATAAAGTCTTATGGGCAAGCAACCTTTGTGACAAGGGAAGGAGCTCTTTTCTTATAACTATCTTCTTTAAATTTCAGCTTTCAACTATTGCCGTATTGTTACCTGCTTCTAACGGTAGTTAGGCGTGTACTGTTACTATAGAATTATACAAACAATTATTAGAAATTTCTGAGAAGGATCAGAATAATTATTATTTTACTTAATTAAATGGTAAATGAGACACGCTTCTTTTACCAAGACAACCCTCCCTACATGTTCATTTCACGATATACTGTGTTTATAGTTTCCAGACGTTTGTGTATACTGAGAAATGTGTATAATCTCACA
>QLNU02014802.1:18666108-18715181 GCA_006491805.2 Dysdera silvatica
GTCAGTCCTCCAAATTGATTTCATACCTTCCCTTTGCAGTCATTTCTAAAAACAACCGTATATCCATCATATGTATCACTCAAACATTTTTGCTGAAGCTCTCGATCTAGAAACTTCAGTCAACTGCTCTGGACACTTGTTGTCTGTATTGCGCTTACTGCTAAAATTTAATATGGCCTGCCTAGATAAAATTCAAACACTTCCTATAAATCCATTCATTACTTCTCTCATTTCATACAAATTTAATCACACATTATCCAACATTTAAACACCCTCATTTGGGGATAAACGAATCTTTTCGTAGGAGAATCATTTAACATGGTAATCTGGGCTAGGCATTGCAGGGGAATGTTTCCCAGTCGTTTATATGGTAAAAATTCGTTATGAGGTACACAATTTTACCTTGAATGTTCAAAAACAATAACGGCAGAATATCGAAGAAACAAATATGTTTTTTTTTTCATTAAACATATATATATTTATATACAGTAAAAGAGTGGGTTTTGTTTGTTTTTTTATTTAATTATCAATTTATATGCTCGTGAGTGTTTATTATTTATTTATTTGTTTTAAAAAGATAATTTTCAAATTTCGTCCTCATATGTATATTGAAAAATGTTTATGTAATTTCTAAAAATTTTTCATAAAATGTCAGATTTTATACTCTCAACTACGTCTCGGCTGCTCTGTCTTCCAAATATCTTTACACAATTGTTTTAAATAGAAATTGTGCTTCATAATCATTTACTTGAGAATAGCGATAAAATTGCAATTTTCTTATATGCTCTAATATCTCTCTCTCTTCTCCATAGGCGTGCGCAGAAAGTTCATAAGAGGGTTATAAGCTCAATGTGGGATTACAGAGCTACAGTTCGCATATTCCTATGTTAAATATACAAAATTTCATTGCAATGGGGGTTACAACCCCCATCAACACCCCCCTCTGGTATTGCCAGGCTCTTTTTCTGCCTATGCAGAACACAAAAAGTTTATAAATTTTAGACTGACTACAACGGATATAATATTGATAGTGCGCGTTCACAGTTTTGAAACGCATATTATTTTAAGTTGCGGAGATTTCTTTCTACTTTAATGAGTTATAATAAGGATAAAATAAAAAGGTTTTATATTTTATAAATTTAATACTGTAATGTTTCAATTTCAATATTAATATTTTAATTTGAATGTTAAAAACTATCAAATAAATAAATGTGCATTGTTTCTAACATCCTTTTATTTTATTTAAAACTTTTCTTTTAAGAAAAGCAAATTTTTTACAAGACGGATACTGGCTCCACACTTTCAAAGCATACGATTATAGATTTTGAAAAGCAGAGATCGAAGACCATCGTAGAAAGACGATCATCCTCGCTTAAAGTGAGCATTGTTAGATATTTATTATTGAAAAAAAATGAATAATATTATAATTTGCTGCATTTATGTGTTTTGAATGAGAGCCATTCAAAAATTAATTTCAAATTGAAAAAAGTTCTTAAGTGATTTTTATAATCTGCACTTTAATAAGTTAAAATCGCTTTATTTTGTGCATTAACTTTTTAAGGAATTCAATTTGAGCGAATAAACTTTTTTTGCTTTAAAAGTTTTCGTATTTTATGTTATTTTATTTTATATTTTCTCTCTACAAAAGTATATGCCGGAGACACAATTTGTATCTAAACACATTGTTTGTGTATACAGATACTATATAAGAGAAGGTGGGCGATGCGCTGCGTAATAAACTACTTAGAAACGAAAATACTCATAAACGTAGTTTAATATGAACTTCAATGACTTTTTCGATTGTTTCGAAAGGGAAGGTGCCCCACGTTCTTCAGGAAGTTACATTATTTCTGAAGAAGGTGTGACGTTTTCCCCACCGAAACAATTGTAAACATAGTCGTTACAGCTCATATTAAACTGCGTTTATGTGAATTTTCATTTTTAAATATATTAATACATATTCAGATATTATCATAATGAATAAATAAAAATAATTGTACTTTTAACAAACAGTTATTTCGACACTGGCGTAAGGTTTAAAAACACGACGTTTCGGGAGCCAACTGCTCCCTTTGTCAAGTGAAGGCAGAAAATTTTTAACGTTGTTGGAAATAATACAGGTAGACAAGCCTGATGGAGTAAAAGAAGAAGAGGAAGAATATAAAGATTGGTGGACAAGGTATTTCAACTCTCAAAATACTTCTCTGGTAAGAGGTTTCTTTCATAAATAGGTGACTTTTTCTTTCTTTATTTCTTTTTTTCATGTGGTAAATTCATCACATTTTTTTACTCTCTTTCAGGGAAAAGGAATTTCAGGAAAATCGCAGAAGCATAGTTTAAGACATATGAGTAAACATTATTTTCTTCATATTTATATTGATTAATATACTAGATTAACTTAATTCTGGTATCTTTTAAATTTACTTTATTTCAGAGAAATGGTATTTATCGATACAATTACAAAACAATTATTAACTTCAATGCAACTGTAGATTGTCAATGAATTTTTTAATTATTATAGAGCAATGAAAATTATTACTTTTTTAAATATTACGGAACATTGAAAATTATGAATTTTTTATTATTATGGAGCAATAAAAATTATGAATTTTTAATAAAGCTTCGAATCACAATAATTTGAACTATAAATTACCCTCTACCTCTCTTACACTCCCACGCTTTCTCTCTCTCTCTCTCTCTTCCTCCCTCCCTCCCTCTCTAACCAATAAAAACTTTTAGTTAACAAAAAAATTAAACAAATACATCGCTAATAACCTAATTATTAACACACAATAATCGTAGTTAAAATGTTAATATAATTTGTAGATGTTTCGATGGCACGTAGCTATTTTTTTCTCAGAACAGCAACAACTAATCTGTTGGCTAGCAATGCCAGCCGACATTGTCTTCTTGCAAAGCATAAATCCGTTGGTTGTAAAAATTAAATAACCGGAAAGTGTAAGTCTTTGGCAACGTCTCTTGTGGTAACATCAGCAAATAAGGGGAAAATTCTAAGTGGGAGTGTTTATGTACCATCAGAAATGCTGAAGTGTTAAACAATTAATTAAACCGTAAAAAATTGTGAAATTAATGAACAGCCCGTGGGGAACAATATTTGTAATATTCTGAGAAAAGCATACTTTCACCAGAATCATTCATGGCGTCTTTGGCCATTTGAAAATTGTGAACTACTTTGAAAAGGTTTAGGTCCAAAGGACCTGTGAATCTTTACAAGCAGCTCGGTATTGGAAAGGGCAAAGCGGTGGTTTTCCTGCCAACAGTGTTCGGCAATTGAGGATATTTTATGTCTTTTATTTGTTTATTAGTTTCATGCAGTGTATCGCTGTATGATTTAAGCAATCACTCTCATTAAAATGTGTACTGCTTTAATTTAAATTACATTGCTTCCGTTTTCTTTTGTCATTGCTGTTATATTCTTTTTCTTTTTGTTGTTTTAGATCCCAGATATTCTATATATTATTCAAGAAACACAACCAAAGGTAGAATTAATATCGGTAGTACTCTTAGTGACTTTCTAGCTAAGGGTAATCGCGATCAATCCATCGTGGAGAAATATGAAGATAGAATTGCCGATCTTGAATCTTTGATCAAGGTTCGTTTCAGACATAGACACATTCTATGGTTCATACGTTTCTAACGAAACTATGTAATTTGAAATAGTGAATACGGTAAAGACTAGGTAACTGGTTCTATGTATAAAAGAGCAAACAGAAACAACAAATGATCGCAGTTAAAATTATTTAACAAAGCTGTTGACAGCTATTTCGATGGCTGATCCGCCACCATCCTCAGAACATTTATGACTCTTTTTACGTACGTGGGCGTGAAGTGATGCCAAAATCGTGATCACAAATTAGCAAACTGAGAGGTATCTTTAAGGATGGCGTCTCTTGCTGTAGAATGTGATGAGACGCCACCCCTAAATTACAACTTGTAAACACCTCTCAGTTCGCTAATTTGTGATCATGATCTTGGCAACGCTTCACGCCCACGTATGTAAACAGATTCATAACTGTTCTGATGATGGTGGCGGATCAGCCACTGAAATAGCTTTCAACAGCGTTATTAAATAATTTTAACTGCGATTATTTGTTGTTGTTTACTCGCTCTTTCATAACTTTACGCAGTGTGTCGCTCAAATGGTTAACTCAAATGGTTCTATATAATTTTTTTCATATTAGATTTATCCTTGTGAACTAGAAAAAGTCGGAGAATTTGGTGACTTCGAAGAGTGGATGCATTCTTTCCATCTCTACAGAGGAAAGCAAAAGAAACTTGCTTTCAATGATGAAAAGAGAAAAGCTGGAGTGTTTAAAGTAAGTTTGTTTAAATAAATTCGTACGTATTCTATTAGTAGAAAAGAAAATTGAGTAACTTATATTTTGCATTCGAAAATTCTTTTCCTAGGGCTCGTTTAAGCTTTATAAATTGCCTCTTCCTTATGGAGCGCATGATCCCTATTTATTACCCTCCAGCAGTGGAGATAATGGGAGTTATTTTGTAGGTACACCAAACAATGGTCGACAACAAATATTGGTCCGAATTTACATTGTCAAGGTCTGTCATATTTCCTTTTATTCTAAATATTTGTGTCTTTTAATGCATTTTTAGTTCATTCACTCTATTCCGTTTTCACAAAATAATATATATGTGTCGTTCAACATACGTTTACCTGGCTTATAAACTGTAGGAAAAAAAAAATACATATACAGTCGGGTTTCTTTTTATACGGTAGATACGTTCTTCAAAAATCGCATAAAAAAAAAGACTTAATTTACATTAAAAATTTGACGTACGTTCCATAATTTTCGTAAATCATATAAAACCAAAGCAATGGGCTAAAATTGACCTAAAACCGCATAAAAAGTTTATAAAAATTGAAGAAATAGGAATGCTTGATAAATTCTTTTGAAAATTTGAAAAAAGTTGACATGAGATATAAAATAAATTTATTCACGAAGGCTTTAACGGCCTCTGAAAATAGATGGCGCATTATAGATACGTCTCATATTCTTAATGACTCACTTTTAGCCGAGCAACCAAGTGAAAGTCTTGCATTTTACAGAGGGAAACTTGGTCGGTATTATTTCTGAGGATGCTCCGCATAGCACGGAGTGAAACGTTAAGTGTTTTTAATAAACAGACGTTGCGAAATAACCCGCAAAGCTCTATAATGGATAAAATAAATTTGTTTTCGAATTTTATTCATTTGATTTTATTAAAATGTAAAAAATATGTTTTCATTTTTTCATCAGAATTATTTTCGCTATCTGATGGCTGTCTGCACCGTTTCCACACTGGCGCCAAATCACTTCCATCAATAGAAGAGGCAGTCTTCACATTTCATCTGTACCAGGGGTGTTCAACTTTTTCTGCCCATGGGTCAATTTTGCTCATTCTTTTAAGCTTGCAGGCAGCACTACTGTATCAACAATATTAGGACTAAGCAAAGGAGGATCCATGGAGGAGATCCATAGAGCCGTTTTGTCTTAGATCTCTGTATTAGTTTTGCGTGCCCACCCGAAAATATTTTCTGGATCCTCCTCTGGGACTGAATATATATATATATATATACAGGGTGTCTCAGCACCAGGGTTACAAACATCTAGGAGGGGTAGGGTGCACCTAGACGAACAATATTTGTCATAGAACCTAGGGTCGCAAACCACTCACAGCGCTAGTTCTAAAACCGTCCAGCATGCACAAATATTTACAACCAGTGCGTGAAAAGCGCCAGATAAAACTCAGGTCAGCTGCTCAAGTGCATAGATGATTAGGACATCGCATTTTGCGCTTCTCATGCACTGGTTGTCACTATTTGTGCATGCTGGACGGTTTTAGAACTGGCGCTGTGAGTGGTTTGCGACCCTAGGTTCTATGACAAATATTGTTCGTCTAGGTATACCCTACCCCTTCTAGATGTTTGCAACCCTGGTGCTGAGACACCCTGTATATTGCAATGTAAAACACGTATGGAAGCAAAAAAAAAAAATTTACAATACTTTTAGTTGTTAATATATAAAGCGAAATCAAACTTTTATTGTGATGAGTGACACTGCTTATTTTTAACAGGCTTATCAATATCACGTCTAACTTTTGATGTTGCAATCTTTAGAGTATTTTCAAGGTTGACATCAGTTATTCAAGTTCTAATTCTAAATTTTACTAACCTCGTTCTTGAAAAAAACTGTTTACACCGGCGTACGCAAGGGGGGTATTGTAACCTCATTGCAATGAAATGTTGTAGACATACATGCAGACATGCATACACACACACACATACATACTTACACACACGCATACATACATACATACATACATACATACATACATACATACATACATACATACATACATACATACATACATACACACACACACACACACATATATATATATATGAAATTCTAGCTCTGTAAAGCCCTCTCCCCATTTTAAGCCTGTCACCCCACCTTATGAACTTTCTATGTCTATGCGCAGATGTAAGTGCTCCCGTATAGTGGTACAATTCACAGCAGGCAGTCGGGTGATTAGGAAGATGTTCTTATCGACATATTTAGAATAGAATTCAATGAATCCTAAGTTTAATTTATTTTTAAATACCTGTTGGACCACAAATCGATAAAATAACCCTAACGCCCATATACACTAAAAAACTAAAGTAAAGCATGATTGTGGGAAGACTACGGGTTATTTTAGTCCTCCAGCGCTTTAAAGTATTTATTGCGAAATGTAAGAATGTGAACACAGTAAAATACATCGATTTAAGGCTCAGAGAGAGCAAGTGGTGTTATTTTTGTGTGAAAGAATTTAAATTTTTTCATAAGCCAGCGGGCCAAATAAATCATGTCGGCGGACCGCGGGTTGAAAACCCCTAATCCACACAATGAAGGTGATGGATTTTTGCAAACTTCATTTTTGTTCTGCGTAACTCTTTTTTTTTATAACAATGAAATAAATGATTAAATTTTGCGATGATAGTTTTATTAATTTTCTATATAGTTCACGATATTTAGACATACAGTCAACGTGTGTTCGCTTCAGAAAAGAGCGTAAAGCACGACACATATAAATCTCCTTTCGTTCGCAAATGTTGCGCATGGGAATGTATCGAACCATGCCCTGCAAAATCTTTCAATTTTAATCTACATATGCGCATATTAAAAAAATTAATGACATATAAAAACGTAAACCGCCTATAGCTTTCAAAACCGCAAAAAAGGGAGAAAGAGACCCGACTGTATGCCTGTTTTCATTTTAGTCTTCGCTTGTATTCATTATTTAGTTGGTTGGTTTATTTTAATCTCTCACATGTACGATAATCTTGGATTTTACTCTGCATAGCAAAGTCAGGAAAATTTTTATGACATTTTATTAAAATAAATATGGTTTAACAAATTGCTTGCGGTTGCAAACTTAGGCTATCAATCTTCATCCCCAAGATGCGAATAATAAAGTTGATCCGTACATTGTTGCCAGATTAGGATCACAGAAAATTAGCGACAAAGAAAATTATATTTCCGGTCAAACAAATCCCGTCTTTGGCAAGTAAGGCAACCATTTTGGAAAGCTAAAGTACAATTTTTTAGAATTGTATTGTTCTCATTCATGTTAAACTGGTTTACTTCTGCTGCAGATGCTTCACCTTTGAGGCAAATTTCCCTCAAGATTCTCTTCTAACCATTCAAATTTACGACTGGGATTTGATGGGAGCAGACGATTTGGTTGGAGAAACGAAAATTGATTTAGAAAACAGATACTTCAGCAGACACAGAGCCACCTGTGGCATTTCTCAAAAATTTGAACTGTAAATATACTTCTTTACTAATATGAGGCACTCATCGTTCTCTGTGTCTTTATTCGTATTGCTTTTTTCCTCCTCCTTGCAGGACAGGAATCAATGCGTGGAGAGATCCGGAAACACCGAAATTAGTCTTAGCCGACCTTTGCAAAAAATGGGAATTAGATGGTCCGCATTATTTTCACGATGCAATTCAAGTCGAAAGCGAAATGTTTTCTTTTCCAGGACTTTATTCAAAACTAGGTAAAAATGAAACGAAATTCAATGAATGATTTTAAGATACAAATGTAATTCTAAAGTCAAAAATACATACTTGCCTTTAGCTTATAAAAGATAGTTTGACAAACATTCTCCATATCCGCAGAATCCCTTCACCATCAACTATTTAGTGTATAATAATTTGATAAAATAATTTTTCATAATTTTAAAATCGATGCTGACTGTAGCTAACTATTGTTAGGTAATGATCACAGAGAAGAGATTATGGCATTGGAGGTTTTGAAGAAGTGGGAAGAAGTTGGCGGATTCAAATTAGTTCCAGAACATATTGAGACAAGATCGCTTTATCACCCCCTGAAATCCGAAGAACAGGTAAATTAGTAAATTAATAAAAATAAAGAGCGAAAGAGAGAGAGAGGTTGCAAAAACGTTATTATTATCATCATCAATCTCACTATAAGTTCTGCCTGCTAATATACAGGGTGGTTAGTGAAGTCCGTATATACGCCGATAACTGTCGAACGGAGAGAGTTATATGTATGTGAGGTATAGGTATGGTAAAGTGACTATGCGTTATAAGACGAGACTGCGTGCAGCGCCCCTAGTGGAAAAATTCAGAACTTAGAGCTGCTATCTCGAAAACTATTCAAGATACGGGGAAAAGTCAATTACAAAGTTGTTAAGCACCAGCTAGTTAGTACGAAACGACTTTTTTTCCATCACCTTAATCGGGCAAAAATCGTGATTTAGGAAGTTTAAGGGATACAGGATGCCCCTGCGTGACAGCTTTCCCTTCGTACATTTATGCATAGAGGGGAAGCTTCGGGTAGGGGCGATACTTTTATTGCACACACAATCTCGTTACAAAGCGCATGATATGCAAATGTGTATGCTTCGTCATACGTTATCGGTAAGCATAAAATAGTGGCCAGGCAAGGAGTGTAAGACAGTGTGAGAAGTAAAACGGTGCGTTAAACGTCTGTAGTTATATAGTATATGGCGAATTATTCCAACAACGAGTATTGCGAGATGGTGCTGTTATATGGGGAATGTGGTCGTAATGCAAGAGAAAGTGCATGACAATATGCCGTACGTTTTATTTTGGGACCCCATCCGACTGCAATGACCATCACTAATGTGGTTCGACGGCTGAAAGAGGCGGGTAGCGTTACATCTCATCTCCGTTTAAGTCGCCACGCATGTGTAAGTCAGGGTGTGCAACCAGAGGACGTTTTAGCTTATGTTCTGATCCACACATGGGGCAGTTCAAGAGAAGTTGGTATGATGTGTGGCCTAACAGGCCGTCGTGTGCGGCAAATCTTGCAGCAAGTGGGAGCTCACCCCTACTATGGAATACTGCTGCAGTCACTAGTTCCAGGGGATGCTGAGCGACGTTTTAATTGGTGAAACTTCGTTACGAACACCTTAGATATGCAGCCGAATTTTTTAGCGAATGTCCTTTGGACGGAAGAGTCAAAATTCACCCGCAACGGGGTGTTAAATAGACACAACGGACATTATTGGGCTCTCGAAAATCCTTTATGGAGACGACCAGTCCGACATCAGGTGTGGTGGTGGTCTGTTAATGTGTGGTGCGGTATTTTGAACAACAGACTCATTGGACCTATGTACTACGAGGGCACATTAACGGGACGTCGATATTTGCAGCTGCTACAGAGCGTACTATCGGATATTTTGCATGATGTTCCATTGAGTGAGCGGAGAACCATGTGGTTCCAACATAACGGCGTTCCTCCTCCTCCTCACCATCCAACAGAAGTACAATTATTATTATCCCAAACCTTCCGCCAACAGGTCATTGGCTAGGGTGGTAGTGTGAGCTGACCTGCACGGTCACCGGACCTTACCCCCATTGGACTTCTTCCTTTTGGGGCTATCTCAAAAGACAGGTCTATCACACCTAACCGACGACTGTGGACAATGTCGGCAGTCGCATTACCAATGCCTGTACAAGCGTCATACCTGCAATGCTACTGAATGTGCAAGAAGAAACGCTCCACCGTATACAAACGCGTATTGCAGCCGACGGTGGCCACACGTAATGAGCACACATAATGACACACAGTAATACGCTATTCACATTTGCCGAACCAAATACTCACATATTAGCGTTTGACGTGTTCTATTCCCGCAATTCATGTATCATTTCGTACTGCATCAGTGATGCTGGACAACTTTGGAATTAACTTTTTTTTTTCCGTTTCTTAAATCGATTTCGAGATAGCAGATCTACGTTCTGAATTTTTCCGCTAGGTATGTAATTTCAACTGATGATGTTGGAATGGAAAATATAGATGTAAAAATGGCATGAAAATAAAATTTGTATTTGTACGCTGCACGCAGTCTCACCTTGTAGCGCATAATCACTTCACTACGTATACAGTACGCACATTAGGGTGGAGTGAAACAAGTGATTTTTTAATTTTTTTTTTAATTTAAAATTCAATACCGCGGAAAAGTTTTCATATTCACTGCATAGTATTGTTATAAAATTTGGTTGAATTTGGTTAATATCTTCTGTCTTCCCAACAACTTTGTATGTTCCACATATTTACGTTTTTTGATGGCATTGGCATGCAAGTAGGAAATTTCTCAATAGACTTCTATTTTATAGTTAGAATAATTTAATATGTTAGTCTGTGTAATTAACCATACTATATATATAACTTAATTAACTTTAGTAATGTAATTACTAAGTTTAATAATTTGATAATACAGCTGGACTATACTTATAAAATTTACACAATACGTATTAGATACACAACTATATTTACATTATAGAGTATAACTTAGATATTTCGTTGCAATTTGCTACTTCTTCAGGTATCAACGTAGAATTTTCAAAATTATTGGGGGAGGGGGCATTCACATAATTTTTACATTGATACATTACAGTATATGTAAAATTACAATTTATTTCAAATTATTGGGGGGAGGGGCTCGGGCCCCACGGGCCCATATAACTCTACGCCTATGTCTTCAGGACATACTCTGCTTTCATATTAAAGCATGTCATGATTTTCCTGGAATCAACTCACACCTTATGACACACCTAACAATCTTGGTGATGTAAATTCGTCTGATTTCACCACAATTTAACATGCGAAAATAAACGGAATATAAAATTCCAACGAAGATAAATAGTCATAGCTGATTATTTCACTCTTTGCCGCAACGGATGACAATATAATACTAATCGAACAGTGTTATTACACGTCGCTGGCACGTGGCACAAACTGAAACTATTTCTTCCATCAATTTGCTAAAGCCCGATGACACAGTACTGCCATCTTGTAACAATTTATACAATGTATTCAGAATATGAATTTACAAGAAAGCAGTGGCGGTTCTAGGCTAAGGCCGGGGGAGCCATGGCTCCCCAAATATAACTGGATTTTATTATATTGCTTATGTGCATGGGCAACGCCCCTGAACATAAGTAGGAATTTATGCCCCGCCACATTTTTTTTTGTCTAGAACCGCTACAGCGAGTAACCAATTAAACGTCTAAACACTTGAATTTTTCAATAAATTCGACGACGTTGTGGAGGCAGATGAAATTATCAGAATCCAAAGATATTTCAGATCAATAAATGGGAAATGTAGTCATTGTGGCTCTTATTCGTTTTAGGATCTACTCATCACAATTTTAATTTATGAAAATAAAGTGTATAATTTATCGAAAATCTCACATTTATTTTCGTTGGGGAGGCAAAAATCTTTTTCCAAAAATTAAAAAAAATATAGGAATCCCAACTAATACTAGAGGTAACTTTAATAATATTAATAATAATAATTTATCAACACTATTGGATTTAAAATTTCAAACTTTCATTTTTTCACTCCACCCTAACGTACATACACATCATGTTCATACATCTATCGCCCTCCGTTTGACAGTTATCAACGTGTATAATGACTTTACTAAACCACCCTTAAAGTTGTGTGCGCAATGAAAGAATCGCCCCTACCTGAAGCATCCCCCTCTATGTATTTCTGTATGAAGGGAGAGCTACCATGCAGGGGCATCCTGTATCCCTTAAACTTCCTAAATCACGATTTTTACTCTATTAAGATGGTACAAAAATCGTTTCGTACTAACTAGACAGTGCTTAACAATTTTGTAATTGACTTTTTGCCCGTATCTTGAACAGTTTTCGAGATAGCAACTCTGAGTTCTGAATTTTTCCGCTAGGGACGCTGTACGCAGTCTCATCTTGTAGCCCATAGTCACTTTACTATACCTATACATCACGTTCATACATATAGCTCTCTCCGTTAGACAGTTATCTGCGTGTATAAGGACTTTACTAACCACCTTGTATATCAGAGCATCATGGTTAAACTAATAAGCTGAAATAAAAATGGATATCGCAAGGAGAACTGACGAACCGGTAGACAAGAAATTTTCAACGGGATTCCAAAAAACCATCAGAGACTGGGGAAACATTCTAAAACGAAATGAATGGATAAAGTAAGAAAAGAAGCTTGGTTAACATGAAAATGAATTGCCCAGAATAAGCACACATCAAAGACACTTGCGTTGAAAGACGTCCATCCAGAAGTGAATAGACTTTATAGTGCACTTATTAAGAGAAAGCGCGTCAGTTTTTCTCAACGCTATTAACAGCCGGTCCCTTGCCAAATACACTGTCGGAAACTTGTAAATAATCTAAACATGGACATACACGTACCTTTAAATGCAGAAGACAAGAATGGACTAAACACAAACAAAGAAGTTTCTAGACACTACATCCGAATCGAACATACCGACAAGCTGACAGAAACCTTGCCTCCACTCGCTTCAACTAAAACTTCTGACGTCAAGTATGAAAACATATATTATGATGATGACGATTGTGGTGATGGTGATCAATGTTCCATTGAATCATGTCATTCCTTTTCCACTATTATAGTTCTCAATCTTGTATTCCTATGGAACCCTTATCTCACGCCTAGACACGAAACACTTCCATACATATTATTTAAGGAACACCCAAAGGCAGTCTCGTATTCGTACTTAGGCTCACTAGGCTCTAGCCTTAGGGCGCCAACCTTTTAGGGGCGCCGATTTGGAAAACAACCAGATCTCAAAAACCGCAGCCGCACAGTTGGGCGAAATGTTCGAAAACCAGACAAAAAAAAAGAGTTTTGACATATTATGGGTCTTTTGCAGCTGAAGAAATTCCTATAGTTTTTGGCTATTTTAGCATTATTCAAAAATTGTACACATTTTTTTTCATCATCTACATATCATTGGCAAATCATGTCCGGTTCTCTAAAAAATGAAATAAATTGTACTGTCTTGAAATCTCTTTCTCACACCAGATGGTCAGCTCGAGCTGATGCTGTTAAAGCATTGTCTTTTAGATTTAAAGGAGGACAAGACTTTTAGGTGACTGAAATTCTTCGAAACTAGTATTGTTTTTAAAATTCATTTTCTGAGATGCCATTTGCGGGAAGTTAATAAAAATTTTGCAGCACATAATATCACTTAGTACAATTAAAATATAGTCAATAATTCTTTCTGGGCATTATACATTTTTTTTTAAATACTATGTTTTCTTAAAATCACTCCTATGCGCAGTCACCATTCGTAAGATAACTTCATAAAAAATTCACTGAGAAACATAATTCATGCCTTAAAGGTAAGCATAGAAGTTACTCCATAAAAAAAATTAACAGCTAGATGAAAAGTTTAAAGGTTGATGTTTGAAAGAAATAAAAATTTTAAAAATGAAAATCGAACGAATATTTTGTAAAATATATTTACATTAAAAATAATAAATATGCATGAAATGACATAATCTTACTTTATTTAACTGCACATGATGTGCTAAACAAATTTGTGTCAAATTTTATGGAAATCGGTTGGGAACTTTTTATTTTCTTACTGATAATCTCCAATAACGTTGAATGGAAATAAACGCATTTGAAGTTTAAAAAACGACAAGCACACACTTGCTTAGTCTGCCACTATTTTCGCAATAGCTTTTGAACTACTGAATGAACGTTTATAATTTTGGTATTAAAATGTTCAAAAATGCCTCATTAATAACCAATTAAATACAAAAAATTTTGAAAGATTAATAGTCCTGTCCCCACTTAAAAACATTAAGTTGTCCCTCAAAAATTTGATATCGGGTGGTTTTCTCACTCTTAGCGCTTTCAATGAAACAAATGGCCTTTTAAAGAAATTTTTCAAATTTGAGTTTAGCTTTTTGCAACTTTCTGGTATCATATACTTGAACGATTCGATAAAATGAGCCACAAATTGCAAGGAATAGGCATTAGTCTTTCCCAAACTGTTATCCGCTTAACAATCCTTCAAGATTACTTAACTGAAATGAGGCCCAATTTTGATTATTTCGAAGAATTTTCAGAAAAACTATGTGGCCACAAGCACTACAAGAACTTGACTGAGCACAAAAGAAAGCTCAAATATCCTTTTAACGCATCCGAAATAAAATAACGTATAATAGTTAACGTATAAATAGTTTCACTTCAAGAGATAACTTAAAAATAAACTTTCTTTTAACGTTATCGACGTTTTAATTTTTCAGTTCAATGAAAGGTTAATTACCTATCGAACTTTGAGCGAGAGATTTGACTTTTTAATTGGATTAAAACTTTATGATTGTCTGAAATTAAAGATAATGTTTCTAATCTTATCAAAGTTTATGAAAAGTGATTTAGAAAAGACTTCATTATGGCATGAAGTAATTCAATTTAAAACGATTGAAAAATATATTAGCAGTTATGATGACATAATGGAGACTCTTAGGAAGGATGACCTGCGAGATTTGTTTCCCAATTTAGATATTTTTTACTTTGGCTGTAACAAATTGTTCTGCGGAAAAATCTTTTTCAAAACTGGCTCGCATTAAAAATTATTTTCACTCGACTATGGGCCAAGATGGACTTAATGCACTGGCATTGTTATCCGTTGAGCATAATGTGACAGAAGCAGTGAAATTTGCGGACTTTGAAGTGAAGAATTCGTAAGCCTTAAGGCTCGTAGGAAACTATTCTAGCCTTGATTATAATCATTATAACAATTAAATAATTTGTAATCTCTAAAATTTAGGTCTTATAGTATTTAAGTTTAAATAGTTCTGTTCTACTTGAAAAACAATTTTTATGTATCAGTTGCTTACAGGGGCGTATCCGAGATTTTATTGGGGTGCTGCTAAAAATTTTTAATGTTATTTTGTCGAAAAAGTGATGAAAATAAATAATAATATAATAAGTTTTGATTGTTGTTGTTGGGTTTCTTTTTCCCGTCAAGTTGAATGAATGGGTGATGATTATTCAATTTTCACTTATCACTGTTTTAGAATAAAATATGCACCATAAAATTTGAAGGATCGAATTGTGGAGAGATGAGGTGGCGAGTAAATATTGACGCCTATGGATATTCTGCCCAAGGCTCAAAATATATAAATTCGACCCTACCTAGAGGGCTATTATTTATTACTATTTGGGCAGAAAAATAAAAAAATATAAGCAATAAATCGATATAAAAAGTATGTAATACTTGAAAAAGGTGATGTGAAATCAAAAAAATTTGTAATGGAGTGATGCAGGCATGATGAAGAATACTAATAGGATGAAATTTTGTTTTTAAAGTCAAAAAGTTCCATCAAGTTTGATTGAAAATTCTGGTGATGTTTCACAAATTACTTGTGGAACCCTTATAGAATCGTCGTGAAACCATAGGGTTCCACATATATGTTTTTAAAAACATTATACTAACAAATTTGCTCTAATTTTTTAGGGAAAAATTGAAATGTGGATTGACATGTTTGCCGTGCCATTGACCCAATTACCTCCAGAAATAAATATAGCAGCGAGGAAGCCAGTTAGGTAACGGTAATATCAATAATATGGCGATATTAATTAAACTAATGATTATCAGATTTTATAAGACACGTTGATTGTGAAGCGAAACTCATTTAAGGGGGAAAATTTGAGAAGAGAGACCAACCAAGGCTCTCTGGATACAAGGCTAGAACGCTAAAAAAATGAGTGTTGCAAAGGAGGGCAGAGAGCCTTGGGTAAACTGACAAACAGAGCAATCATGACTTTATTTATCAACAAATTAGATTTTGTCCTCCATGTAAATATTTATATCTACAAACAACATAATTTAAAATGGAGTTCGTTTTTAGCATAAGCCCTAAAAAATGTAATTTCATGACTTCATTTACTTGGCTTTGTACGGGCGGTAGTGACTAGCTTATATTTATCAAATAATCTTTTTGCGGCCCTAGAAAATATTGAACTAAAATAGACTTTTAAATTTTGTTGTGTGTATTCGTGAATGATTTCTAAATTCATGTTGTTCGACCCTAAAACGTAAGTATGACTAAAGAAATTTAAAAAACATGAGCTCCTTGTCACATATGTATAAAATTATTGAAATTTCAAATATATACGTTAGTTTCTACAGCATCGCTTACACACGAAGCTTAATACAAAACTTCCAAATTATAGCACCTAATTCTAGAGAAAGTTACAGACGTAAGTTAGACGTAAAAGGCGTAGAGTTATATGGACCCGTGGGGCCCAAGCTCCACCCCCCCACCAATAATCTGAAATAAATTGCAATTTTACATATACTGTTATGTATAAACGTACATAAAATGTGTTTGGTCCCCCTCCCCCCATATTATTTTGAGAACTGTACTTTGATGCCTATGATGTAAAGAATTTAAACAATCTGATTGACTATGGAAAACTCTAAAGATATTCCTTTCCTTTGTACGCTCTAAATAAACAAGCTGGCAGTTCTTTTTAAACCGAATGAACATAATCTAAGTTTTACTGAGTGTAGGAACCTACAGTTTTACAAAGAGTCCGAGCCTCGACCGATGTATTTAACTTTAGGTATTGAACTTGGGTCTATGTGGTAATAGGCAAACGTCACTGTACTGACAAAAGTATTCTTTTTTACAGGGTCTACAACTTCGATATTGACCATTGGCCGTCTTGATTAGTAAGCTTACCTAGTACTTTAAGTCTAGTAAAAGCAACAAATTTTTCTTCACAAATCGTCTTCTGTATAACTGTAGAAAACAGCAAACTTGCTGTGTTGGTTCAGTTTGCAATTAATTAACATTCATCAACGCAGAGATTTCAAAAGTATTGAAAGTGGGGAACAAGCACATATTATGTATATTTATACCTTACATGTAAAATTGCAATACAAATTACTGGAGAAATTCGGGCTCCACAGGCCCATGTAAGTCTATGCCTATACAATCATCATAACAGTAACAAACAGAAAAATCTTGAAAACTGTTGCAATTTGTTAAACGTTGAAAAATTATATAAACAAAGCTATAAAATATTTTTCAGCTTTTCCTTAAAATCTAAAACTATAGGCAAAAAAATTAGTCAATCAAAAAACAGTTGCCTTAAACCCAGGGTGGATAAATAATTTGTAAAGCAAACATGTGAATAAATTAATCTTTCACTGATTAAAATTTTATTAGTTGCAAACAAGTAGATTTGAAAAATAAGATGAGGAAGCACTCAATTTGACATTAAATACTGAATTATACTAGTTATCTAATAGTGATCATTCACTAATTGCATTAGATATTTAGTGAAGTGGTGTTGTTTATGTGGGATTGTAATAATTTAAAGGTTAGGGGACGTCTATAAATGATATCACGGTCTACCGAGTGAGGGGGATGCTATGAATGTGACACACCATGATCAAAGAATGGGAAATCTCGTGACAATGGGTGGTGGTGGGGGAGCCCAAAAATAACCTCAGAAAGGGTGACATCATTTTTATGGACGTCCCCTTATTTTAAATCTCAGTTATTGAACCAATTCATTAAAAACTAGTTTCTCAAAAACATTTTTAATCTCTTTATCACATTTCGAGCATTAAATGTTTTTAAATTTCGTTCTGCAATCAGAGCATGACGTACGCAGGAGGTGTTGACGGGGGTTACAACCCCCCCACCCCCACCCCCGCCAATTGAAATGAAATTTTGTATATTTAACATAGGAATATGTGAGTTGTAGCTCTGTAACCCCCCATTGAGCCTATAACCCCCTTATGAACTTCCTGCGTACGCCTCTGAACCAGAGGTTTATTAGATCACTAAATTTAATGTCTCTCATATCGTATTTAATCTGTGATTAAACTAGAAATCTGAATTCCACTTACATGCATTTGATGGCGCCATCTATCGATAGCAAATGTCCCTAATCAAAATATGTAATTATTTGTTAAAGGCAAACAATTCTCATCATAGTCGAAGAGTAGTATTCACTGTTAAATTATTCGCGAAAAGAAGAAAGGTTTCTCGAGGCCTGGTGGGGACTGAACCCGCAACTTCTTGATATCCAGTCAAGTGGTCTTTCCCATTGAATTACAAGGTTGGTTGTGGGCTTCGTCCCAACCAAGCGCAGACAAATCGTTCTTTTCTTTGCGAGCAATTTGTCATCTAATATCACCATATTATCGACTGTGATGAAAATCGTTTGACTTTAATAAATATCAATGTTAGTCTCGCCTACAGGATGTTTGCTTCTTTGACTTATCGGTTTCGTTTAAAAAGCAGTCCAAACACTGCCTCGTTGATCGTAAACTTCTCTATGTTAAGCTTTATACCTTTAGCCCCCACCAGACGCCGAGAAATAATGCTTTTCTTTGCGAATAATTTTGCATCTAGTGTACAATCATGTTTCACTATAAGCGATTTATCTCCGTAGATAATCTGATTTCTTTTTGTTTATTTTCTTTATTCCTTATTATTAAATTTTAATAAGCTAAAAATACGTTCCTCCTCATGTATTAAATTTATAATTCGTTCTTTTTTTTTTTAATTAGCGGATTACATCCACCTTTCTAAAAAGTTTGACTAATATTTTATTTTCCGATTCACATTTCTCACAAGCACGGCAACGTTTTCTTTCAGCGCATAATAATATAGTGAACCCCTGTTTTTGTAGTTTTTTTTGTTTTTTTTGGGAGGGGGGACCTTTGAAAAAACATTCGAGGAAGGAAAACACGAAAAATGGAAATGTCGTTATATTCATATTATATAATTGACAATTTATATCGTGTTTGCAACTTTGTAAAAATGCGCATGAAGTGGGAAAAGTGTAATGTACAGGAACTTAAGAAATCGAAGTTTCTAACTAATATTAGTCATCGTTGTGATATATATTTATTATTATTTTTCAGTTATGAATTGCGAATCATAATATGGAATACTGATGATGTTATTTTAGCAGACGATTCAGCTTTGACTGGAGAAAAATCGTCCGACATCTACGTTAAAGGGTAATTTAACTTCCTTTCTAAACTATATCGCAACTAAAATTAATAAAATACATATTTTATTATTCCCCCCCCCCCTCTCTCTCTCTCTTATAAAATTCTTCTCTAGATTCTCTCTACTTATTATTACCGCCGCAGATCCTGCTCCTGTTCTAGTCATGGTTATAGATCGTATGAAGGTATGGAGAAAATACCAAGCTGACTCGAATACAATCGAGAAATACTTCATTTCCAGTCTAGGCGAAATATACACGTCACGAAACACGTCATACAGCCGAATAAGCACGCAAAATGTTGATAGAAGGATCCATTCATCATTCTCTTACACGCACTACCAAAAGTCAATGTATTCGCCCCCCACGCCTCCAAGCTCTTCCCATTCTCCTAAAATTCACCTCCCTTTATCGAGGTCAAACTGTATGCACAGACCCAGGTGTGTATACAGAAACTTCATACGGGGAAGTTATAATCTCAGTGGAGGTTACAGAGCTACAACTCACATATTCCTATGCTAAATATACAAAATTTCATTGCAATGGGGGGTTACAACAGCCATCAACACTCTGCGTACGCCAGTGTGCACAGCTTCACTTTGTTTATCCCAATATGGCCTGTGATATCCTTGCGTCGTAAAAATTAACCAACCAACTAGTTATCATACATATGCATGGCCCTTTATTCCAGAATTATCTTTCGCTTCCGGGCATATACACGGATGTAACTTCACCTTTTATATATGCTCAATACAGTTGGAACCAGGATTGGCAATTTTCTACCAAGGCGTTTGAAACTACTGATTATAACTAGTTAAAACCACCCTAAGAGGAACTAGTTACTGCCATAAAGGTGGTAATAACCAGAAGAAACTCAGGAAATTATTAGTTTGTGCGTTAAAAGCTCATTAAAGTACCCTAAATTGCAAATGGGGTTGTATTTTAAAGTAAAATAGGTTTCGCTACAATGTGTATAGTATTTATTCAAAGGTTACATCATAGCAAATTCACTAGCATTTAAGTTCAGGCTGATCTTTTCGATAAAGCAGTCTATAGCAAAAGATCAGTTTTGCTTCCATTTCCTAATTCAAACAATTTCTTAATTTATTATGAATAGACCAAAAGCTTAAGAAAAATATTCTTCCAAGCCCATCAGTATTGCAGGCAATACCATCACTGCGTAGACAAAAGTTAGAAATCTTCCTTCTCCATTCACCCGTCTGTCTCAAGGGCCAATCCAAAAAATATTTTCGTGTGGGGAGGGGGGGCAAAGCTTAAAAATATATGTAGAGATTTATAATAAGTGTAAGTATTCATTTTTTTGAGCCACCAGGTACTGCAAATGTTAGCCAACCAAACTATAGTTTTAATTATTACTATTATCATAGATTTTTATTTCTGACATTGTTATTATACGTTTCTTGTTCTTTATTTCTTCATCTTAAAATAGTTCTCCGATAAGACTAAAAAAAATATTCTAAACATATAGGTGGATCATAGGAAAAGCTGACGAACAGAAAACGGATGTCCACTATGGGTTCGTTCTTATTTCTATTATTAATCAATTAATTATAGCATAATTTTCTATCAAATAATAAAATGTTGGGCGTATTTTAAAGCTTGGATTTCTGCCTTTCCAACGGTATGTTTCGAGGTATTTATATGTAAAAAAAGCGCTAAAAATCATCATTCACTTAATAATTTGTAATGCGGAAGTAGATCGTTGATATACGGGCAGCTAGATAATCTCCTCACTGCTATAGGCTGTTTAGTTAACAAATAATGTGTTAAAAAAAAAAAATTATCTGAATAGTTTAATAGCGACACACTGCACTAATCAATAGAAATAAATCAAAACAATTTTTATGGTGCAGTTCGATAAATTTATCGAAATGCACCATAAAAATTGTTTTGCATTTATTTCTAAATTATCTGAAGTTGTACAAATGAGGATTTTGGCCGATAGATGGCAGCATTGATCAAGATAGTGGTGAACCGTCGACATCGAGAAAGATGACGAGCCAGATGGAAGCAGAATCCACATCATAGGCGCAGAAAGTTCATAAGAGAGGGGTGTTAAGGACTCAATGGGGGGGTTACAGAGCTACAACGCCATATATTTATGTGTATATATACAAAGTTTCATCGAAATGGTGGGTTAAACCCCATCAACACCTCCTGGGTACGCCAGTGAACCACATTATGATTGAAAATGGTCGCAGTAAGTTTGAGAAAATTGTATAATGTGGAGAAAGAATATGCGAACGGAGCTGCCAAAAGGATGTGTGCATACTAATGGCGTAGGAAAGCGAGGCTCAAGCTCCCTCCCCAATGGATATCAAAACACATTTTCTCTAAGTCTGCATCACATGTGCCTTTTGAGCTTCCTATTTGAGACTACAGCGCAGCCTCCGGTGGCCACCATTCCCAATTTACCCCTGCCCAATCAATCAAGGCTGCATTACATAACCTTCTTTAAGGTCACTTGAGTCTGGAGTTGCAAAAAACCCGGGAATTTTGGGCACCTTTTATACTTTCAACAGAATATTTAGTCAACTGACTTTTGCGTGTGACGTTGTTCTTCCCATAATGCTCATGAAGCTTCTAAATTGTGGTCAAAATAAACACACGTGTTGTTAGTCTAATGTGTTAGCATAAGTAGGCTATGCACATCATTGCGTTTATTGTGGTAGCCATGTAGTTACTACGGAGACTCCCGGTTTCCGACGAAAAAGAACTTATTTCAATGTTCTAAGAAGCAGAAATTTATAATTACGTTGTACTGGTATTTCTTTGTGTTTATAATGCGGCAAAAAACCTAAATTTAACCCTTTCATTTATCAACAACATCGAAGTGATGCAAGAAGTGCCAAGTGGTATATCCCTAGCTAACTTTGTTTTGAAATGCCCATTTTTAATTTAACTTTATTATCTTCTCTTTACCTTTCGCTTTTGGACTAATGAAGAACTTTATTTTGTAATGCTAAATCCCCTGTCAGTCTTTTTATCATTGCGTTATTTTAAAACAGTTTTAAGGGCCGCTAAAGTGTGTTTCTTCCAGAGCCGCTAACGCTGAGAACACGGTCCTGCTTTTTGACCTAGAGAATCAAATCCCGGAACAGCTTTGTAGTGGGGAAGAAACCTGCAAATACCAGGAGCGCATGAAAGGAAGATGGAAGTGGCTGAGATGAGAATGTTGAGGTGGATGAATGGCGTTACAAGGAGGGATAAAATAAGGAATAACCTAATTAGAGGTACGGTCAAGGTTGGACCCATAGGAAGAAAAATACAAGAACATAGGTTAAGATGGCTTGGGCATATGGAGCGGAGAAATGAGGAATATGTTGGAAAGGTAATGGATAAGCTGGTGGTAATGGGTAAGAGGAAGAGGGGAAGACCACATCTGAGATGGAAGGATAAAGTGACCGAAGATCTGGAAGAGTATGGATGGAGTAGAGAAGAGACATTGGATAGAAGATTGTGGAAATTAAAAGAGCATAATGCCGACCCCATGTAGACATGGGAAAACAGCAACGCGAAAGAAGAAGAATAGGAACTTACTACAATCAAACACAATTACTACTCACAGTTTCCAAACTCCAAAGGCGGATCCAGAAATCTTTCAATGTTGGATGGCGGGGGCGATTTTTTCCCGATTCCTATCTTTAGCCAAGTGTCCGGTATTTTTCATTTTATTTTCCATGCCATAATCCCGGCTTAATGTGTGGGCGATCGCCCTGTTTCCCCTCACCCCCACCCTTAGATGCGCCAGTGTCAAACGCATTACTACCACGCCACCACAGCTCCGTGAAAATTGAAAGAACAGAATAAATAAGCCCATAATATTGTTTCATTTTAATGTGTCAGTCTTCATAGAGAGAAAACAAGAAATCAAATATAAAAGCTTGAATTGGAGACACTCGTTGTCGTGCAAAACCAGTGAAGTCCTCATAACCTCTTGTTTTTGATATCTAGATGATGGCTGACCACATATACATGAAACGATGTCATATGTTTATTTATTTCACTTTCTAATATATTTCGTACATATCAAGCCTGTTTTGTTTAATTATGATGATAATAATAATAATAAAACAGCGTGTTCCTCATTAAAAAGTGGCATTTAGAGAAAACTGCAGCCATTTTGTAATATTGTCTATGAATGTTTTTATAGATCTCAAACTGGCGAAGGAAATTTTAATTGGCGGTTTATCTTCCCATTCGACTACTTTCCAGCTGATAAGGAAATTGTAGCTTGTAAAAGAGAGTCCAGATTTTCATGGGACCAGATGGAAGTAAAGATGGCCGCCAAATTGAATCTTCAAGTTTGGGATGCTGATCACTTCTCTGCGGATGATTGTTTAGGTAGAATTCTTCTATTTTGCTATCTATTTCGATCAGTGGATTAGCAAATATGTTTTTTCTACATCTCCGTTTACAATAAAATTCTACTAGCCAATCCTTCTGCACCTCTTTAAATAACCTACAACTTGACGACGACGACCTCATGGTCTCATTCGATGTAATTTCTCTCTTCACTTGCATTCCCACATCACTTGCAATCGACACCGCACTTACACGCCTCCAAAATGACACAACACTACATGAACGCACTTCACTAACACCTCACGACATCTGCACATTGTTGAAATTTTGTCTGGACTCTGCTGTGTTCACCTCAAATGGTTCTATCTATAGACAAGTTTTTGGCACTGCCATGGGATCTCCGGTCTCAAGTGTTGTAGCTAACTTGGTTATGGAGTCATTTGAGGAAACTGCTTTGTCTTCACTGAATTTTAACATTAAATTCTGGAAAAGATACGTCGACGACACGTTTGTTGTACTTAAAACTAATACACTCCAAAGCTTCTTCCATTACCTTAATAACTTAAACTCACATATAAAATTCACATACGAAACAGAACAGAACAATAAACTCCCTTTCCTAGACGTTCTTGTACACAGATCTCACGATAACTCAATCTTCACCTCAGTTTACCGTAAACCCACACATACAGACAGATATCTCGATTTTAAATCGCATCATCCAACATGCCACAAAGCTTCCGTTGTTAAAACATTAAGTCTTAGAGCGAATTCTCACTGCAGTAATGAAACACTTTCAAACACAGAAACAAAACACATACACACGGCACTTAAAAATAATGGATACCCTAAACGATTCATTCTCAGAAACTGTAGACCCAATAGTACATCTTTAAACAATACATCTCACACCCGCATATCTATTCCATATATTCACGGCATTTCCGAAACAATCTCTCGCATCCTTAAAGAGGCAAATATCAAAACATTCTATTCCCCTGTCACAACACTTCGCAAACAACTTACAAAAGTTAAAGACCCAGTTCCACCAGAAGATCTCACAGGCGCCATATACCAAATACCATGCAAAGACTGCAACAAACATTACATAGGACAAACAAAAAGAATGATCAAAACAAGAAAAAAAGAACACAAACAAGCACTCGCGAAAGGAGACATAGCCTCACGTCTGGCAGAACACGCTTTACAACACGGACACGAACCCGACTGGGACTCAACAAAAATACTACACCGTCACATCACAAACAAGAATAGTAGACTCTTCTTAGAATCTTGGGAAACTTACAAACTACACGGGAAAGCCATTAATACATCACAACCACTTCCAGAAACTTATAAACAACTCTTACTCTGAAATGTATGAGACATCCCCAAATTAGGTAACCCGCAGTGTGGGTTTCTCATTGGTCCCTATTGGGGTTCTTCCATGATTCTATTGGAGGCCTCCCATTGGTTCTCATTGGGTTTTCCCATTCTGCGGGACTACTCTGATGAAGGGTTTTCCAGAAATTTCAAGTATAAAAAAGAGACAGAAACATAACATCGTCATTACTCCTGATGAAGGACTGCTGCTGATGCGTCCGAAAGCTTGAGTGATCTTTTTCATTGCTATTTTACCAGTGTTTAACCTTTTTATGTATATTTTATAACATGACTTGTTTTCAAGTTATACGCCATAGAACTAACGATAAATGGTATTCATTTTCACTGTCTATTTGTGTGTGACGTCCTTTTATGACTGTATCGTGCTTGCTGCTGTTTACGAATTTTCCGTAGGGCTGCAGTAAAGCGCTTTTTGCAGGGGGATATAAGAGTAACAAGCTGGTCTTAAAATTCGTTAATATTTTGATATAATTTATAAATATATTTAAAAATGTTTTCTCAGCAGACTAGTATATATATTAAACATTAACGAATAAATTTCTTATTATAAATTTTGAATTGAAAATTTATAGAAGTACACTAAACTTTATTATCTCCCTCATCCTTACTATAGAGTAGACGAAAACTCAAACTTCCGTAGAAAACATGTTCTACACAAGATCTACCATAAAAATTTGATTTGAGTATGTTTTTAACGTCAAAGAACAGTTTCCATCATCGTATACAATTTTATGCAAAACAGAAAATTAAAAAAAAATTCTCCAATAAGTTTTTTTAGAAAAGTACTTTCCTGGAGGGTGGGTATGTGGGGGACACTGAATACATTTCAGACGAGGTTCAGCCCAAATCTGGTTACGGTCCTGATTCTCCGTAAAATTTGTGGATTTGATTAGCCTTTTACGATTTTACAGACACCTCTGCAAATTTTAGGTTTATATTTATTTAAATAATTTTATATTTATTTTTTATAATTCTATATTTATTTTTATAATTCTATTTTTTTATAATTCTATATTTATTTTTTATAATTCTATATTTATTTTATAATTCTATATTTATTTTTTATAATTCTATATTTATTTTTTTATAATTCTATATTTATTTTTTTATAATTCTATATTTATTTTTTTATAATTCTATATTTATTTTTGTATAATTTTATATTTGTTTATTTTTTTAGTGCGACAAAAAACGTAGTACAGTGTTAACTCATAGTAAGTGACATCCACTGGACTGGATGTTCTGTCCCTTAAATAGATATGTCCCTTCTTTGGTGGGACATGTGTCCCTATTTAAAAGGACTGGGAAGCAGACGAATTATCTCCTACTCGGGGATGTCCCTTACATAAGTTAACACTGTAGTTCTTCCTTTTTTTTTGTCTTGCCTTTTATTCTAAATGGAGCGATTCTCTTTATGCAGTTTCCTCATGTGAACTGCCATGAAAAACTAGACAAAAGTTATTGGAATGAAGGAAAAATATATTTACATTTTCCTAAAGAGTTTTTATTTATTAATATTGCGCATATAAATAAATAGTTAAGAAATAAATTCCTTCTCTCTATTTTCTTACCCGCAACAATAGTAGTTTAGATTCGTTGACTACCATCTTTTCACAACTTGACTTTAAAACTATCTGAATTCCTTACTATAATAGAGCAATAATCAAATATAAGTACTCATAACCACACATAAATAATAAACTGTTCACTTCATGATCAACCCACTTAGGCGTTATGACCTATAAAGCTCTATTAACTCTAAGTTCTGTCGACTCTATAGCAATCAGTTGATCCTGCAGAGGTCTATTGATCCCATAAAGCACTATTAACTCTAGAAACCTCTGTGTGTTAACTCTATAGAACTTTGTTAACTCTATGGAACCCCATTGACTCTTAAAACGCATAAAGAATAAAAATTTTAAATAATTTTTTAATTAATTTCCTTAATGATGCATTTCAGGATCAGTGGTATTGGACCTCAACTACATACCTAGAGGAGCCAAAAATTCGGATCATTGCTCATTATATATGTTAGAGAAAGACACTACAATCCCTCATGTTTCCATTTTTAAACAAGCCACAATGAGGGGCTGGTGGCCAGTTTTTCAAGAAAAGGATAATGGTGGAAAAGAACTTACAGTAAGTTCACAAAACCCCTACAGAGGGCGCCTTCTTCGCTTTCTTGGACAAACCCATTAACATAATATTATGGGCTATCACAGACGGTGGCAAGAAAAACCACCTACCTAATCTCTACAAAATTAAACTGGTAAAATATATTGATTTGGATGCACATACGCACTATATTACTCTTCTGCTTTTCCCAATTCTTTTGAATAAAAAGTGCATAAATAAGTTGAAATATAAGTAGATGAAAATATTGAATAATATAGTATATATATATGGTCAACGCAAATTCTGAACTGGATTCCAAGAGACCACCGAAGACCTAGAAAACGTCCTCAAACTAGATGGGTGGATGAAATAAGAAAAGAGGTTGGGGTGACGTGGAAACGAATGGCCCAGGATAGACTTGATTAATTAGGTTGAGAACAAGTTAATCTGATTGCCATTCGAGATGTTCCCCCATCAGTGTAATATTCCTCGAACCATTGCGACAACAGGAATATAGGATAACATATCGAATTTTCATTCTAGAAGTACCACGGTCCTACGGTTAAAAGTGCAACATTACGGGGTATACATGTTCAGCTAACCATTCTGGGCACGAATTAGGATTCAAACGTTGTTTAGTACGCACTAGTAGTTCCAATTCATGCCAGCCAAGCATTCCACATAACCTACAGTTACCATCAGCGATCTGAACAATGGAAGCTATGAAAAACGATTCCAAAGCCTCACGCTTCTGGCACTAACTCGCACACAACCATCAACAAAATTTAGCACGAAGTGTGATGTTGGACAGGACACCTCATTTCTGGAACATTCCTTACCAAGTCTGTATGCTCTCAACGCTATTAAGAAAGTGACTTACGATGAGTTTTTGGTGGATTCTTATTAACGGAGCGTGTATTACTGGACATCTATTCATATAACCTCCCAAGGCTTCAAGTCATTTGAAATTTCCTTGTTAGTTGGTCCATATTTGATTGAGTTGTCAACTACCTAACTATAATGCGATGATTTCCTTTTATTAAGCAACGTCACCCCTGAGATCAACCTCTGACTTTTCTTATTCTTCGTCAACTAGTTATTTTGGCCCCACTCTTTATCAGTTTTAAAAGCGGCATATTTAGAACAATCCACAATCTTTGTGATTTCCGAAGGAGGTGCACTAAAACTGCCTATGCCCACCAGCGGCGTAGCATGGGTTGTCAGCCCCCGGGGAAAGTTAAGTATTGCGCCCTCTAAAACCCGAGAAGTATGTCCTCCCACCAGTCAGTTTTGAAATTTTGCGCCCGGGACCTTCGCCCCGTGGCACCCCCTACGCTATGGACCTACGCTAAAAGACCGACAACTGATACGACGCCGACATGTTGCGGTGTTCTGTTGCGGAGGTGCAAATCAAACTTGAGACGATGTTGTGTTACGATGTTCTGTTGCATGTCTGTAAGCGGCCTTAGATGTCCTTGCGCTATAAAACACAATGTTAATTTAAATTAAATTAGTTGTCTCCTTTGTCACATTAATTTTGAGCAACAGTACATGCATATATATATATTGTAGTGTTGTGTATAATATGCACAATTCTATATTGCAGGGCAAAATTGAAATGGAATTCCAACTTTTAACGAAGAAAGAAGCAGATTTAAATCCCGTTGGACGAGGAAGAAAAGAGCCGGAACCGTTAGAAATACCACAGTAAGACATTAATTACTAATCTTCTTCTTTAACTATCTTTTCCTATTTCGAGGGCTGGTAACCAATACACCATGCAGCAATTTCCTACCTCTGCATTCCTTTATGCTTGGTCTTGTCTGAATCGTAGGCGTACGCAGGAAGTTCACAATGGAGGAGTTATATGCCCAATGGCGGTTAAAAAAACTACAACTCATGTATTCTTATATTAAATATTCAAAATTTCATTGCAATGGGAAGTTACAACCCCATCGACACCCCCCCCTCCTGCGTACGCCAGTGGTCCAAGTGTCTCAATCTCCCATTCATTCTTTTCTGCCACTCTCTTCCCCATGATGTTTTTCCCTCTAGTATTAATTGGGATATTTTAAACATTTCACCTCCCACTATATGTCCACAATAAGCTAACTTCATTTATGGCCTTTCGTTAATGATAATTCTCTTTATGGTTTCAACTTCTAATGCATGCGCTGTCACGATATAGTTGTATGCAGGACCGCACGACAAATCAGCATCGAAAAAAGCTCTGTTGTCAACGCCATCGGGACACTCAGCTCAAGCTTTCTTGGTACTTTTTTTTTACACCATCTTTCAAATTTCCAAACTTTTGCAATAAGAAGCGTTCGTTTTGCTTTAACGCAAATGATGGTCTGTTCATAAAAGCGAATATAATTTTATAACAATAAACAAATAAACGAACGAACTTTAAAAAATTGGGCCTCCGAACTTAATTGGCCCCAACGTGCGGCCCAAAGTTTGAAAACCAATGTAGAAACCTATATAACAGGTATAAATTTGTTATTTCGGGGTGCTTGGGTCCCCCTAATTCCCCTCCAGATCCACCCTTGGTTAGCTTGCAGATATATGTATTGAAAAAATGTAGTAGTTATCCAGTTAAAAGAATATTTATTAATACTTTAAATGTTCAGAATAGTTAGACGCCAAAAAAGATAAATGATTAAATACGACGTCAAAGCAAATTTAGTACGCCTTTTCGGAGGAGCTTTAATGGTACGTGTGCACACGTCGATGCTAAATTGAAGACTGATTTGATTTTAGAATTCGGAAAACAATTATACACGTACTGCTGCCAAATATAGAAAGTGAAAATATAATTATACAATGTTTGAAAAATATGAAATAAAAGTAACAGATTTGGCATGGTGTCAATTTTAGAAATTGAACTTTTTAAGTTTATTTTCTTGCTTTTCTAAGTGGCAACAGTTAAGAAAGCCTGCGAAGCGAACATTTATATCGTGGGAACCCACAACCTCGCCCATTAAGATGACATAGCATTTTGGCGAGATCTTGCTGCTTCGTTTCCTTCTTCTGACGCCTTCCTTCATCAGAGGACAATAATAGAGTTTGGAATAAAAAAAGAGAGTAAATTTAAAGCAAAAAATAACTATGTACACATGGAATCGTATTTTAATCGTATTGTTTTAAAATTACAGCCTAGTAAATTACGCCTTAGTAAAGGACAAAATATGCATATACATTTTACGCAAACACGTTTTTTCAACCATTTCAGATTAGCGGGATTTTGCTGTATTGTTTAGCTCGTGTCTTTTCCTGTGTGACAGCCGTTGTTCTTAATTTGCCGGGTTTTTTTTATTCAGGAAATACATTGATGCGAAACGGTGTCAAACACAGACAGGTTTTATAAATCCTGACACCAGTAAAATTTCAAAATAGCTTTAAATGAAAATTTAAGTAAACAATAATTATCAAACACGCAGACGAAAATAAATAGTTTGCATGCTGATTAAAAATTGAGCTGAACAGTATGGTTGAACTGTAAAACTTGTAGGTTACTGACACGCAGGTTCCGGGACTAGTTAACTGTACACGCACTAGAGAATACTTATCCAGTAAACGAACAAGTGCAGGTCACTGACCGATACGCCATTGTGCTGCAATGGTCACTTATCCAAAATGAGAGACAACATGCATTTAGGCTATCAACCAGCGGCGACAAAATGGCGTTTTCGGGCCAAACACTTTGCTTTCAGAATCAATGAAATTCTTTTTCAAGTATGCTTCCCAAAATCCTTTTTTTCCATGTCTGTATTATTCACAGTAAATCTAAAACAATTTTATTATGAAAATTTGACTTCAGTTTGTTAATTTTGCCGATTTCTTTTATTTATTTGAATTCGCTTTTTTTAAATTCGTTCTTTTGTTTATATTCGTAAATTTTATCAAATTCGTACATGTGTTGAATTCCTTAGCTTAATCGAGTTTGCTAATATTTACTGAAATTTGTTAGTTTACAAACTAATTATTTCATCATTCATTTATTTTATTTCTTTGGTTAATTGAACTTGTTCATTCAGTCGAAGTCATTATTTTAATTAAATTTGTAGTTAAACTATAATTACTAGTTTAATCAATTTTTCAATTTTGAGTTTATTTGGTTTAATCGGTTGGTTTGATGCATTCATTCACTGAACTGTTTTTACCATGTTTGGCGCAGTATAGCCCAGATGCTCTTGCGCCATAAAAAAGCCAAACAAAACAAAACAGATATTAAATTGAGTTTGTTAGTTTATTAATTTTTAGTTTAATTAACTGTGATAATTTAATTGAATGTGCTAGTTCAATTAAAATGATACGTTTAATTCCGTTGATGTCGAAATACAAATTTAAAAAATTTAAAAGCACTTTTCTTCGTTAAAAGAAAGTATAATATATTTTTTTAATAATAATACTTTATTTATTCACCTTTGAACAGTCGTTGTGGCAACACATGACAACACAAAGAAAGGTCCCAAGAAAATATCTATGATCAATATAACAGGCTTGAGGACTTCAGGCTAAGTCAACATAAAAATTCACACAAACAATAAATTCAGCCATCAGGCTATTTTCACATATTTCAACACCCTTCATATTGAAAGATTTAAAAAAATATAAAAATATAAGATTTTTCATCATGATAATATGGATCAATCATAACATGATGATCATTCATGGTAACATTATAATCATTCATGGGACTATTATTATCACTCATGACAAAATTATTTTAATCTATGACGGATATGACGGTAATTTATGACAACGCGCAGCAAAGTAGAGTTTTTAAAGTTATTGGGGAGGGGGCCAAGTATATAAATATATATATTTATATATCATGATATATGTAAAATTACAATTTATTTTAAGTTATTGTGGTAATCGAGTCCTATGGGTACATATAACTCCACGCCCATGCAAGGCCTGATTACCGACTAGGAAGGTACGGTCCGGTCCTCGAGCCCCTAGTTGGAGGGAAGGCCCCCCCCAAAAAAATTTGTTTTTAAGTTGACTTTTGGTTTATCACTTTTGATCGACATCTAGAAAATTTTTAGGTAAAAGCTTACTTTTTTTGGGCTATTTTAGATAGTTTACCAGAAATTTGAAGAGTTTTATAATGAGTATACGTAAGTACTTATTTTTTATATATTTTCAGACCCACCCTCAAAATCTGTCACCATGTAAAGGGGCCCCCAGCTAATACTGTGCCTAGATCCCCCCTATGTCTTAATTGGACCCTGCGCCTATGGCAACATAGCAATAATTTATGACCTCCTGACGGTCATTCACGAAAACATGAATATTTATTTTTATCGACTAAAGAATTTAATATGAGCTAATCTTCTTAATCTTAGCCACTATTGTTTCCCTGAGCATTTATATTCTTTTAGTTGCATTCTGTTATCAAGCAATATTAAGATTTTATTATTTTATTTTGTTATCCCGAAAGTAGTTAGTTATCTTTTAAAAAAAAAAACTTGTCTTAACAGCACTTAATTTACGAAAATACCTTCGTATTCAATTATAAATCTTATTATATTTCTTAAATCTTGGGAAACGCTATTATAGTAATCTTACCATAACTATAATGCGGCCATTTTGTTTGCAGTTATAGTGGCAGGTGTTTCCCTTTTTTCTCTGTCGTCTTCTTCTTCATTCCATTGTGCTTTAGCCAATTATTCATGTCAAGGTCTTGTAGCTTTTATCTTCTACGTTCCGATCTGTTTCGGCTATATCCTGCATTTTACGGTAGAGTGATTGTTCTGGATTAGAATTATGATGAATATATAAATCATTCAAGGTGATAAACATCTCTCTCTCTCTCTCTCTCTCTCTCTCTCTCTCTCTTTAATCCTAAAAATTTCTACGAAATACAAAATCGCATGCATTCTCACATCTCACGGACATATAAACGTAAAAAAATAAAGAATTAACTATACAGCACATTAGCCTTATAAGTATAGGCGTGCGCAGAAAGTTTACAGGGGAGGATATGATGGAGGTTACCCTCAATGGGGGGTTACAGAGCTACAACTCACATATTCCTATGTTATCCCTTTACCAGCTAGAAGGAACAAATATTCCTCTGACATCACAATTTTTCCTATTGAAACCAACAATGCTGTCAAGCCATTATTTGTCTCAAAGAAACGAATGTTCTATTACCTAGTTCAGAAAATTGGCAACAGATAACAGTAGCTCCTTGAGAAACATAAATATGCAGACATAGAAATGGCAGTCTCTTTTGTGATACCAACAACGTAGACATTGTCTTTTTTTCTTAGAATCGGCTTATAAATAGATATTATTTTGTGAATTGAATAATCGGAGTTATGAATGAATGTCTCAAGATCACAAATAAACACTCAAATAAAACAAAAATTCCTTTTATACGGAATAGAGGATCTCATTATGATGAAGCTATAAATGTTTTTTTCAGGAAAATGTGCAACTTTTTACATGATTTGAGATCTTCAACAATGTGAGCAAGTCTCGTTCGGTTGTGCTCAGGTTGTGCCTAAAACCTAATATGCACCAGATCTTCTTTAACAATTACTTCAGCTCACTAGAACTAATGACATGCTTGCTCCAAGACGACTTGTTCGCAACATCAACTATGAATAAATCTTGACTAAGAAAATATCCTTTGAAAAGTGAGACCGAGCTGAAGAAAGAAGGTCGTGGAGCATTTGATTCTTATATAGATCAAGCAGAAGAGGTTATGATTTGTGCCTGGCTAGATAACCATCAGGTAATTGTCACCTCAAATTATCAAAATGCTTTACCTACTAACAAATGCACATGGCGAAACAAGAAAACAGGACACTGACAGAAATAGAACGCCCAGCCGTTGTGCAGACGAATAATTCATACATGGGTGGTGTGGATATAGGTGATGGCCATGAATAGGATCAAACTGGAAACACACAAGTAGTATTTTCGTCTCGCCTTTTATTTCATGGATTTGGCTGTAGTGACGGCATTGATTTTATACCAAAATGTAGGCGGAAATTGGTCATTCGAAGAATTCAAGTTGGACATCTGCTGTTCATTACTCAAAGGATCCACTACAGGGAGTCATCCCGTACTAGTTCAAACTTTGGCTGAGGAAAACAATAATGACGTTCCAAGAAAATGTGCAAGAAGACCTGCCCTAGTGCCAACTGCAGTTAGATTTGACAACATTTCCCACTTCGTAGAAGAAGCGGAGAAACCACAAAAGAACCGTGTTGGTCAACTAGCAGGTTGCTCCAGAACAGTGGTTTTCAACTGGTGGTCTGTGAAAAAGTCCCAAGTGGTCCGCGAGAAGGGTCATTATGTAAAAAAAAAAATAAAAAAAGTACTTATAAAATTATTTATTAAATATTAAAATTAATTATAAAAATGAAATTGATTGTATATTTGTAGTATTTTACAATCTGACGGAACTTCAGAAAACGGTTCGTATTAAAAGTAATTCGTCTTAAGCGTGTTCATCTTAACGAGATTTGACTGTATTATCATTAGATTTTTTTCTCTTTATTATTTCTTTCTTTCTTTTTTTTTTCCAAAAAACGATTTTACAAACGTATTTCCCCCAAGAAAGACCCGGCGCCATTTTTTATTCAGGTCTTGAGGTCAACTCGTGAGAATTTTTCAAAGTGGTCCGCGAGTCCAATTGAAGTGGAAAAATGGTCCGCGAATCCAATTAAAGTAGAAAAGTGGTCCGCGGCTTAAATTGAGTTGGGAACCACTACTCTAGAAAGATCAAACCCTACTGTGTCAAGTGTATGGTTTTTCTTTTCGTAATGAGAGGAACTAACTTTTTGCAAATATCATACCCAACAGTAATATTTTACATACCAACATACGTCTTGCTCATCGGTGTTCCTGAATGGAACAAATGTACCTATGTAAGTTAAGACCATTAAAATTTATAAATTTTATTCATGATTTTTTTAAAATTTATTTTATGTCCTATAAGAACTTGAGAAATTGCATGGTATAAGTTTTGGCATCTTTATTTTACTCTCAGGTGTTAAAGGGTTAAATACAGTAAAACCTCTCTACAACACTATTATACGGACCGAGAAAAATTATCGTTGTAGAGGGATTTATCGTTGTTAGAAGATTTTACTGTATACAAAATTTCATGGCAATGGGGGGGGTTAAAACCCTCATCAATACCCCCTGTGTACGCCAACGCTTATAAGATAATAACTTATTACTATTATACAACTGTGGTGCCTACAGTAGTGTATAAGTTAATGTATAAACTACAGTATACTATTATATATGAACCAATATATGGACAGAATTATATTACTATACATAATCATGGTCTATTATGTTAACGATTTTGCACATTATTGTATAAACTATATAGCATACCAGTATATAAATCCTTACACTCTGCTTGCAAGTCATTATCTCTTCTCTGAGTGCCATGAGATTTGTCACTTGGCTTCTGATTAAACACAAATTTTAAAATAATAAGAGATATCTCTGTGAGACAAAAATTCATACAACAAGGAAGAGATGTTAGAATGGAATTAAACTTTATATGTGTTATAAGTAATGGTAATAATTAATTACAATATCACAGCAAAATAGAAAATGTATTGCTGAACAACGGTACTACTTAAAGTTTCCCCAGTTAGTGTCTTTTATGGGCTTCCTCTTGCTTTAGTACATAGGATGATTTGGTCAGGTATGGAATCATATAAATACCCCATTTTATACTGCAACAGATTTCCAAAACAATTTTGCGACTCATGATCAAAATTCAGCACACTCATAGATGGCGGAAGCTATCGTCCCATATAGTCCAGCAAATATATATTCGGTAAACAACAAATGTGGAGATCTGATAGACCAAAGAAGTAGGCACTGGCATATACTGGGGGGGGGGCGGTTGTAACCCCCCATCGCGATGAAATTTTGCATATATACACGCATAGTAACAAATGATAATTAATCGATAGATGGAAACATATAAATTGACGCCCAAAAAGAGAAATCCGCATTATAAAATTAAAAGAAAAAGTAGAAAACAGTTTACTAATATTAGACAGTTTGGATGAATAATAGTTTTCTTTTGGTTGAACGATCGTATGAATATGTCTTACTAAAAAGGTAATCCTATTATGTTGACTTTGTTCGTTTTGTTTCTTTGAGATGAAAATGAAGAGTGTTGTTTTAAAAAATGACGCCAAACGTGGAGCGTGTGTTTGGTTAAAACATATAAATATAGAGAGTTGTAGCTCTGAAACCCCCATTATAAGCCTGCAACCCCCCCATAAACTTTCTGCATACGCCTATGGAATTACGGCATCATGACGAAGACAGACCCGCAAAACCCTAATTGCGTGTGGGCGGATGTTGTCTTGTTGAAAAAAAGTTTTTCCATAAACATACCTTGAAAGAAAACATATGAAAACGCAGGATATCCCAAATGTTGTCGAATAGTATAGTAATTTTTATCCAATCCATAGATTCCCCCCGAGACGTGGAACTTATTTCTAGTGTTTCACCAAAATGAAAAGTTTATGAAACTCTGATATAGGCAATACACGCGGATAATTATTCCTCCACGAAAAAACACAACAAACTCGACCGGGTGGGGCTTTTCTGTGTTGACAACAACGTAGCAATTGTGTTTTCCCTGTGAAGGGTAATAATATATTATATACAACATAACCGTGATTCTCACCACTCACCGTGCTGGACGCAAACCATCTACTTTTAGGTTACAGTCCCAATGCTACAGCAGAATACAATGTAGTATAATACAGTAGAATATAGATTATCAAAACCATTTTTTACATCAGGAACGCCAACTTGAAGAAACTACTAGGGGGCATAGGCATACGTAGGATTTGATTTCGGGGGGGCACAAGTCAAACGTTCGATTATATCTAGTATAAATTTGTAGTTTAAAACCTCATTATATGTAGTACAAATTTGTGGTTTGGAATTCCATAATATCTAGTACAAAATTGTTGCCTTTATGTTACAGGTAGTAATGATTCCGTAATATTAAGGGGAGTTAGACGATCGAAACGCACACAAAATCACAATTACACATTTAAATGTCACTATAGATACAATAATTACAAGTAACATGCCTCTAATAAAACATGTTTATTGATAATCAAAATATCCGAACTATTTTATAATTATTTTATAAAAATTTCGAGGGCGAACGAGCACCCTTGGCCTCCTAAATACGCCCATTTGCCTCACGCCCATCGATTTTCTTAGGCTTGGATTTTTGTGTTAAGCAGAGGAGGTCTCTACCCTCATAATTTCATTTTATTAAAAACAGAACACCTTAAATCGAAACCGAATAAAACCTTTCATAATTTTAAATGCTTGGTAATTATGTTATAATGCTATAAGCTCATATTGATTTAATGAAGCAGAAGCCCCTGTTTCTTACTAAATGAAATTTAGTTACAATTGTCGTCACAGCAACTGGAAAAACATTAGCAATAACAATTAATATATTTTATAAATTATGTCTTTCACCCGCAACTATGTTATGCATTTTTTATTTATTATCCTTACATTTTTGGGGGTCCCGGCCCCCCCACATATATATTTTTGGGGCCCAAATGGAACTGGACGTCACGGAGTTAGAGCCCACGCTTCGCAGAGAAAAAACGATTGCCACAGAAGTAAATCGGTATTTTAAAAAACTATAATCGATTAATCACTTTTATATATAATTTTAATGAGAAAGAAACATAAAATGTTAATGAACTTAATGTAAATAAATATAAAATGTTTTATGAAGTTTTATTGTATTTCACACTTACTGTGGTCTTTTAATCACAATGAAATCTCTCTGTAAAGATATTCAAAGCAGTGGGAAAATATATAGTTATAGAAAAAGTTAAACTCGTAGGGCATTAATTTTTTCGCGGGAAAAAAATGAAAAAGATCGCGGGAAAAATTAGTCTAGCAAACTAAGGCATACCGTTCATACGGTGGATCCCCAATTCGGCCAGGGCAAAATCTTTTTCTTCTATTCATTAAAAGCTCTATACTCGCGGTAAAGCTAACCTGGTACACTGACAAGGCGCAGAGCAGTATAATTCCGCCAGCGCAATGTAATTCGTACTTTTCTATGTTAACAGAGTTAATAGAAGATACATTTCGTACATAAAACATTGAAATAATGTTGAAATACATAAAACATAGGCATGTTTGTGTAATTAAAATCTGGTATTTATTAAATTTAGGAAAAAGACTCATTATAGGAAACGCTGACGTCATTTAAGTAACTGACCACTCAGAGGACTTTGTTCGCTTGGCGGGAAATTTGGCGCCTGGAATTTTGGCAACCGCGTTTTTCTGCATTCCAAATTAGGCGATAAATAGCCTAATAACGTTGAGGGCTATCTCATTTTTCGCCAATTGGCGAATGAATACTTATTCCACTGGTGTGAATAGGTCGTCGTAGCCTTAACAGTGTACCAGGTTAGCTTTGCCGCGAGTATAGTCTGAGCTTATACGTGGGTAAGATAAAAATTATTAGTTAGCAATTCCCCATGAAAAATTACAAAAAAAAAAAAACTAAAGGAAATCATAGAAGACATGCCTCAGATTATAATATTGACCATTTGGCAATTGTACTAACCCTGAGAAGGGTAATAACCAGGGCTGTCCCCAAAGGGTACGTTCTGTGTGCGCCGCGTACTCTCAAGAAATTTTGACTCAATGCTCTTTGATTGAGGCAGAAAGCAACGCATACTCTCAATAATTTTCTTTGGGACAGTCCTGCACATAACATCTATTACATTATAATTAATATATTTTATTGATAAGGAAAGTTATGTAAAATTATCACTATTTGTCGGCACGAAAAGGAAATAATGAGTAATTGTGTCGCCATCTATCGATACCAAATGGAAGTAAAATTATACAGAAGTTTGAAAAAAGGGGTTTCCACAATTTGCAAAGAAAAAAAATATTTCCACATGGTTAATTTACTGTGCTTTTACCCTTCCATTATGATACTAATGCTCTTAAACTAAATTGGACGAGATCCTAAAGTTTTAGCTTAACCCTCAAGGTTACAGTAAGACAATGCAAAATATCTTGCACATACATCATGTCCGTATCCGGGGGGGGGATCTTAGGGACCGGTCCCCCTCTCAAAACTAAATTTTTAATGGGACTTGGCTACAGCCTTGCATGCTGTGATTGTATCGATACATGCGGTAAAAATTTTTGAACCCCCCCTTGAAATTAAATCCTGGCTACGGTCTTGACATACGTAGTTTAAGCACATTTTTCTACCCACTTTCATTCAACAGATTTTCTGGTGATAGTAGTATCAAAGTCATTCAAATATGAAAATTAATCAAAAAATTACAATAGAATTAGGCAGAAAGAGGAAACAACTCTAAAATTCTCAAAATGGTTTGAAAATTCCTAAAATTTTGAGAAATCGTTAAAAAAATTTAAAAACGAAAAACGTTGCGAAAATTCGCACCGCGATGAAATTACTGCCCTAAACATGATTCACTCCTTATCTGTCAGGACTAGGGGAATACATCCTTGTAGATAGATTATCGTTATAGACAGATCACCGCTGTAGACAAGTTATCGTTATAGCCGGATTTCACAGTATATCAAATTTTGGTCTTCATAATTAGGTTTACGTCGTAATTAGTTCAGATAACCAAGTCTCTGCCGTTTGATAAAAATAAGGGAATACAAAATTCGTAATAAAACATTAAAAAAATAATAAATTAATATTTGGCAATAAAATGTACCAAAATTAAGGAATACATTTTTTTTTTTTAATTTCTTTTATGTCATCATTCACGATGCATTTCCCTATCGCATTATTTTTAGAATATAACTTCCTGATAATTCGTTTCGATAACTTCGAAAAACTGGTTTCCAGAGAAGGAAACTCTAAATAAAAGGGAATTATCTGGTGGACGTATCTAACGTCGCCTTCCCATTTGAGGCCACAATAAGAGAAATTGCGAGTCACCGTAACCGAGTCTTGTTTCGTCCGAGTTGTTTCCCTTTCATTGTTTAAAGTTTTTTCTTTTGCAACGATTGTATCGTCTCTTAAGGAAACAATCCCCCTCCAAAAATGAGTTTTGCTTCGGGCAAGAAAACGATTCCAGAGCAGCAAAAATGAACGAAACTTTTTTCAGTGACCTAGTCTGGCATTCCCCATTGCGAATGTCGTCATCCACATCCTCTCTGACAGGATATGCGTGCAAGCTCAGTCAGCTGACATCGAATAACATAATCCTCTAATGACATCCTACATACTCAGCCTATGACTAAGTTTGCTCAGGCTACATTTATTAATTAATAATTAATTAATTTACATATGTTTAGTAGACAGTGGGCGCTTGATTTTAAAGCCGGTGTAGTGTCACCAAAGCCTTCTTTATATCTATAAAAATTCCCTCCCATCCAGTGGCGGCTGGTGGGTTATTCAAATGGGGAGGGGGTTCACCAGTGGCAGAGCTAGTACCTTTGTTCCCCGGGCAAACCAAGATTCTGACGCCTCTCTTGCACGGCTCCAGCCCCTGCACTGACCTCCCTACCAACATTTCACACCGTGCACCCAGGGCATGTACCAAGGCTGCCAGGGCCGCATGAGTTTACAGTACATACATTTTCACAGGTCAACAAAACCTACAGAATAAAATATATTGTGTTTTCTTGGCATAAGATTGAACGAACTTGTAATGCAACTTAAAAAATGCACTGTCAAGCTGTTGAAGAATACCAAGCAAACAGAATTCTAATGTGGAGTTTAAATGTGACTGCGAGTATTCATGCTAATTTAGTTTTGGAGTTATATGTGACAAATCAGCCACACTGTACTTCACCCAACTGAAATCACCACTTCGTTTTGCAAACAGGAGACAGTAAAAACAAAATAGCCTGTTTGTTAATTCACATCCACAAATCCATAAATTTTTCTCATATAATTTGGGTTTGAGTTCCCTTTTTAAATCCCCAGTTTTTGCTTTTGCTACCTGAATAAGGTCAAGCCTAGTGTCGGCCTAAGCAGTTTTATTTCTATTTTTCTATCCAGCAGTAACTTTGAAAATCTTAAGTTGTTTCAACTCTGAAGTATTTATTTTGTTAAATGCAATCTTAACTATTAACACGTTTGTACAAACAATAATAAAACTAACCACAACAATTAATTTGAAAAATTAAACTAACTGAACGTGCCAAGTGGCAAACAAAGTGAGAGCTCGGGCAAAAAAGAAACTCGATAATGGCGTTCTACCTCCCGCACAATGAGGACCGTGTGAACGGTAGAACCGTAAGCGGTAAATATCCCACACTCGCACCTTCCAATCACCTTTTAAATCAGCTTATGCTTGATGTATATTCTGACAGAATTAAACTAACCCGTGCACGCGCGTGTATACTACATATGTAATATAGTGGGCACATTTTTTTCCTTAACCGAATATCCATGCTGTGGTTGATTGAATGCATTGCGTGACCAAAGACAGGAAAGGTCATTCTGCCCTCTCTCTGTGTCATCAGTGATATGGGAATATTTTTCCATAAATAGTCATCAAATCCTTTTGCTTGTGGATTGCACATTACGAGAAGGTGTAAGATTCTTTGCTAAACATGCACTGATAGTTAATACTTGTGAAAGAGTGGACTTGCACTAATTGGATGTGTGTAAGGAATTAGAGAATTGTGTTTATTTGTGCCTTACATCATAATGACAACTAAGGTCATGATGCCCCAAACAAATATTTAATTTCTCCCTAAACCAGTGTTTCCCAACGTGGGGCCCACGCCCCACAGGGAGCAATTTGAAAATGGACTCCACTGTACATAATGTAATAAAACTGTAATAAATGTAATAAAAATGGGACCACTGTACATAACTAATGCAATATATATAATTAATGTAATATATATATATATAGATATATAATTTTGTATTTAATGTTTTTTGGGGTCATAAATAATTGTGGGGGGCGTGGATCTTTTGGTTACTATAAAAGTGGGTCGCGGCTTGAAAAGGGTTGGGAACCACTGCTCTAGACCGTATTGTAGAGGATTCACTTCTAGATGTGCTCTATGGAAATTCGGATCCATTCTGGTTTCTTTGTTTCTTTCGTAGCAGTAGTATAATGACGAATGACGGAATGGATAACTTTAAAATCATACGAAGGTTAACTCACATCCGTTTACCAAGAAATGAAGTTTCAGGGCTGCACGCCAGCCACAAGTATTTAAAAATTGTAACACGCATAATCGACCAGAAGCTACAACGCCGAAGGATGTGGATATGGCATCACCTGTGCCTTACGATGTCGTAGGTAAAATGTGTTTGCCTACCCTGCAGAAAACCCTCGTTTGACACCCGTTAGTACGAGGACGTGCCACTTTTTCCATATTCCTAAGTTTGAATCCCCAGGCGACGAAGGTTCGGATCCCCCCATAAAGTTGCAGATCCTGACCCAACAAGATATCGGCTGTCCTTGCACCACAGAAAACAAGTAAATAGCACTGGGGCTAAGTTCAATAGCACCGTGGCTAAGTTAAATAGCACTGTAGCAAAGTTCAACAACACTATAGCTAAGTTCAACAGCACTGTACCTCAGTTCAGTGGCACTGTAGTTAAGTTCAGTAGCATTTCCGCCTACAGATCTGCAGTACAACGTAATTCTTCATGTCTTGTCAACAACTCGCATCATTAAGCTATTCCCACAGCAGTCTCCTATGCTTCTACTCCAGCTTATTAGCAAATAGCGTAGAACTAGCTTTAGACCCAATTCAAAGATTAATGCCAAAATCGTAATATATACAAACTATCTGTAAGAAGATCATAGTGTTAGATGTGGCAGACCATGATCTGTAGGTAGATCTTTGTCGTGTCAGATGCGGTAAGCTCTAAATCTTCGACGAACCTCTGGATCCTTGACAGTTCGACGTTAGCAGAGCATATCTTTGTAAAAAAACTTATGCACTGATTTTGTGCTTGGCTACTTCTGGGCTAACGGATTCATTGAGTAGACCTTGAAAACAATGTTCTTGAACCGTTTAAGCTATTAGATTCGCATGGTACCATGGGCTGACGTGAGCCGAATGTGATAACAACCTCCTGCCACGTTCCGCTTGGCACACGAATGGCACATTCGCCTTTTTTGCGGAAAAAGAAGCAAAATAGAAGTTGTTCTTGGAAAATCTATCATTTTAATCAATTCTGATGACACGCCGGGTTGACTTTTCGCGCGCATTGTCAGACACAACATGTTTGTTGACTTCAACGGAAATCCTCAAGGCATCCATATCCACAGACTTCCTTCCAACTTTTTTTGCGGTTCTTTCTTGTTTGGTTTTGTTCTTGTGGTTGTCTGTGTTGTTCTTGTTTACTTTTCCATGAAAGCACCTCTGACTGCTCAGTGGCGGATGTAGGAAATTGCCCACCCTCCATAGGCAAATGCTGTATTGCTTCTCCTTCCTCCCTACCAAAAAATATTCACTGGCGGAAATCCGCCATTTGAGGGATAGAATATATATATATATATATATATATATATATATATATATAGAGAGAGAGAGAGAGAGAGAGAGAGAGAGAGAATCCCTGGGTACCCTATGCTCCATATTTTTTCCACGTCGAATCATAAATTTGGTCGTTTGTTATAGTAGATTGTCATCATATAGTAAAACGATTTATTTTTCTAAAAAGGAGAAAAAAATATGATGCATATTCAAATGTTAGGAAAAATTTTTAAGTCCTTGTATAACCCCAACGTAGGATATATGAAGCTGGGAGAACAAAGGTCACTTATGGCAGATAACGAACGCAGTGAAATCTATAACAATGATCAAAAACCTAATGTACTCTATATCTGTCAAGATCAGGAGAAAATATTGTTCTACATAGGTTTCACTGTATATAAAATTTAAAATAATAAAGAAAAGAACAACTTAATAAACATGGCCATGGCGGTACTTCTCACAAAATGGTGACCATGCACAATGCTGTAAGTTTGGTATCATTGACCCAGATCTAATTGCAACAAGATTTTATCCTTCAGTAAAAACGTAATAATAAAATTAAAATTACAGTGTCTCTCACTCTCTCTCTCCCTTTCCCTCTCTCTTTCTCTTTATCTCTCTCATTTAAACGTCTCTTTTCTCTTTTTAAACACTGATACATCCTCAGAAGGCAGGACGAGGGACAACATGGCCTTTGCTATTCTTGCTTCATAAAATCTCAAATAACTAACCTTTAAAGATACGAATGGACTAAAAGCCAATGCCATTATGCATCTTTACAAAACTAAGCCAGGATTTTAATTCGATAACCCCTCCCCCAACCCATCCATGAGATCAAAAACCAAAGCCAATAGTTTCAGTTAGTGAGATCTAAAGCCCACCATCGTTGCTAGCTACGTACTCAGGTGGTCAAATGTTTATAACTTCTGCCTTAGGACTAGCTGGGTTCGACTTCCAATAAGTTTAGTTGCCTGTGTAACTGTACCGTGGTTCGAAGGTCACATCAAACCATGGATCTCATCCCAGATGACACATGACGTGGTACAGGAGGCAGAGCAACTGGAAAAAAATATGGGGGGGAGGGACTAATTAGAAGAATCCGTATGTTCAGTCCAATAAGTCAACAGGAGAAATAAAAAATATAAACGATGGCAAATAACAATATTTTACACCTTATTTAAAAAGAACAACTTGCATTTGAAAGCTGAGTAAAAGGTTCAAGGAATAAAGAACACAGAAGCGCATCCAAGCGTCCTAAGCAAATGGGCCGGCTGCGAAGCAGGCCCATATCCAGTGGGTGAATGGGCCGCTTTGAGTGGCAAACACACCGTCATCTTAACGAGCACGAGTAGCTCATTAAATATGTCACTCCTTCTCTCATCCTCAATCCTCATTTCTCATTTTTCATTTCTCCCTCATTCCCCATTCCTCATTTCTCCCTCTTTCATCCTCAACTCTTCATTTCCATATTCATTATCCATCAACCTTAGAAGGGCCAGGCCCCTCAAAATATTTTTTGGAGTCCGAAGGAACGAGAACCACTTGAAATTGGCGCCCCTCTGACCCATAGAAAATATACGAGTACCATCACCAACTATGAGGCGACATTCGATAATGATGTTGATGAAGAAATTCTAAATATTTTGATAACAGAGAAATCAACCCTCATATAAAATATTAATAACTTTTTAATGTATTTGATTGGCATGTTAATAATTGTTAATGATTTTTCTCCCTTTTCTTAGGCGACCAGCGTCCTCTATGTCAAGCTTTTTCAATCCAATGAAAGCAATGCGATTTGCTGTGTGGAGAAGGTTTAAACGAGTCATTATTAAGGGCCTGATCTTGGCGGCATTTATTTTGCTATTGCTTTTATTTTTATATAATGTCCCAGGATATTCCGTCAAAAAAATAATGGGAGCATAGTTCCTAATACTTGTTGATTTCTCCTGTTTTTGACTTCATTAAAGGATAGTGATTTTTGTTGTACTTTACTTTGGCGATTTTAGCTGGTTATTTTTAATTTATATATGCCATAGGATCCACTTACAATAAGCCCCAATTTGGCGAGTTTCAGGATGCAACGGGGAAAATAAATATTTTCTTTGGTGTGATGATGAAATGAAATGCAATACAATTTAATCGTTTTTAGGGAACAAGACTTTTTCAGACGCTGGAGTCAACGAATGAAAACGAGAGAAGAAACGGCTTATTTTTTTTTAAACGAAATGCGAAAAAATGTATAAAAACATCAAAATTCTAAAATTAAAAGAAAATAGTGATTCAAGGTGTCCTTTTAACTGATGCAAAAATGACGAAACAAATTTTTCAACACTTAAAACCCGACAATTTCTGAGAACTCTCATCCTTTTCAAATTGCATAACAAGGAGTTCACTATAAAGGTTTATTTCTTAAAGCAATGGATTGCACTGCTGTTTGTGTAATGCGCTAAATATTGTACGACAAAATTTCAATTAACAGAAATACTGTGAAACGTAGCAAACAATTTTTAAAAATATATGATATTTTTTAAGCATCACAGACAAAGCTTACTTACTTTGTGAATGATTACTAATATGACTTCTTTTTTTACATCATGTTTTTCTTTTATTTAGTTTATTATACTGTAATTCAATATATTATGCAAGATAATTATGTAATATTACAATACATTATGCAAGATAATTATGTAATATTACAATACGTTATGCAAGATAATTATGTAATATTACAATACATTATGCAAGATAATTATGTAATATTACAATACATTATGCAAGATAATTATGTAATATTACAATACATTATGCAAGATAATTATGTAATATTACAATACATTATGTAAGATAATTTGGCGTACCAACTACCTAGACTAGATTTACAGGCAGAGATGTTGCATCGCTAACTTACAACTACATATATAATAATGTTTGTTTTTTATGCAAAAGTTTTCGAGCTGATAATGAACTTCGTTTGACTGACTTTCTGGACCAAATTCACCAGATTGACGAATATGGATCGATGAACAAACTGAGAAACCTAACGGCGATGAATAAACCTTTTGATAGTACCGATAATCCTAGGATCATAATCCGAGGTGGATTTACAATTTTGCCGTCTATAGTCTAACACATTTTGCCACCTAATCCTACCAAAGAGGAATAACAGAGCTGCTAGCGCTTTTATCAAATTACTAATTTAACGCTCCTGGTGGTTCTTTTAAATCAGCCTTTTCGCAAAAATTCGCGAATTTGAAGCATTTGAACCTCTCTCAAGGCGGCACCCATTGCAGCTCTCCCTTCCGCCAATGTCTAGTTATGTGTCTCTTCATATAATAATTTATAATTAATAATTCAATTTGCCACCAAAAAGTCCAACCCCACCTTTGTAAACTTTTCGTCAAAAATTTCAGCCGTAATCTTCAGCTTGCTTAGCCTATTGGTAAATCCACCATTAATCATTATCAAAATGCACATAGACGAATGGAAATTGAGTGTTCACTGATGTTCGATAACAATACCCGCATCCTCGTCTCCCAATCCGTCCATACTTTTTAAACGTCATCCATAAGCCATAGATGGACCCACAGGGGAATTTTCTTGAGAGCGGAGAATTCAGGCTTTTTGTAAAAATTCCGTCTTCGTATGCGGTTGGTCGTTATAATCGGCGCTGGTTAAATCGATTTCTACGGCACTTTAATGGTTTTGGGGATTAATTTCCCTAATTTCCCCCGTGGGCCCGCCCCTGATACGCGTATGCGGAAAGTTCATAAGGGGGGCTACAGAGTTACAACTCCATATACTCATATATTGTATATACAAAATTTTATCGTAATGGGGTAGTTACAAACCCCCATCAACACCTTCCCCCTGAGTCAATGGCGTATTTCCCAATAGGCTATACTAGGCTATAGACTAGGGCGGCAAAATTTTGTGTGTCAAGTCTAACGAAATCTATACTATACGATGATATAATCAGATGTTTTGGCGAGAAGGAAGCTAGACGTCATGTTTTCCATTTAAATACCAGTGTTCGATAGGCTTTTAGTTTTTGCTAAAGTTAATATCTATTTCAATAAAGTTAATATCTATTTCAATAAAATTGAATTTCATTTATGATATACCAAAAAGAAATAATACTTCCATATAAGCTATTAATGTTTATGTTTTAATTTATGAGTTTGGTTTTTAACTGATTTATTGGTAATACAAAAGTTTTTGGCGCTCATTAAATGTAACAATTTTTATGTTAGAAATAAAATACAGGGTACCAGGGAGGAAATTACATAAAAAGGTTAAACACTGGTAAAATAGCAATGAAAAAGATCACTCAAGCTTTCGGACGCATCAGCAGCAGTCCTTCATCAGGAGTAATGACGATGTTATGTTTCTGTCTCTTTTTTATACTTGAAATTTCTGGAAAACCCTTCATCAGAGTAGTCCCGCAGAATGGGAAAACCCAATGAGAACCAATGGGAGGCCTCCAATAGAATCATGGAAGAACCCCAATAGGGACCAATGAGAAACCCACACTGCGGGTTACCTAATTTGGGGATGTCTCATACATTTCAGAGTAAGAGTTGTTTATAAGTTTCTGGAAGTGGTTGTGATGTATTAATGGCTTTCCCGTGTAGTTTGTAAGTTTCCCAAGATTCTAAGAAGAGTCTACTATTCTTGTTTGTGATGTGACGGTGTAGTATTTTTGTTGAGTCCCAGTCGGGTTCGTGTCCGTGTTGTAAAGCGTGTTCTGCCAGACGTGAGGCTATGTCTCCTTTCGCGAGTGCTTGTTTGTGTTCTTTTTTTCTTGTTTTGATCATTCTTTTTGTTTGTCCTATGTAATGTTTGTTGCAGTCTTTGCATGGTATTTGGTATATGGCGCCTGTGAGATCTTCTGGTGGAACTGGGTCTTTAACTTTTGTAAGTTGTTTGCGAAGTGTTGTGACAGGGGAATAGAATGTTTTGATATTTGCCTCTTTAAGGATGCGAGAGATTGTTTCGGAAATGCCGTGAATATATGGAATAGATATGCGGGTGTGAGATGTATTGTTTAAAGATGTACTATTGGGTCTACAGTTTCTGAGAATGAATCGTTTAGGGTATCCATTATTTTTAAGTGCCGTGTGTATGTGTTTTGTTTCTGTGTTTGAAAGTGTTTCATTACTGCAGTGAGAATTCGCTCTAAGACTTAATGTTTTAACAACGGAAGCTTTGTGGCATGTTGGATGATGCGATTTAAAATCGAGATATCTGTCTGTATGTGTGGGTTTACGGTAAACTGAGGTGAAGATTGAGTTATCGTGAGATCTGTGTACAAGAACGTCTAGGAAAGGGAGTTTATTGTTCTGTTCTGTTTCGT
>QLNU02014802.1:18720436-18761446 GCA_006491805.2 Dysdera silvatica
GGATTCCATTAAGGTGGGTGACTCTCAATGGATAATGACCAGTTGACTCACATGCTAGGAATGTGTTCCTTCCTGCCCTGTGTTTTGTGGTCAGTTCGACATTGAATTAGTGACAATCTGTCGATATGATAGCGTAGAGAAGACCTACGGTGATCGTATTCAGTCTCAGAATTGTGGTTATTTAACAGAAGAAATATGGAGTGTCAAATACGAAGTTTAGCGGAATCTGGTGCTCGGGCCGAAGGAGCTGTACCCCAAGGAAAAGTTGAATCGGGTATTGTATTATGTGCTATTTCATATACTTTGTTGTAATCGTATGATTTGGCCGCGCTATTTGATACTTTCTCTATGCTTGAAATACTTAGGTAAATTTTTTAGTTAACTTTCGATGTCCTTATTTTTATTTTTTTTTTTTTTCAGAAATAGTAGGTTACGGTATTAAAATTAAATTTGAAGCTGTCGTAATTTTACTACTACTTCTTGCACACGCTAACTACCGGGGAGGGAGTTTAGACCCCTAAACCTTGCTTTTTTTCTAAGGGGGATCACCCCCCCTCCCCCCCACACATGCACGCACTCTAGTTAGGCCTATGCATATTAACTCCCACAGTAGTTATGAGAGTGGAATTTGTTTTAGGCAAGACTGGGGCAAAGTGAAACTTCAATAACTTAATAAACTAATGACTAAATAATCACAGATGCCTAACATTTATAATAATAACAGACATAATTTGGTTGGGAGCCCATAAATCCTGTCCCCCAGCCTAAATTTTAGGTATAATATTTTGCAAATAAAATTTACTATCAGCTTTCAATGTGTATTTGTCATATTTATATTTTTGAATCTGTTCTATAAGAATATGTTATGTAATTGTTTTAAAGTGTAGAAGCAGATCTAGATATCTGGTTTCGTAGTTGCACGTTATCTCCATGCTACTGTGGTTATGGCTGTAGCCATTAATCATATGGTCCAATTCTCAGCATGTTTTGCATGTAAACAAATCTTCATTCAGAGGTCTCATTAAGCCAGGAGTGGATTGGACTGCCAGCCCCCTGGTGTGCCCTCATGGATGATAGGACTTGCATCCTCATGAGTGATAAAACTCATACCCTCATTGGTGACAGGGACTGACTGGGTCTTAAAGGTCATATACCTTGAACTTTCGGAGGGTGCAAGCTCTATCACCCATGAGGGCCGATGGGGGTGGCGGCCCAGTCTGCCCCTGCATTAAGCCACCGACCCCATCTAAGATAACTCATCATATAGTTTTGGAACGTAAAATACCATATAATACATAAACATAACAAAAGAGTTCTTTACGTTCATTTTGATAATGTTTGTTGTCTTTCAGTTACTCTAGTACAGCTACCCTTCAGCTGTTGAAGTAAAGTAACTAAATATCTTCAATCAAACTGAAATGATATAATTTGTATCTTAACTTTTAAATACCTTTCAAATGATTTTACCTCATGGCCACATGCAACAAATTTTTATCATGAGGTAAAATAATTTGAAAGGGATTTAAAATGTTTGCCTCCTGTGGTACGTCACTTCACTTTTTTGTCTCCCAATGAAAGATTCCTTTTGCATCCAAAAACGTAGAACAAAGACTATCAGGATTAGCTTAACGAAGAACTTATTTTTATGTATTCTCTAATCATCTTCATGTTACTTCATTTGTAGTTGTATTTAAAGTTTATAAATAATATGCTAACACTATAGCCAATCCTAATCGACGTTTTTTGGCGTAGTGATTGATAAACGTGGATTAATATTACTGTTTGATTTAATCCGTGTAGTGTTCAATTTATATAAATAGCCAATCCTTCCATAGTGTTACTGGGTTTTATGTAGATTTACTCTTTGACTTCGTAGTTCAATATGCAGAGTGGACACAAATTAGTTGCGTAAAAAGAATGGTTTATTATGAGTAGAGATACAACCAAACATGAGAGTATGAATGATTATACGATAGTGAAACGCAATGTTTACCTTTTTCACATGTGTGATGTGGCTGCCTTTTGTTACTCTGCAAATGTTGCATCTGTAAATCAGTTCTTACTGTATGTTTGCTGTGAGCAGGTTCACATCGATCATGGCAACCACAATTGCCAAACTTTTTACCCCTCATTTCAGTGTATTGGGTTTTGTTAAAGATCAGGTTTATTGTCTGCTGCTTCCGACACCCGTTGCTGAATTGAAATCACAAATGAGCACTGCCTTGATTGACGTGAACATGCACACAAACATATGGCAAGAACTAATTTACTGATGGGATATTTATAGAGTAATGAATGATAACCACAGCGAATATTTGTGAAAAAGGTAAACTTTGTGTTTTACAATCATATAATTATGTATACTCTCATGTTTAGTTGTATAACTATGCATAATAAAATGTTCTTTTTCCTTGACTAATTTGTGTCCACCCTGTATCACCAAGTATGTGCTCAGTAATGAAATTTCATGTAATTTTAAGTGATGAAATCATTCAAAAGGTGTTTTAATGTCAAGTTCTTATAGGGTTACAATTTTTCTTCTACACTGGCGTAAGGTTTAAAAACATGGCGTTTCAGAAGCCAGCCGTTCCCTTTGTCAAGTAAAAGCATAATTCTGCCTTCACTCGACAAAGGGAGCGGCTGACTTCCAAAGTAACTCATTATGAAATCTCCTGATGAAACTTTGTATTGTTTCGTTAATTATTCCGCCTCCTGTCGAACGGTACCTGTTATAAAATCCAAAAACTTTAGAAATGGAAAATGATACCCACAAGAGCAGCATTTTTAGAGAGAACTCTTCCTTAATTTTATATATTGATAATGTAACATATCCATGTTATGATACAAATTACTATTAAAAAGTAGGTACTGCAGCTTTTTTTTTTTTTTTTAAATTCTCACATATTCAATTAAAATTCTCATATAAAATTCTTAATGTATTTTATCTTTCCATTTTTGTAGTTTGCAGAGAGTGGTTAGTTCGAGAAGATGGTGTTTTGGCATACAAACTGCAAAGCGAAGAAAGTATGTTTATAATTTTATTTCATTGACATATATACCAGTGTTTGTGTATATGTCCATGTATGACTTTAATTGTATTTATTTTTAATATAAGTTATAATGATGAAAAAATATAGCATATTTTAATTTTCTCAAAAAAAATTTTTTTTGGTTACCTTAAATTATCTGCTTTTAACTGTTTTATTTGCACCCCAACGATGGCTTTACATTCTCGTATTTTTCTGTGTATTTTCAGAGATCTTTGCTATTTGGGTTTAAACCCAGGTTAATTTTTCTTAGCCCCACCCCCCAAAAGTACTTATATGGGCACCCATGTTTTCACAACTACTGACATAAAAGGGAAGAATATTTCCAAAATTATTGCTTACTTTTCCCAAATTAGCATAAAATGAAAAAAGAACTGTGTTTTTCACATTGCACAAAGTTAGTCTGCCATTTGGGATAGCTTTGAACTAGTATTAAGAATTCTATATAAAATATTTTGTTTTATTCAAGGAATTGGGGAACTTTGAACCAGTAACCTTAGGTTTCTAGACTGCTTATCTGCAGTTGTTCGAAGAAAATGCTAAACGGCCAAATTTTAACTCTGTGTAGTGTTGCCAACTTATTTTCTAAAATACAAGGTGGATAACTAGTTTTATAACCTTGCCATCAGTGGACCGTGTGCAACTCTTTAAACCCAAACATTCCGAAAACCAGGAGCTGATGCAAAATTATGCTCTATGGTAATCCATAGAGCGTAATTTTCTCTGTACGACTGTAGGCTCTGCAGTGGTACAGTGGCAAAATGTTTGAGTAGCATAGAATTATTCTGGGTTTCATTCCCAATCGTGCCAAAACAAGAACGCTTACCGACTAGCTATTCATCGTAGTCCAGGGGTTGGTTCTCTAGACCTTGGAAGGTTTGAGTTCCTCAGGAAACTCTCTAGATTCCAGGGCAATATGACCCTTGCTGTCTGTGTACCGTAAAACTCACAAGAACTAAATGACTACATTCATATTGTCATGGATTGGCATCAACGTAGAGTTTTCAATATTATTGGACGCCCAAGCATATAGTAAAGTCTGAACCGCATATATGCAAATGTACACGGCAACAAAATCCTGTACATATAAGCAGGTTTTACATAAAAGCAGTATTCTCTTAACTATAGCATGCAAATAATTTACTCATTAAATTTTTATTGAATTTTATTATTAGATATTCTTATTTCTAATTTTATAAATCATACACATTATTTCAATATTTATAATGTACAGTACTATTACTCTATTAACAAAAATAACAGGAAGTAATGTACTACTTACAACACATGTACTGTATTTGTACATAAATTACAACCATAATCTTTTGGTATTTCTATCTTTGTCTTATTGTTTGATTGCAAATAATTTAAAATCGCCAACTTTTGATCAATATTTAAGTAGATATGTTGATTTCTTTTCATCTACCATGTTCACAATAAATATAAACTAAAAAGTGCAAAAGAAGAAAGCAAAAAACTTGCAAATAGACTAAGTATTTTGTAGACCAATAAAACACAAGACACGTAATTCTCTATGCCAGTTTCAAAAAAATTTTTGATAGTGATTTTTAACACAGGCATATTGTGTATGTCGGTATGTGTGATTTATTGTGCATGGCACTCATCTAATGTAATACATAAATGTGTCTTTACAAATTGTATGTCTCCTGTGATAAATAAAATCCATTTATTTATTATTAAAACATGGGGGGGGGGGGTTTAAACAAAGCCATAAATAAGCTGGTAAGCAAAACTTCGACAAGGGTTGACAGCTATTTTTAATGGGGAAAGCCAATCCTTAAAAATAGAGTTGCCAACTACACATTCACTGTGGATGAAAACTTGTTCATAATGGTTGCATATATCCGGTTTAAATTCTATAATAAAACATTCAGTTGGCTTCAAAATATTTGCATGTATAAAATCACAATTAAGTAGGTTTAGATGACATTAAAAAAGATAGGAGAAAATTTGAGGCTCAATACTTTTTGCAGATATGTGGTTTCAACTGTATCTAAGATTTATATATTACAATGTATATAAAATTGTAATTTATTTCAAGTTATAGGTGGGGGGGGGGGCTTGAGGCCTATAGGGGCCCATATAACTCTATGCCTGTTTAGGTCAATTACACCTTTATCTTGTACCGATATCAAATTATTCACTTCAAGAAAAGTGTAAAACAAATAAAAATTTAAAGTGTAGGAGTGCAAACAAAACCTGGGGGTTTGAAGGGTAGAGACTTTTCAAGGATTGAAGTGCAACCGGGAAATGGGAAAAAAATATTACTTTGACCAACCATTATAAAAGGTTATAATCATGTAATACGAGGAATAAAACTATATGACTAATGTAATTTTTAAGATTAATGTAAAAATTTAACAAGGATATGTATGGATAAAATTATTGGACTTATATGGAATTAGGAGAGTATTCTTGGAGAATATGGAGGAGAATTAAGTACCTTACAATTAGGTTTAACACTCCATTCGTAAAGTGCATACTATGACCTATTCTGGGCTCAGAGTAACTAGAAAAATTCGCCACACGCACACACGTAGGCTGCAATTGAACTGACAATCCTCAGATTACGTGTTTTTTTAGAGTTTAAATCATATATATGCAAATGAACTTTATGAACGAGTTTTCATCCACAGTAAATGTATAGCTGGCACCCCTTATTTCAAAGTGGAGTGTGAGATATAATCTCTCATGATTTTATTAATTTCGAACCAAGTCTTTGGAAAGAGAGGAAATAAATTCTCCAGATGAAATTTCGTTAGGAACCATGTAGCGAGACTGGAACACAGCATTGAAGTATCATAAAACATGCGAAACAGCATTAACATTTACAGGAAAAAGAAATATTTGTTAAGCATGGAATGCACAGAACTTGGCAGGAACAAAAGAATGTCAGTCTTTAGGAAGATTCGTTGGGCTAGGTGTATGTGGACAATCATAATGTCATAACGTGACTATAAATACAGCATAATATAAAAATATTGTTCATTCACATTTCACCTCAAAAGCAAGCAATGACTGCACAACAAATATCTCTTGCAGAGTCCCCCACCTACTAGATTGAAATTTTCAAAATAATAAATATGTAGTTTTAGCTTCCTCGTTGCTTTTTCTTTTACAAACACTGAACTTTTTTTATTATTGTGAAAACTATCATAATATTGTCACATTGTTTTTATGGTCAGATAAAAATTCCCCAACAGGAGATTCCTTTACAATAATACCCATCTTTTATGGGAAATTTTTTTGTGTCTGGCGAGTGTCAGCTAATGAGAAGCTGTACTATATGCAATTCTTTGTTTGTGTGCAATTTTTAGTTCAACATCACTATGGCCACAATAAAGAAAAAAATCAACTTGTTAGATCAGACCTTCAGGAAGCACGTGTCATCCAGAGATCGGAACAAGAAGAAGCGGAAATGATGCAACGGGCTTACGAACAAATGCTCCTAGAACAGTAAGCCTACTTTGTAATGCCATTAATGATACTATGTTAAATTTCAGCGCTATCTTCGTTCTTCATCCGATATCAAATCAAACAATATTCACTTTAAGAAATGTGTGGAGCAGAGTTACTTAAAATCAAAAGCGTAGAAGTGCAAGCAAAACCTGTTCTCAAGAAAATTGGTGCAACTACCAAATGAAAAATATTCTTTTGATTAACCATAATATAAATATAATCATTTAATGAGAGCTGTAACTATGGCATATGCACAATCAAATGAATAGAATGTGTGTATAATGTGGAGTCAATTTGATAGGATTTATATGCAGTATGTGGAATTAACGTGGTATACTTAATGTGTTGAATTGAGATGCACTTGTAATATATTGAATTGAGATACACTTGTAATATATTGAATTAACCGGATACCCTTTCAGTTTGTTGAGTTGATGAAGTGCATATGCACTGTATTAAGTTAATGAAATGCATATGAAATGCATATGAAATGAGTGATTTGCACATGCAATGTATCAAATGGATGTGCACATACAATATGTTGAATATCATCAATGAATAATATGTTTCTAACATACTGCTTGCATTTCACGGACACAATGTTTTTACACACACAAATTTCGTTTAGAAATAGTGGTCTTTTTTGCAATGAAAGATTCTGAATTTTATAATTTTGCTTTTAGTTAGTAATTTTATTGATATTTCAAAATAATTAAAAATTGTCTGCATTTATGGATACCCACCTATGATATTAATAAAGGTTTTCTAAATTTGAAATGAGTTAGTAATTTTTAATTAATATTTTTTACCTTTCTCTTATAGGGAAAATGCTGATGCCTTAATCGCAAAACAAATTCAGGAGAAATTTCTCCAAGAAGAATTAGAAAAACAACGACAAATTGAGGAAGAAGATAAAGTTAGTGAAATTGTCTTTTTATCACACATTCCAATTTTCATTAAAAGCCATGAAATTAGAAATTACTTTAAATGACATGAAATGTGACTTTACAAAGTGAACAATTTAATAAATGCTTATATTAATTTCATAGCCCAGGAAATTGTAATATATTGTACGTAAAATTCTTATATGCATAAGTGTATAGTTATATGGGGCCCATGGGGCCTGAGCCCACCCCCCCCAAATAATTTGAAATAAATTGCAATTTTACATATACTGTAATGTATAAATGTACAAAATATGTGCTTGGCGGCCCGTCAATAATTTTGCGAACTCTACGTTAATGCTTATATATGTATTATATATTGGTGTTTCACATGAAGATACCTTAGGAAAACTGACGATTATTCTGAAGTCACTTAAAACTATATCCTTTGCCTAAGTAATGGTTTAAAGAGTCTTTGGATTCAAAAATTTGTAAGTAATGTAATTTACAAGATCTATTATATAATATTTAATGTCTTTTTAACAGCGTATAGCCTTGGAGTTTCAGAAACGAGAAAAACTGAAACTACAGAAAAAGAGAGAGGAGCGAGAGCTTCGTCAAGTTGAAAAAATGCGAACAGTACAGCCTGGTATGAAATTTTTTATATTCTCGTAAATCTTGAAACATTTAAAAAAAATCTCTTTTTAATTATAATCGTGTATTTAAGATGTTGTGTCAACATGGTTTATACTAATCTCCTTAACTTTCTTATTGAGCAATGTACTTGGTCTTGATACATTGACTCAGTATGTATCAAGCATTGCCTTAGTATCAGTACCCAAATATGCCACATGAAACCGTTCTTTTCCGATATTGAAATTTGTCTTTGTGAAATATATTTATGAGTTATGTACCTGTGCATCGTATTTATTTTCTCCTTTTCAAACGTTCTTACAAGAGCTTTAGGTTGTATTTATAATGTTTGCTCTATCATCTAAACTTTTGAAATTCGTATGTAGAAATTGAATTGTCGACTAACTCTAGCAATATCCAATACAGCAGTAATTCTCAAAGATGTCCAAACAGAAGTTCGTTTTCAATTCTCGACACTGTTGTCGAATTCAAGTTTTCTCAAGGTACTCCATGTCAAATTCTAACAAGTGCACTTAGGTAAAAATAAAACATGTATTAAAGATTACAAAAAATATAATTGGAAAAATTAAACTGATTACAGTAAGTGGGATGGATGAGCCTGATGATTGATACACGTTTTCTCAAATCATGAAATCAAACTGGGCACAACCACCCTGATTTTCATGTAATATTTTTTTTTTAATATCAGTCGCTGAAAACTCTATCTAGACTAATAAGTATCTAGTAGTAATAGATATAAGTATCTAGTAGTAAGTATCTAGATTAATTGAGACTTAAGTTACTGTTTATCCAGGTAACAGAAGTCTCGAAAATTCGGATGTTTGGATCAAGTGACCCAATTATGGAAAAAATCAAAATCTATGTAATTATTGCACTAGCGTTCTGTTGCTTTGTGACAGGACCACAATATTGTCCTTCAATCTGGAATGTAATCAATTCATTATCAGTAATTGACAATGCTGATAAAAAAAAGACAATGGGAAATTACGAAGTTCGACGATAGCATGCTAAAAGCATTTTATCTATGAGAGCTAAAAATATCAAAAAAAAATACATCACAATAATATATTCTGAATGCAATGTTCCATACCTATAATATTTTTATAAAGTATGAAAAGAGCTTTTACAATCAGGGCTCTCCCCATAGAGTACATGCTGTGTGCACCGTATACTCTCAAGAAATTTTGAAAAACACCAAGTATGCGGCGCATACCCCCAAGGTTTCAAGGACGTTTCTGTATTTGCTGGTTTTTGAGCAAATTTGAACGAAGTGAAACCTTTTTTTTTTTTCTAGTCATTTACAAACTTGAATGGAAACAAATGAGGAAAAACATCCTGAACTCCCCCAAGCCTCAAAATAATATCCTGCGTACGGCCAGGTGAGGAATGAAAAACTGATGACAGTGGTAACTGCCACCTTGGATTTGGATCGACAACCAGTCAAATGCCAGTCAGCTTACTGCTGTGACGTTACGAAGTCCAGGAATCCTACAATTTCGATACTCTTTAATTAAGGCAGCACAACCTACTGTCAACAATTTTCTTCACGACAGCTCTGCCTACAATGGCACAGTTGGTAATGCATTTATTTTATTATTAAGTCTTGTTGATACCATTGAATACCAGTGGTTGAATTGGGGAAAAAAATGTGGGGGGGGGGGATGTCCAGCAGTCTGCAATGGTGCTTTCTTGATAAGTGAGTGAACATGTCTACCTACACTTCCAGCACTTGTTCTGCAGTGTATCAGAGACATTCTTCTTTGGTTTGTTGCATTTTGAAGCCAATTTATCAAACTCATCTTGTTTTCTTACTAGCTATAGGCTACGAATGAAATCAAGAACGCTCAATCACGCTCTTTTACTATACATTAGGGATAAAGGTAAAAGTAAACAATCGCTGTTGCCAATGAAGATCATAAAAACAAGTGGTTCTTGTCCAACGGGAAAAGAAGAATAATCGTTTCAGTGTATTGTGAAAAAAGGGAGCGCCTCTGGTTCATTCACCAACAATTTAGATTCAAGATCTCGTATTAAAACGGGGCAATGGATAATTTTAGCACGTTGCCACTTGTTTTTATGATCTTTGTTGGCAACCATATCGATTTTAATAATGAGTTGACAGAGCCTGGGTGCAAACTAGAGATGAGGTTGGGCTCATTTATTCAGGCTCGGGTCTGAAGACTTCTTGCAATTTGAGCCTGTCCAAGCCTGAAATACTTTGTGGGAATTTGAGCCTGAAGCTTCAAATATAACTTTAACCCCTTGATGTAAAATTTAAATTTTAAAGAAATTTGATAAGCTGCACTATTTAATTTCCTTCGAACTTTCGTATACACATATTTCCACAATCCTCAAAAATGAATCACAGTTGTGTTCCGTGGAGAATTTCGATATAGAGAAGCCAGTTTTCAGCATCAGTTGCATCCGTCTAATGAGCCTGGGTCTTCCCAATCCCGAAAACTATATGAAATATAGAGCCCATTTCGGGGCTCGGTCTGAACTTGTATCATCTCTAGTGCAAACAGTTGAATGGTAACAAGCAAAAGTCATGGACATGTTTCTTGCTAAAATGGTTACTATTATTTTTTTTTAATAAGTAGTTTTTAGAAGTGGGGGTAATGCATGGGTGCTTTTTTGATGATACGTTGTGGGGATGGATCACCCCACGTCTACCCACACTTCCGGCACTGGGAAATACATGCAATTTTTCTGCCCACCGTAGTCTAGAATTTGATTCCATAGGCCAGAGGTTCGAATTTCGCTGAAAACTGTAGGTCCCAGCTAAGCCTTCACTATCCTAGCACTACAAAACAAGGATATAGTAAAGCTACATTCATGGTTCGGAAAGCACATCTGACTGATACAGAAGTTCTTCATACATATGTTATTTCTCCGTTTCGTAGACTTTTCCTAGCATCTTTGAAAAGTTACAGAGCATACGGTCAAAATGTCCTATGATACCGTAATAATAATGCATTTGTCTGCTATGTAGAAAACCCTGATTTGAATCCAGATGGTGAAGCGCAAACATGATCTAAATATTAACCTTACTACTAACAGCTCCAAACATACTGTACTTTAATTTGAAAGCCCCTAAAAGATTGAGAATTCCTGCTTTGTGCACATACGTATAGAATGCTTATACACTCTCCACAAAATACTTGATAAAGACAACAGTAGTTCTCAAAACATCACAGAATTGTTTATCACAAATATTACTTCTTCCTATTTTACTTCTACCTGGTATTTACTCTTTCCTTTTTATTTCTCTATTTTTCCTTCATCCCTTTAATTTTCTTCTTGTTTACTTAATTTATTTTAATTTCCTTGCTCGCCTTTTCTGTTAATTTTCTTTTGTGTTTAATTTCTATTTTCTCTTGTTATTGTTTCTTATTATGGTAATATCTGTTCAATCGTTACATTGTTTCATTGCAAAATTATAATGTTCAAAGTTGTGTGAACTTGGCACCTGAATTAAAAGAAATTGATGAATTTTGCATAATAATACTGATCTCTTAAACTATGTAAGAAAACTTGTAAATTCAGTTTTTTTTAACCTCATTCAGGATCTAGCGATTCAGTTCCTCCATCCAGTGAGAGAATCTGCCTCATCCCAACACAAGAAGCCTCGACAAGCCCACTGGATAAAGATTTTAACGCACTTTGTATACAACCCCCTCCTAATCTTTCTCAGGAAGAACTCCGGAGGTTCCGTGAGCACCAGGATGCTGTAAGTTACCTAATTGGAAAAGTAGCTCAATTTTCGGCTGTATTGAAGCATAGAGTTAACCCATTCATCTGTCATACCCAGGGCTAGACAAAACTAAAAAACAATCAGGAGTCAACAACATGCAATATATATATACAGGGTGGTCCTAAACTATATGTCAAAAATGTAAAGGCAGGTAGAGGGGACCTAAATAAGCAGATTTCGTATAGGAATGTGTGTGCGGTAATGACACATTAAAGCGCTAGCTTGTAAAGCAGTATGAATCACAGGAAACTGAAAAGACAAGTAAAGACAAAAGAAAACAAAAATTTATTAATAGTTTACAAGAGGTGCTCGAAAGAGCGGCCACCAACAGCGATACAAGATTCACAGCGACGGCGCATGGATCGGCGTACATTAGAAAAGACGTCAGGCATGTCGATCACATGTCCAGCAGCAACAGACAAGCGGGCAACAAGATCTTCTTCAGAAGTGACGGGACTCTCGTACACCAGGCTTTTAATATGACCCCAAAACAAAAAATCCAAGCAGGTTAAATCAGGAGGACGCGGTGGCCAGGGACCTGGACCGCCCCGTCCTATAAAATGCTGGCCGTAGACAGCGTCCAGGTGATTCCTGACGTTTCGACTGAAGTGAGCTGGGGCTCCATCGTGCTGGAACCACATTCGTCTGCGAACAGCTGGAGGAACATCGACGATCCGGCTGATTCCTATCCGGGAATCGCTCCCTGTACATCCTTTGAGCAGCTAATCCATTTCCTTGTGCAGCCCCATACATGAAATGCATGTCGGCCAGCTCCGCATTGGTGAAACGATGCATGCTGCTCGAGATCCATGCGGGAAATGATGAATCCAGCTAGAGAAGCGCTTTTATACTGCCCACTGTAGTCCAGGGCTTGTTACCCTGTGAGACCGAGCTCCAAATTCCTTGAAAAACTGTTTGTCCCAATGCAACATGACCTTAATTATCCATAGGCCCTAAAACAAGTAATTCAGTTTAAAAAATAAAGTAATTTTCTTTTATAATATTTCATTATATAATTTTATTATGTATCAATATATTTAAGGCTGTCAGTCATGTAAACATTTACATAAAAGTATATTCATGTACATATAATTTATTAACGTATTATAGAGTTCAGATGGGCAAAATAACTTTTCGGGGGGGGTGGGGGTAATTGAATTACATTTTTCATTGAAGTAAGGATCTCTTTTTCACTTGCTCTTTAAGTAATTTCTTGCATGCATCCTTAATTGATAGTTTATACTGAAATCATGTAATTATAGGTGAAAGTAAAGCCCCATTCTGCTATATTATTGACAAGTCACAAAATGGAATAGTTTACACATTTACTTTTTTTTTCACACGGTGTTGTATTCAAAGTATATATGAAGTAATGAACAAAATTAAGGCAAGTAAATATATAAAATTATTTATTATCACATACAAGTTATGCTTTATTAGAAATTCTTAAAATCACACGTTTTGTTGGGAACTTACTTTCTGTTGGAAACTGTTACAAGGTAATAGTATTTGTGATGATTAATATTCTGATTTTTACAATAACAAAATAAATTTTTGTTTGACTCGTAACTGCTGTAACAAAATGATCTGTCATAAATTTTATTATTGAATCAATATTCTTATAAAAGTGTAATTTTCATCGTACTTGTTTTGGGAGTTTGGAAACTCCAATCTATTAGTGACTGGTGACTCAAAAATATAAACTAATGTAATAAACTTTAAATATGTACATAATGTTATAATCTAATATGTAATATACTTCAATGTGTAAATTTGTGTGGTGAATGGCACCCTTTAATGAGTAAATTTATTTTGTATGTGCGCACACATGTGGGTGCTCATGTGGATTTTCCAAAGGAAGGGGGTAGATTTCTTGCAAAACATTACTAAAATTGTTTTTTCATAAAATTCGAGTTAATAAATACACATACTATTGAACAATAAAGAGGGAGGGACTCAAACCCATTACCTATCTGTGTTCATACATGTATGTATAATATTTTTTTGTATGAACTAGGTTTGTTTTCTTTTAATCCTCCCCCAACTTGATATTTCTACAAGCTAACTCTAGTATTTGTTTTTATTTGATAGGAATTAGCTAAATACCTTCAAGAACAGGAAATAAAAGTGAGTTTGCAAATTTGTGCTATAGTTCATTTCTTACTATTTAATTAATTTGTTCTTTTTGATTATATAGCCCAGATGCTCTTGCGCCATAAAAAAGCCAAACAATCAATCAATCAATCTTTTTGATTAACCTTGGATCGTTAAATATGGTTAGATGGGGCATAAATTCTCTCCTCTCTCAAGCTACTTCGAATTCAATATGCTTATTATAAGGGAGTGTTCAAGTATTATGTAAGCACTTTGGGAGGGGTGTTGCTGTTAGTCTTATTTTCCTATAGCTAGTGTTAATTTTTGCTTACTAGGAAGGGGGAGGGTTGAAATGGTCAAAGTATTATTTATGTAATACTTGAACCCTCCCTAATGAAGAAATTTCTTCTAACAAAATCTCACAGTGATATTTTTAAAAAAATTAACCTGTCTCCTTTCCTCTCAATTAAATACTTTTTTTTTACGATTTTCACACAAACACATTTTTCTCCTAAATTGTATGTATACAGGAGTAGAGGACGCTGTCAGAAAGGGATTACATTTAAAATATTTGGAATTCAAGACTTTATAGACAAAGGAAAAGAGACAGGTTTTAAGGAAAGGCCCAGGTTCTCCAAGGACTATAATTCAAAGCAAAGACTTCAAAGGACGGTCACGTGTCTCATATTTGCACACTCGGTTAAACCCACCACCTTCAAGCCCACTGGACTGAATTTGACCCCTATTAAACATGGTTGTATGTATAAATAAATGATTGTTTATAGATCACATTAAATCATTGGTCCTATCTGAGTGTTCAGTGGTGTACTTGTTTTTTAACTCATTTAAACATTCTATTTTTTATCTGCTATAACGAAATTTAAGGGAATGTGGTTACATTGGATATCCTTATTATTAAAATGTTAAAAAAGGTTATTATTTCATCATTCATAAAGTAAGTTTATGCAAAAATTTTTAAACTTCCAAAATGTTGCTATTTGCATACAAGTTTCGTTGAGTGCCAAGTTTTTTATTTGTAAGTTACTATCTACAAATTTAATTTTATTTGCATATGATGAATAATATAATAAATGATATGAATATGAGAGTCAGGTGTATTGAAATTCGATAAAATAAATCAAAGGCAATCATCGAACTCTATCTTTGTAAACTTGACTTTTTTGGAGTGAAATTGTTTTGACGAGTCACCTTTTTTGCAGAAAAGAACAGCAAATACAGATGATCAGAGACTTGCCATTGAAGCTCAGGATCGAGAACTTGCACGAGCGCTACAAGAGAATGAGAGAGCTAAAGCTAGGAGAGCAAAGGAACGAGCGAAGCAGAAAGCTATGCTCCAACAGCAGCAGCAGCAAGAGACGGTAAAACATATCTGATTTTAAATTTTGAATGACTGTATAAGCCTTGAAATGGAATATTGAGATCTTTAAACTATTATTTCCACAGCCTGGAGTCGAAACGCAAGTGCAATTTCCGGCAGGTCCTTCTGACCCATATCCCCCTAGTCAACTGGATACGAGGATGAAAGACAATGAAATGTAAGTCACGTTTCTACGTGTTCCAGATTTTATTTGAATACTCAGTTTACAAAATGGATTCTCGGAACATGAACCACAAGGTCGGATGAAATCCTACTTAAACTTGTAGTGGGTTTTAACCATGTTCGCTTCAAACTTTGTCCCAGTGATGATGGCTGACTATGAGCCTGCTAGACTGTGTTAGACTCCTAACGCCCTGCGGTGGCGCAGTGTGGTAACGCGTTCGCCTAGTGCGCCGTTATTCCGGAATTTACTCCCAACAGTGCAAAGAACACTTACTCAGAGATCTCAAAACGATCGCACTGCTCACTGTAGTCCGGGGTTTGGTTTCGTAGGCCTTAAAAGCTTCAGATTCCACAAAAAATTGTAAGTCCAGAGATTTTGATTCCTCGGAAAGCAGTAGGTCCTGGCGCAACATGACCATTGTATTCCTTGAGCCGTAAAACTACAAACAAACATAAGAGGCTTGGTTATGTGCAAATATATCACGGTTCTGTGATCACACTGAGTCCTCTATCCAATTCCAGATGACCCAAAGTGTAGTCTTAGAATTGAAAATGTACAAACTTACATAAATCTATATTCCTTCATAATAATTGTACAAGAAACACGTTTTTAAATTGATAAATAAGTTTAAATGGATATATATTTTTTTATTGTTATTCAAAGAATATCGAAATTTTAAATTCTTATTTAAAATCACCGTTATTAATTTCTTAAATAAGTAAAAGAAGGCTTGTGGATGGTATTTCACCCCTCCTTGTCGGTGAATAGTGCTGGCAGGAATTTTATGTATATCGCAAATGGCTTAATGTGTTTATTTCTTCTAGTTATAGTTCTATTGAGACATACAATGTTTCACCGCCTCATTATCCCAGCCGTCCTATAAACAATATTGCCATGGCATTGGATCCTACCTATAGTCAAAAAAGAATTCCTATGGAGTCTCAAAGGATCCCTGCGGAATTGCCTGCATCCTTACACAACTCCCAAACAAATAGCCCATTGTCATCACCCGAACAATGTCTAAGAGGTAACTATGTTAAGTTTATATTTATATAAATCGAACACTACGCGGATTAAATCAAACAAAAATATCAATCAATGTTTATTGGCGTAGTGATACCAACGCCGATGTTATGGCTTGATTAGATGGTAAAACGTTCAAAAGAAAATAAATATTTCTGCGTTCAGTGGGACCCGAACAAACAACCTTCCACTTGCGGGGCGTAGGCTCTACCCACTGAGCTATGAACTACAATATCTAATCCCTTTACGAACGTATATATATATACTGCTGCCAGTTATTTTCGCAGAATGGTGTAGTACATAGACTACTATTTAAATCAAATTGCAAAGAGACTGGTATTAAATTGATAGAAAAGCCCGTTGCAGCCATAACATCGGTGTTGGTATCACTACGCCAATAAACGTTGATTGATATTGTTGTTTGATTTAATCTGCGTAGTGTTCGATTTATATAAAATAAATACATATGCTGCAACGTGCATTTCGATCAATTTAATACCAGTCTCTTTGCAATTTGGTTTAAATAGTAGTCTATGTACTACACCATTCTGCGAAATAACTGGCAACAATATATATACGTTCGTAAAGAGATTATATATTGTCCTTCGTAGCTCAGTGGGTAGAGCCTCCGCCCGGCAAGTGGAAGGTCGTGGGTTCAGGTCCCACCGAAGGCAGAAATATTTATTTTCTTTCGAACGTTTCACCATCTAATCACGCCATAACATCGGCGCTGGTATCACTACGCCAATAAACGTTGATTGATATTGTTGTATGTTAAGTTTATTAAGCCCAACAATTCTAGTCATCTCTGGTTCTCATTCTGTATAGGGAAGAGTTGGTTATAAGGTTTGGAGTAGTGATGCGGACAAATATTTGGCTAGCTTTGAGGGGAAAATACCGAATATTCTGCAGCCAAATATAAATTTCTTTTGATATTCGCTATAAATATAAACGAAATATATTTGTCGTGTTTTTAATTGGGAATACAATTAAAACCTTTATTTTCTTTAAAGGAAGTTGATATTCAGCCTTGAAGCTTGGCGAACATTTGGCTACATAAAATTTAAAAAATTTGATTTAATTTTGCACTTGCTTACTGTAGTCTAGGGTTTGGTGCCCTAGGTTTTCAAAGGTTCAGCTTCCTGTGAAAAATATAGGTTCCTGTTAACTCCCATACGAAGCATAATGGTGACATTTTCTACTGTCATGCCAAGCTCCCTACGGCCTTGTAGAATGTGTGCCGATGTTCCTCTCGCCATAGTCTGAGATTAGATCCCCTTAATGGGAGTGGTGTGAATTTCTTAAAAAAGTGTATATCACAGTGCAGCATTGCCTTTGCTGGCCTAGGACAAGATTTTTCTTTTTTTTTTCTTCTACTAGACAGTGTAATTTGTGCAATATTACTCTGCTTAGCTTTACTGTGGCTTCTTTTTTTTTCCCCTTTAATTGTGGTCTTTATTTTGTTTGATATCAGATCCTAGTTGTAGTAGTCAGGGCATTAACGACGATTTCTTCCTAAATGGCGAAGAGGAGGAAAGCATTGCTCCACCGTACATGCCAATACAAGGACAGAGGCGACCCCAAACTCTGGAAAAGGCGAAGAAGAGTAAAAATAAAAGACACAAAGATGGTTGTAAGACACAATAACTTTACTTTTATACTGCCTAACTTTTCAGGGGCAATGTATAGCACGAATAATACAATGGCGTTATCTGATGCTCATCACAAGAGCTTCAAATCGCTTGCAGCATATTTTTACGACAGTTCCATATATATTTTGTTCACGGTAATTTCACGGCCATTGTGATAGGTACGATAGGCTTGTCCCATATGTCTGGCTGATAGTAGCTAAAATAAAACAAATTACCAGCCTACAGCTATTTTTAGCCAAATGTGGCAACTTTTTAAATAATTGGTTGTAGTGACTTTGTGTTCTTAATTTTTTTAGACTGGTTTGAAAACCTTTTGTTTCCTAATTTTATTGACATTGAAGCTATGGTTTTCCTGTAATTTTTTAACTTCAATTTTAAATCTTGCTTCATTTAAGTATGAAGGGCTGAGGTTTTTTTTTTTTGTAATGTTATGTATATCATAACTTTTTATTACAGACAGTTAACAAACATTGTGTCAAACTGTCCTTCCTATTAGCGTTACACATGTCTTGTGATCATTCTCTGGATTTTACAAACCACTGCCTATGCCATTTTGAAATCATATACACATGCTAATACATATCTCAATATGCTAATATACATTTCTTTTCTATCAAATTCTTCAAATATATTTGTAAGGGATCAAATGTTCGTCGTTCGTAACTCAGTTGGTAGGGTACCCACCCGGCAAGTGGGAGATCATTAGATCATGCCTCACCGAACACAAAAACATTACTTTTCTTCACGAACATTTCACCATCTAATCATGCCATAACATCATGCTAATATTACTATGCCTAAAAAACGTTGATAAAAATTGTTGCTTTATTTAATCTGCGTAGTGTTCGACTTGTATAAATAAACCACCCTTTTTACTTACAAAATTTACATATTATGTACCCTGTATAGGCTACATGAAGACATATCACTCTTTAAGCATACTTCCCAGTTGCTTATGTGGCTCATCTTATCATCAGTAGCATACAAAAATACTTTTTCACTCCTCACAAAAAAATTATTTATTACCTTTATGAAATCTAGGCATCTAAATTCTGGCATTTGTTAACCCAAACCGTAATCTAGAACTGATTGTAAGATTTAGAAAGTGTGATCATATATTATAATTTGAGAATTATGTCTTATCAGCATTAGAAAATTTCCAACTGGGGATGCCACCAAATATGCAACCAAATATCAATTTCCTTTAAAATTGTTTGTTTGGATTTTTATGGCGCAAGAGCATCTGGGCTATACTATGCATATAAACAAAATGTATATGTCGCATTTAAATTGAAATTCATTTGTTTTTTAAAAAAAAATTATATAGCCAAATATTCGGTTAGCTTCAGGCACATATATTTTTGGGAAAACAGAGCCGCTTTCGACGATTCACCAATCACCATCGAAAGCACAATATAAAAAAGGGACAAATATTCAGGTAAATAAATCCGCTTTGAAGGTAGCCGAATATTCAGCTATATAAAATTTAAAAGAGGAAAAAGAATTTAATTTTATTCTCGATTTAAATGTAACAAATACATTTTGTCTATATTCATAATGAATTTTAAAGGATATTAATATTTGGTTGCCGAACATTAAGTGTTCGGCCTCGCTATTCGAATATCCTGTTACATATTTACATCCATCAGAATATTTACAACCATTGTGACAAACCATACCTGATCTAATTTTCTAAATTACAAACTCTCGCAACCCCGTAGTAACTACTCTCTTATTACTGCTTCTTATTCTCCTACAGTCAAACCTCATTAATGCATCACTTGCGGTAACAAATGATTTGTTTGCTTTAAAAGTACATGTCATCCATATTACTAAGTTACTCAAATTTAAAGGGGATTCAAGAACCTTTCATGTTTAAAAAGAATTCGCAGTAACAAGGTTTGACTGTATTTATGTTTAAATCCAATAATATTTTTACATATATAGACCGAATTTGCCATCATTTATGATGATCGCCACATTACCACTTTTAACTATGACCCTTATGTGATAAAAGTATTTTTCAGCTTCTAAATAACTCATTTCTATACCACTTGAGTCTCTGCATAAAGATAGCACCTTTATACAGATTCGTTTGCCAAATGTATAAAGTGCAAGGCAGCAATTTTCTTAAGCTTTTACGAGTCAAAAAATATTTAAGTATGAACCTCACAGTAAAAAATGTGTTCTGATACTAACCTTAAAAGTAAAAAAAAAAAAAGGTTCTTCAATGAAATTGATAGAAAAAAATATTCCTGTGTGATCCTTAAAAGTAAAAATTACTTTGTAAGTAAAAATATGTCCCTTAAAAGTATAGTATGAATCTTAAAAGTAAAAAATATGTTTTAGTAATGAATCTTAAAAGTAAAAAATATGTTTTAGTATGAATCTTAAAAGTAATGATTCTTTGCTCCACACCTTCCTTAATTACTTAAGGAAACCTTCAGTAAACATACGTATATAGGAAAAAGAACCATGCAAGGCTGCACTTGGTAGCTTAGCGATAAAAGTAGTTGAACGGCAATCCAAGAATCGCTAGATCAATTCCAGTCCTAGTGTGTGTAGCAAATTTTCTTTTCTCTAATTATTATGAGCAGGGCTGGATAAATAGATAAATCATGGCAAACCATACTTGCCAGACAGGGCGTGGTATTTTGTATGAACCTTTAAGTTGAGAGCAGGGTTTAAGTTTGATTTTTTTTTTTTCTTTAGCATTTTAGCTAAAATGTGAAAAACATTTCAGCCTTTTTAAATTTCTTTTAGCTTTCTTTTTCTACTATAAATACTTACGATAGTTTTAAAAATTTCGTACTTTAGGAGAATGTGAAACAAAATAGCATTAAAATTTCGAACTAGAAATAACGTATTTTATTTTACACAAAATTATACAATTGGCTATATAATTATGCAATTCTCCTTGGCTTTACTACACACCATATTTTGTAGGCATTTTCAAAATCAAACTGATTTTGAGTCATCCGTTCATGACCTTCAAGATTGTTATATAGTGGCCGCCGACATTAAAATTATGTAATTTTTTAATTTTTAGGACTTTTCCTTTTTAGCAAAAGTAATATTAAATTTTTTCACAAAATGCAAACAAAAGGTGATTTCATAAAATCACCTTTTGCAAAATGCAAAACTTATGCAACTTAAACTCTGGTTGAGAGTCTCTTTTTCATACTTAATTGCAATTCTGACTTGTGAAAGGTGCCATCTCATTCTACTTCATGACACTACACTACTTCATTCATACTACTATACTTCATTCACCTAAACAGTTTAATTTTTACTACCAGCAAGTTTTTTTTAGTGCATGTTCCATATGTTTGCACATTTGTAATGAGTATTTGTAGAAGCTTTTATGCACATTCTTGCTTTTTTAAACAGTAATTCCTTTTTTGTCAATCGATCATTTAATAAGTAGCTATTATCTAAGGAGGATCTTTGAGAGAAAGAAAAAGTCTTATAAAAAAAAGAATGCAAGAGTAATATATAAAGGCTTCTGTAAATCTCATAGTAGATTAAAGCACCCAGATTTTAACTTTTATGTTTTGTGTGCCTATTGTAAATAGTTACATTTTAAAGTGCCTTTGTGTAAAATTTTGAAATCATCAGTTAGGTGATAATCCTCTCTAACTTATTCCTGCCCTCTATTTTTAATCTGTGTTTGAAACTGTAGTGAATAGCTTATCAGAATTCCCTTCTACATATCTGTTTCTGTCAATATCACAAGTCAAATACTCTGACAACTCAGCCATCAGGGAACAACATCCTCGTCTCTTACAAATGGGGACTTCTTTATTAGCTGTAGAGACATAGAAGTAATGCTTGTGTGCACTGTTCAGAAAATACTGATTTGGATTCTGCTGTTACTGAGCGTGTGCATGTTTTTGACCAATTTGTATTTGAGGTTTAATCACCCAAGCAAATCAAGAGACCATAATGAGGAGCAAGGCCATGTATAAGGGCAGGGATTTTAGGGATTAAACCCTCCCCCATTTGAACAGTATTGTTAGTTTACAGGATATAACTCTTCATGAAAGAAAATGTTCTTTTTTTCCATCGTCCTCCTCCATTTTAAAATCCTATGCACTGACCGTGTGTATGGAAATCATGATTTGAATCCTGTTGGCATAGCATACTTGCCATCTTTACTACCAATACCCGAGTTTGATTAGCAACAAAAGTTCGAAACCCTCAGAAAACTATTAGTCCTAGTACCACATAGTCTTAACTGCCCTTACTCCGTAACACATCAGCAAAAAATTTTTATTACAAATATACGACTTCTCTTGTTGCAAATAGAAAACTTCTCATGTTGCAAATCAGTGACTTGCTTTATTGCAAATTGGTAGCTTCCTAAATATAAGAATTTGTGTACTGTTGGTGAATGAGTGACTTCATTGCGAATGGCATCATATGTTGTATTTTTCAAATTCTGTAATATTTACTAATCACCCATTAGCTGTTTTTGTGTTATACTTTTAAAACAAATATTTATCACTCATTAGGGTTAGAGAAGAATGAGCAGTTTTATTCTTTTCAGAATGAAATGGGTGATCCTGCCAATCTTTATACCTTTAGCAGTCATTAATTTCGATCCGAAAAGAAGAAAACTGCTCACTTGTCTCTAGGATTGGCAGTACTGCAATTTAAAGAGAATTTCTTTGATTGTGAATTGTATATTTCTTGTATTTTTAGAGAACATTATACACAAGTTTATGTATACTGTGAATATATATATATATTTTTTAATTTACTGTTTGTTTTTACAGCTTTTATTCTCTATTTTAATGATTCTTATACATCTTAGCATCTATTTCCTCTGTTGGTTGTGAAAATATTGATATATTAATTGTATAAAATGCACGTGTTATAAGAAAGGTTAACTGTAATCATTCTTTTAATATCAGTGATCTTAAGATATCAATTCAGAGTATACATAGTTTGAAATTTAGGGAAGGCAACCTGATATCAATCAGTATATCTCTCTTCCATAATATCAGAAATTAAACACTAAGTAGATGTTTCAGTTTTCGAGATGGAGGGCAGTACGACCAACTAGTTGTTCCAATATAAACAACACAATATTTAAGGATTGAAAACTTAACATTGTTAGCTCACTTACGAAACGAATCATAATGCATCTATAAGGGCATAAAGAAATGTACCCACTAGTACTGTCTGCAAGATGCCTTTACTGTAATACTTCTCTATTTTAAGCTCCACTCTAATGCATAGACATAGATTTATATGGGGGGCCCAGCCCCCCCCTCCCCAATAATTTTCAATTTTACATGTATAAACATCTATAATGTGTGCTAGGCCCCCAATAATTTTGAAAACTCTATGCCTATGCTCTAATGTCAGTAAATATATACTGTTGTATACATTATTAATGAGGAAAAAATGGCTATTTTATTGACCATCTTTTGATATGCTGTCAAAAGAATTTTGGTTTAATTTCAACAGAAAATTAAAAATTTCTGATAACATTTACGTTGCATGTATATAACGTCCTTGACTGGTTGTTGAAATTTTGTCAGCCTGGTACTGAATTATGGTCGTTGTGTAACGGGAGAATTTGGCTTTTGGGTGTGACGGGGCAATTTGGCTTCTTAGGAGGTGATACCATAAGTGGAAATAAGCTGATGTATGGTCGAAATAAATAACGTTTAGGGTAACTGTTAGTACGTTGTGAAATAACAATACCCAGTTCGTGGTTCCTTCCCAATTGAAAATCCCACATGTTAAATTCGAATGAGATTTCAATTTCTATATGTAATAACATACAATACTTTATATTCCATACTACAGTTTTGTCAATCCTGTACATGGAGGAAGAGTTGCAAAACCAAAAGTTAATTCCCTCTCTCCCAATACTGGCTTAAGTTTCATTTCTTATAATTAGTCTTCTTAATTTGTTTCTAAATTCAGTCCCTGATGTAATATTTTTTATTTCGTTTGGTAATGAATTCCACATCTTAATACCATAATAATTTATATTACCGGAACCCATGTTTGTTTTTATTTTCCTAATTTTTAAAGTTTCCCCTGCTTGAGTATTGTTCATATTTGGTTTATTTTCTATATTTATTTCCTCAATATACTTCCCTTTTTTTATTCGATTAAATATCATTATCAAAATTTTAAATCCATGTATTTGATCTAAATTCATTATATTATTTTCAATTTTTATTTCTTGTTTTTTGTTTTTTTTTTGCGTTACATTGTTCCAAAATCTATTTAATATTGTTTGCATACTTTTTCGATTTTTTATATTCATATTTCCCCAGACACTATTTCCATATAAAATATAACTATATATCAATGAATAATATAAATGAATTTTTATGTGTATGGGTAACAGATTCTTTAATCTTAGTATTACCCTTACACTTTTTCTAATTTTTTTTATTAACTTCCAAAATATATTTGTAACATTTATTTTTATAACATTTTATTATATTAAACATAAAATGTTTATTAAAACTATTTACATTAAATACACCTACAACAAATAATGATATGACTTTTAAAATACAGAAATTTCTTATCTCACATAGCTTAACCTTTATGCATTTTTTTTACTCATATCGGCGGCTTATCAATAAACTATAATTTACGTCATTAATTGCTAGTTATATAAAGACGTAATCCCTAACTCAAGATCTTTTCTCTGAGGAGAATAACTTAAAAGCACTAACATGGGCGTTTGAGGCATCTTTCTCAATCATCTTCCTGTCACGTAAGCATATACAATGGGCCTTAATACTTTTTTATTAATTTCTTATACACGAAATCTATTCAGGACATATCCCACCAAAATGGGCCCGCAGTATCGTCTTCTACAGACTTTCACATTTTTGAACTCAAACTGATCTCTATCATGTCAGTCAGAATTTTCCGCCTCCGCTCGTTACTCGAGCTAAAACCAGAGTCCTCCAATTTTTTGCATCTTCCCTCCCTCTCATATCAGTTTTTCCAATTTTTTAAAACTACACTTTTGGTTGGTTTCAACAAGTGGTTATGTTATGCTAAAACTTACCAATCAACATAGAGGCGGGAAAAGGACCCCTATTTACTCCCCGTTATTCCAAGAAAAGGAACACTAACTACTTCAGGCTGGTTCTCTAATTTTCGCATATAGGTGCATATGTTAGCAGTTGTGCCACGCTAACTAAAAACATCTATTTCTTTTCCTCTAAGCGGCAATTTACGAAGAACATGGTAACAATCAGTGTAAGATATGCTATCCCCGCCAAAGAGAAGCATTTCCATTTGCAATTTACAATCTTTTACAAAACTATCAAGCAACGACCCATCTGACTTCGACAGAGGTTGTTGTAAAAGATATTTCGTTTAGCATACACAAATGGGTTGAACCAGATGCAACTTTAACGACTGCACTTTGTACAATTCTTATCTATTAAGATGTCCGCAGCTGTGCTTAGCTAGCAAACCGTCACAATTGATTTTTGACATAATTATTTCTTTAGCTTTAGTACTGTCTTGGTTAAATCATTTTGCGTTTGTTCAGGGATTTTACTTATTCTTAGTTATTGGCAAAAGGGATATCTCCTTGTTTGAATTGCGGTTCTCGTATGGTTATCTATTTAATGAGCACGCTCATGGGCTGATTTACCAGTTTGCCGCCTCTAGGCTAATTTTTTGTTGCCTCTTTCTACCTGTCCGCTCCCCAATCAGTGGTAAGAACATAAAAATTGTTACATTCAATATACGCCAAAAACTTTTGTATTGACAGTAAAAATATTGAAAAACAAACTCATAAATTGAAACATAAACATTAAACAATATTAACTTATATTGAAGTATTATCTCTTCTTGGTATATAATAAATCAAATTCAATTTTATTGAAATAAATTTTAATTTTAGCAAAAAATAAAAGCCTATCGAACACTGGTATTTAAATGGAAAGCATGACGTCTAGCTTTCTTCTCGGCAAAACATCTGATTATATCATCAGATACCATCAGATATGGTATTGATTTTGTTATATCAAACTTAATACACAAAATTTTGCCGTCCTAGTTAACATCGGAATGAATGTATGACTTCTTTCTTCCACTAACCTTGAGATGTGGTGGAGCCTTTGCAGAAAAACCCGCCATTTGCTTCAGTTTATTACCATTATCTTTTCGTATTTTGCCTTCTTAAGTTCATCTCCTACAGTTCCCCATAACTTTTTGATCTACCTCTTCTCTTTAAGGGTTCCTTTCTATAATATAATTACAAATATGTCAATAATTATTGCATATTCTTGCTTAATAAACACGATCAACATACTGTGTTTAATCCTCCCTCCAATTCAGAGATTAGCTGCTTGCCCCCCCCCCAGAAAAAAGCTCCAATTTGAAACACTTCGGCATGACTTTGAGATGACATACATCATTTGTTTCTTTGCATTTAGGGTAGCATACTTGGCAACATGTTAACAAAATGAACTATTCTCTAGTAAAACTCGTAGTCAAGGACATCTTATCATATTCATGGGGTCGTGGGCTTGTCCATTTTTTTGGGGGGGTCATTTACACTAGTTTTCAAATTTCCAATTTTTTTCAATAAGGAAGGTCTATATAATTGAACTTTGTATGTCCCAATTTGCGGTCCCTCTTTGATCATGAGAGTCTGGGTGCAATTGACCCACCCATGAAGACAGTACTGCTTGTAGTAATCTTTGAGTAGTATGTTGCATGTTCCTGCACTATGTAAATGACAGATGTCTTATCTGTTACGAGTGTTGCACTTTAATATCTATGACAGACTGACGTTCAGGGGCAGATTTATGATTTTGTCACCTGTAGGCTATGATATATTTTGCCACCTAATCTTACTAAATTTAACTAGAGGTATAACAGTGATTTTGCCACTTTCATCGAATTCTTAATTTGATGCCTCTGTCGATTACTTTATCTTCGACTTTTCGCAAGTATTTGTGAATTGGTCACCTTTTGATCCTCTCTCTCTCAGGGCAACGCCCCCCCTTTGCTAATTCCTGGTGATGCCTCTAAAAATAACTTAAAAAAATAGTAATTCAATCTGCCACCAAAAAATTTAATCTCATCTTTGCAAATTTCTCATAGAAAATTTACCACCATAGGCTTCAGCGCACTTAACCTGTTGGTAAATCCGCCACTGCCAACGCTCGTCATCATATTGGGAGGATTAAGCTTAAATGTATAAGTTTATTCTTAGGTTGCTTTAAGCTGCCTATTCCATCTTTTAGATGATCTATTGTCAGTAGTGATTTGCTAAAATGTTAACCAGTCCAATGAATTATAAAAAGTTTTACAACCATTTCTCCAGCAGCTAAATTGCTCCTACAGAATACAGTAAATCACTTAGCCTATTCTTTTAATACAAAAAAAAAAAATATTTTCACAACTGTTTCCAGCTCATCACTGCCTATTGAAATATATCAGGGGTCATCATTGGCATAACTAGGAGGTTAAAGGTCATTTTGATCCCACTCCCTCCGTAATAAGCCTCAAAGTTAGCTATGCCAATGAAACTCAACACTTTTTCTGACACTGCTCATCTTCATAGCACTTGTTTTTCAAGCATAAACTCTCTTTTTTTTTCGAGAGAGAGGAAACCGATACAAAATTGCATATTTTGATAGAATTGAAAATTTTTATGTGAATCTTAGGTTTTAAAGTTCATTTTGTTGTTTTAAACCACACTGTATATGCCATAAATGTTATGATTTACGTAAATCATATAAAACAATTGTTTTATTAAATATCTATTCGTATGTATATGTTTTAGAGTCAGTAATAGCTTTATTATATTGAAATATTTTAGATGTTCGTTTATTCTTGTTTCAACGTTCAAATGCACATTTGAATCCATGTAAAAATCTATAATTTTTACAAGTGTGGGGAAGAACACTGGAGTTTTGAATATATGTATACTAATTTTGTAATAAAAGTTGCTATAATTTTATAAAGAACTTTGTAGATTGATATTTTTCAAAAGTTTGTTTTGTATTCTTAAATATAATGATCACTGAAGTGAATTCACATAAAGAGCACAGTAAATTAGCAAATGGTTTTGTTACAACATCTTTGGCAGAAAACTTTAAGTGATATCGCTGTGATGTCATGTCACACTGATGGTTAGCAATGCGATCGTTATGGTGATACTAGCCTTCTGTTATTGTTCAAATCTGAGTCCAGGAGTTCCAATGAAGCAGTCATAATGAACAATGAATGCAGACAGGTACACTGAAAGTCGCGTGGACCTTTTTCTGACCACAAGGATGTCAGTTGAGTTTCTTGCCCCCAGAAGCACCTTGACTGTAACCTAGTATGCAAGGATTGTAACATCTGTAAACGCCAATCAAGTTCATCAGACCGAAAATTGCTCCCTGCAGAAATCATTCTTCTTAATAACATCCACCACCACACTGCAGAAATTGTCAGGGTTGTCTTTCTAAATTCAGGTGAAAAATGCTACAGCATCTGGTGTACAGATTTGTCACCTTGTGACTTTCACATTTACAGCAGCGTAAGAAGCGTCTGCAGGGTCACATATTTCACTTGAATGAAGAAGTGCAGGATGCTATTTCAGAATGGTTCAATCAGCAATCCACTGCCTTCTACGAACAAAGAATGAAAGGTACGATATCGCAGTGAAGTAAGGACCTTAATAGCTGCAGTGATTATTTTAAGGTAGGTTGCAATATGCCTTTTGGCTCCTTTTCATTTGAATGACCTTTATATCATTCCCTTACAATTTAAATTAGCCCTATAGTGGCATTCATAATGGTGACATATTTGGCTACTACCATAATAATAAGAACTTGATTCTAGTGCTTACCGGTTTCTTCCTATAGGTGCACAGTTTAGGCTGTGATTCCCTATGCCAATGGGATTCTGGGGAAAATGGTGGGTCCTGGAACAGCAGAACCTTAGCTGTCCTTACATCATGAAACACGAATAAGACGTTAAGTTATATGGGATATCGTTTATAGCAAGGGAAACTAAGGCTCTAATATCTACGTCGTGATTTGGATAGTGAAAATTACTAAAAATTGCGTTCTTGAAAATAATGAAATTCCCTTAAAGCAGTTGTTCCCAACCAAGGTGTCATGAACAAGTTTCTGGTGTGTGTGTGGGGGGGGGTCACTGCAACTATTTTTATAAGGAATTTCATACTAAATATTTCAACGCTTTTATGTTTTAACATGACTTATACACACATTGCAATATTCTACTAATCGTTGTTAACTTTATATATAATTAATATAATATATATATATATATAAGTACCAAGATCTCAGACATGAAGTACGAGATATATGGGGTATGGAAAAGATCCTCATCATCCCGTTAGTCATCTCAGCAACAGGGATAGTACCAAAAACGCTTGCGACGAATTTGGAGATACTCAACATTGACCCAAACACCTACATTGAAATACAAAAAGCCACAATCCTAAACACGTGTCACATTGTCAGGAAGTTTCTAGACATGGCACATTAAGAAGTGATGTAAAAAGAGGCTTGGGAACATGGCGCTCTGCCCGTCCCAAAGCCTGTTTCCGCCAAGAATGGGCGAGGAAAACTTTTATATATATATATATAATGTAATACTGTATACATAATATAATTTTATATTTAATGTGTTTTCTTTACTTCGTTAAAAATGCTTTTATTATGCAAATGTGATGGCGGCAGACGTGGGGGTGGATTACAGATCTATTGGTTACTGTAAAAGGGGGTTGCGGATTACTTGGCTACTATAAAAGTGGGTCGCGGCTCGAAAAGTATTAGAAACCACTTCCTTAAATAAATGATCATTCCCATTTAGGGAATGACTGAAGATTACTAACTTTTCTTAAGGCAAATGATAGTTTAGAACAGGCTGGTCCAACTTTTCATGCTAAGTGGGCCGCACGAGCATTTTGACACGCAACCTGCGGGCCGCACATCGAATTAAATTCCAATATCTGAAATTAAAGTGTTCGTAATATGTTTAATATAGTACACAATTGTTATGCTTAATTGTATATGTAATCAAATACACAATTAGAGGAAGTAATTAGTAAACGAATTTAAATCAGGAATAGATATATACATACTGTCGTATTAACGACCGTTGCTTTTGATACCCGTATTCAAAAAGTATTTTAAAATGATCATACTTACATTTTCTATAATATAATCAACAAATTGTTGATTTCGGTATTTTTTCCGTGAATAAATGCGTACATAAACAACGGGACGGTTAATTCTATAAAAATTTGTATAAATAATTACGTAATGTATGCTAACAAGCAGACAAATTTTTAAGGCTTTAAAATGTTTTTTCTTGAATGTAGCAGAGGGCTTTGTGTGGGCCACAGGTTGAATCAACTTGGTTTAGAAGAATAAGTATAATAGAATGCATTCTCTTTAAGGAATGGCCCTGCGGTGGCGCAGTGTGGTAACGCGTTCTCCTATTGCGCGGCTAATCCGGGTTCGACTCCCAGCAGTGCAAAAAGAACGCTTACTCAGAGATCTCATAAAAGATCGCACTGCTCACTGTAGTCCGGGGTTTGGTTCCCCAGGCCTTAAGAGGTTCGGATTCCTCGGAAAACAGTAGGTCCCGGCGCAGCATGACCACTGTAGTCTTTGAGCCGTAAAACCAAACAAACAAAAACAAACTAACTCTTTAAGGAATGAATTTAGTGGAATGCATTCTGTTTCAAGAATGGATATAACAGATTTAGTTCTCTTCAAAAAGAATTGGAGTGGCATATATGCCCTATTTTAAGAACGGGAATTATAGAATGCGTTCCCCTAAAAACGGACTAATTTTGCCGATCTCGGATTGTTAGTGGCAACGATGTGAGGAGAAAAGTGAAACGTCAAAGAAAGTGAACACTCACGATCAGTGAACGCCCAAAAGCGGGCCATCACGGAAAAATTGCGTTGAGGCTGTTAGTTATTCCATCCAAAAACTCCCATGACCTTGTGGGCTCCATTAAAGCGCTGCCTTCGACAATCACTCTTCCCAACTACCCACCACCTAGTATTCCCAAATTCCCCCTCTTCCCTTATGAGGTACTAGCTAACCTCCTATTCGTCGTTATGGCATTATTTTACCGGATTATTTCGACCAGCAGCCTGGCTTCAGTGCTTGGCAGCAACAAGTACTAAGGGCTCCGTTCAACGGTCCTGTTTGTGGATCTGGAGGTAGTTTTCGACTCAGCCAGCCATCAAGCTATCGTCCTTGGGTCTGAAGGGTCACCTCATGACCTTCATCACTTCATTTCTGACCTGCAGAGAAGTCCAAGTCCGTTTGGACAGTAAACTCTGCCTCCGCTAGGTCCCAAAGAGGTGTTCCACAAAGAGGAGTCTTTAGTCTACTTCCCTTCAACATCCTTAAAACTAACCTTCCAACCTACCTTTCTGGGTACCTGCAGTTCTCGGATTTTTGCCGACAACATTGCCATCTGGGCATTGATGAATACTGCAGAGGCCTTGCAGATCAGGCTCCAGTTTTCCGCTTACTGGCTATCTAATATCTACTCTGCGTGGGAATTCACCATTTCTGCCATCAAAACAGTAGTCCTGCCCGTCACGAAAAGACCCAATCTCTTCCAAGTGTTTAACTTCACCATTGGAGGCAGTGACAGCGTGGTGAACAAGCACTATTTTCTTGGTGTGGCGTTTGATAGGCAATTAAGTTGGAATAAGCAAGTCTCCGTGCTTCTTAACCACTCTAAGGGTCGACTTGATATGCTCAAGTGCCTCACCGTCAGACACTGGGGCGTTTCTCCGAAAAGACTGCTTCAGTTCTTTAATGCATTTGTCCTTTCACGAATGCTGTATGGTGGAGCTGCCACGGTTTCTTTTCGCTCCGATCTTAGGGCGCAGCTTGACAGGCTGCAGTCCCGCGCCCTGAGACTTTGCCCTGGTGCTCCGCAGTGCGTCAATCCGGTAGCCGTGCGGATAGAAACCCAGAGTCTCCCTCATCATTGTCAGGCTCATGGAGGGCCACCTTAATAGGATCCTTTGTAGGATGCTTTACCTGGCCACTGTATTCATCAGCATCTGCACAACCGGCTTGACGTTTCGGTGATTACTCGTCTCTATAGGAACTCCACCCTGCTCCACGCTGTGCCGCAGGGACAGGGGCGATCCGATGCGATTCCATGGTTACTCACTACCACGGCAGTGTTCCCCTCTCTCTCCAGGTAATGCCGCGCAAGGACTCCGTGCACGCAGAAGTCCTGTGATCGAGAAGACGACGTCCTGAATGATTGGATATGTTGCCCAGTTGTATGGATCTGCTTTCAAGCTGTGGAGTTTACTTTGAAGTAGTTTTACTTGCTATAGTTGCGACTTCTGTGCCGCCATACAAAACCCCACTTGGCCCAGCTTCCACAGACCAGTGACGATTTCAGTGGTAGCGTCGTGCTGTTGTTCAAGGTGGAAGCAGATCGCTTTATCGAAATGCGTGAATGGACCATGGCTTTCTCAATGTGTGTCGAATGCGGCGCCTCCACTTCTTTGGTAATGTCGAAAAAACTATCGGTGAAGATTTTGAATCCTGGAAGTTATTGATGGCGTGAAAGTAGGTAGTTTTAGCTATCTCCATTTGGGCCGACCTCGTAAGTAAACTGTGCAAAGTCGACAACTTCGGTTACATGCAAAATCAAAGGGGATCAGTGCACCATGGCTTCCATCGTTATCGGTTTTATGAGAGGTTCGGTTTCATAAAATGAACGAAGTGAGAAGAAATTATTCTTGGCGTTGCTCAGACACATGAGGCTGCGGAGCGGATAGAACAGTTTGCAGAGGAATTTGCGGGGAGTTTCCTCTGCTGCTGCAGAGCTAGAGGTATATTGAGATTAGGCCTCAGCGCGAAGGATGCCAGGTGAGGTGCAGGCGGTTATTTCATAGCAAATTCGGATTCTTAGATTGTATTCCCTCGACATTAAAGCAACATAAGACCTGAGAAAGAAGCAAAAGTGGTCGCGGGACCTTAAACAGAGAATGAATGCTTTGTAGAAATAAAGCATTCTATCTAAGGAGATCTCGAACAAGTAAAGGAGAGTATGTCCGGATGGAGGTTTATAGTGTTACCTTTTTTTTTATTAATCTATAAATTATAGTAAACTAATATAAATTTTCCTACTAATACAGGAGGTTGTGTCCCATTTGCTTACATCTCTATCTTCATATAACAATTTGGTTGCAATCTTTGCTCAGGATCGCCAAATATCGAAAGCCAGACCTGTGTTCAGGTGGTAGTACATCTCGCAAAATTAAAACATCATATGTAAAAATATAGCTATAATTGTGATGGCTAGCTGGAAGGTAGGGAGTGGGGCGTGCTCCATATCTTACCTCAGTAACTTCCGCACACGAATTCATTTGCAATTTTCATTTTCATAGCGGTACAAGCCACACCTATCCACCCACGCCTAATTACGCCTATGTTTCTTTTTGTTATTATTCGAAAGCTGTCATTTTATTAGTTAATTCAGTATCGCGCACTGATATTAATGGTTGGAATATCGGTGGTCACACTTTAACACTACCGTTAATTCGAGGATGGAAGGAACGGTGGTGGACACGTGGTTCGGATTCCAGGTAATTGTAGGTCCCGACTTATTACTCGAAAAAGATAGCAAGCCTCTTTACCAGAATCATATCATTATGGAAGACACGCCCAGGGATTTCATAATGCCTATGATTGGTTGCATCTGGGCAGAGTCTTAAATTTTGAATTTCACTAAGGTTGCCAGATAGATGAACGTATTCTAAGTTTGGCATTAGTTATTCTAACCAAGTTTTACTCAAAAATCAACATTGCCATCGCAATCCTCATTCAGGATTAATTAAAAATGAAATTTTTTAAGAAATGGAGGGATCACCCATACAAAAGGGAGAAAAAAAATTCTTAATATATATTTCTTTTGTGAGTGTTTTGATTTGTCTTATTTAGATTGCATCTTATGTTGTAAATGAAATTTCAAGCTTTTTTGTTATCATCGTTTATCATAACTGAGTATCAAAATCTTATTCAGGCAATGTAATGATTGTGCAATGACAGTGTGAACAGTTAGAATCTCTATATATTATTATTATTTAGCAATGGATAATCAACTAGATTAAGGCGCGTTTTCCTAGACGCGCGTATTTTGCGACGCAACAATATGAAACGCCTAGATGAAACTCAATAAAAACAAATGGAAGCGTTTTGCGCGTTCTAGGACACTGACATTGGTTGTTCGTTGGCTGATATTGTTTGAGTCAGTTTTCGACGTTTTTCATCGTTGTGCCGCAAAATATATGCGCATCTAGAAAAACGTGACTTTAAGTTTTATTTCTGTAGTGAGCATTTATGAATAACCGCACTTTTTGGAGACTTCAAGTGGCTCAACAAGGTTAATTATATCGTTCTGGGTAAATTTTAACGCCTTTAAAATTCAATCACTTTTCTAAGCCGTTCATTACATAAAGCAGGCGCCAGTCGTGACTGGCGTATGTAGGAGGGGGTTGTGGCCCTATTGCAATGAAATTTTGTATATTTAACATAGGAATATGTGAGTTGTAGCTCTGTAACCACCACCATAAAGCTTATAACCCCTGTATGAACTTTCTGCGTACGCCTATGCTAGGCATGAGCAGGAATGAATTTCTCATTTGGGACTAATGTAATCAGTGGTGGCTTGTGGCCATGTTTCAGTGAAGCAGAAATGAAGCCAATTTACGAAGTTGCTTCAAATTAATTGTACATATTTATCGAATGAAGTAAATCTGGTTTTTTGACAAGCATAAACCACAAACTAATGTTGTTGTTGTTTCGTTAGGCACAGATAATTTGGAACAGTTTTCCACTCAGGCAGACTATTTCTAGGAGAGGTGTGGTAGAAACTACAATTAGAGAAAGAAAGAGAAAATAGCGCCATTCCTGTCCTCAGACATTGAAGTATGGTTTGAAACATTGCGTAGTTCCATAAATTAGGAAAAAGATAGTATGAATCCTAAATTTGATAAAGGAGGACAAGAACAAGTGGGCGATGAGGTAGTGATGAAGTGGCGATCGAAACAACCAGGGGCGGTTCGAGGTTGATTTTGAACCCAAGCAGCCTGGCGCGGATTGCTTTTTGGCACCCCCTTCTCCGAAGAAAACAGGAGATTTTCACAGATGCACAGTGAGCCATATAACTTAGAAAACTGGCCAAAAGTCTCTGAAAGAAATTCTCTAAAGATGTCTCTAAAAATTTCTTTAAACTTGTCTTTTTTTAGAGAGATTTTCTACTGTTGGGTAAATTACAACATCAAGCCGCACATGCAAGGCACACAATAGCACAAACGAGCGGACGCGGAGAGGACGGATGAGGAAACGGAAAGGCACGTCATGGCAAGCAAAGACCAGCAAGCGTAGCGGTGGGTCTCCACACAGCAAGGAAGAGACCGGAAAAAATAAATATAATCCAACACAAAGCAACACATGATGGAACTGGCCAAAATATGTGTTGCTTTGTGTTTGATTTTACACGTGTTACTTCATAGATTTCTCAATTTATATTTCTTGTTTTGGTTTCACTCAACGTGTTTAACGTCGATTTCTGGTCACTGTCGTGTGTCGTTTCTTTTGATTTCAAGTAAGTGCTATCATTGTTTTTCTCTCTTTTCAACCATTTCTCAGTTTACCAGGTGTTCTTTAATTGAAACCAGAAACGTTTCCCCTAACCCATGCGTTTGTATCTATTTTTACCGTTCATCTTATTATACCTATAACCGCCGTCTGTAACACGTTGTGTATATATCGTCGACCGTTTTGACGAAAATAGCCCAGGGCTATTGAAACAGTCTGTAAACGATTAAACTTTATTAAACTGTGTTAATTTGTTGTTCCTTTTCAATTAATTTAATAATGCGCAGTGTCGTCGTCATATTATTTCACATTCTTCTTCATTAACTTTTCTTTTCATTTTATGGCGCAAGGGCAGCATAGATCATGCTACTCCAGGACTTAAAGTTTTCCAAGTGGGCTTATGGAAACAGAGACTGAAATATGGATCGATGGAAGAACCGGGATAATCCGGGAATAAACTGGAATAATCCGGGTTTCATACCCCTATTATTCGTACGATAATTAAATGCGTCACCTCAACACCACCGTACGGTCCACTAATAGTATTTTTTCTTGTTCGTAATGTTAATCAAAGATAGCCAGAAGGTGGGAGACAGAACACACATATATATATAAAAATTTTGCCATCTTAAACTGTGTCCTCGCATATTGATAAATATTCTGGTCTTTTTGCCGCATCGGCAGATAATTGTTGATACCTGTTATGTCCAAATTGTATTTAATTTTAATTCTTATCGCTCGATTTACATATTTCATTATATTGTATAGTGTGATATAGTGCCGATGTAAAATAAAGTATTGTACAGTATTGTATTGCATATGTTGCATCAGTACCTCTCCTGCCTGAATCGTTTAATTCTCCAGCCTCATGGCCTCTCCAACTGCATCTGTAAACCACTGTTCCGAGAACAATTCTCATGTGGGACAACTGAATCGTTATCCATGGATGAACGTTCCATGGAGATCTGCATAACAACCCATATTGATTATTCATGTTCCATTTTTGTTATATGACGTCCATCATATAAACAGTATCTGGTTTAGATATCATTTCGCTTTCACGTCTTTAGAAAATTGCCACTTTAAACGACTTTCCTTGCATGTCGATATCCTTTTATGTTTCGTAATTTCCCGAAATTTTTTTTACGTATTTTTAATATATAATATAAGTATGTTGCGCATTCGTAATTTCAGTAGCATAAGAAACGCTTTAATGTAATATCTACGTAATTTGTATTCATCAAAACACAATGTTCCGCAAAATGAGTTGATTCAAAACTTCTGGGAATGTTATTTATTCCAGATTCGGTTTACGAAAAATCCGGTTTACATTAAATACAGTTAGCACCGTAGTTAGATGATCTTGTGCACTGGCAGAAGTGTCCAGATTGCGCCTCCTTAGGCACAGACCTATTCTCCCCTGTGAATTATTTCAGGCGATTTTGCTCCCTTCTTCGCCTTCGCCCCTGGCTTTGGAGGGCAACTCCACCTCCTAGCTAAGGCCCTGAATCCAGTTAACTTTGCATATTCCGGGATCGAAACCCGACACAGAAAACATATATTTCTGTAAGTGTTTTCATTTTTTATTGCCACACACAAATGAAAACAAAAGCTTAAGAAAAATTTAATATAATAAAGTTAAAGCAGTAAACCGATATTGGGATAATAAAATTAAAGCATGATTCAAATATTAAAATAAATTGCAACGTTATTGAAATATAAAAGCAAAATTAAAGCATAGTTAAAATAGTAAAATAAAAGCACACTGTTTTTCTTTCTTGGATAGTGTTCCTTAATTATATATAGTTTTCCTTTTTTATTTGTAATTTGGTGTGTCGTTGGGAATGGTGAGCCGACGAAGGCAGCTCTGTTTTCCCAGAGAGAGGAGAGTGCTCCTGGATCTTTATGTTTGTCTATAGTATATGGCGCAAGAACATCTTGCGTAATATTGTGCCAAGGTTACATTTTTTCCGAGAGATTTAAACTTTTTTTGTTTTGGGAATCAAACTTCAGATTATGATTTTTCCTTGTCACCTTTCAAAATCATTCCTGCACAAGATAGAGAAGAGTTCAACTTCGTATCCACATTCTTCTATCATGAAGAAGAAGTAATCAAATTATAAATAAAATTAATTTGAAGGCACGTGTCATAAGACTACTTAAAGAAGAAAACGTTTCACTTTTTTTGGCCTCTTCGTATGTATTGTTTTTTCTTAATATATCATACGTCTTTTGATTTCGAGCCAATGGCGTTAGCTTATAATATTCAAGACCATTGTTTAAAGATGGTTTTCGATGGCGTTTCGCTTTACATGATCGATTTGTATTAAATTGAATCCACGTTATCGATAAATAAGAATTTATTGATTGCGAAGTCATGTTTCAGATACAAGCTATAGGAAATTATACGGTACATGGAATAACCTTGGGCAAGGGAAACTTCGCCAAGGTGAAGTTGGCGACTCACAAGATTATTGGCGCTGCAGTGAGTATTTCATAAATCTGATTCTGTTAGCTGTTCTTTTTTGCATATATATATATGTAGTTCACCGATCTTCTGATTGAAACCAAGAGATGCATTTTGAGAGTCATCGAAGCTGATGCCTAAATTTCTTTGTCTAGGTTGCATTAAAAATCATCAACATCAATGAGGTGAAAGAAAGTTATGTTCTTCGAAACTTGGAAAGGGAAGTAAAGATTTTGGCGAGATTAAATCATCCTAACATAGTGAAATTGTACGAAGCACTTTGGGTAAGTATTGGAATGAAAATTTAGCTTAGCCAAACCATCACTGATTGCAAATAAAAGCATGAATTAATGTCTTGTTCTAGTCATATTTGAGATGAAACTGCCAATTCTGAAACAGTGGCACGGGTGGCTTTTCCTGTATGTTCTTGGTGACACAGCTGACATCTGTATTCTATTAACAGCCCTAGACTAGTGCCACTAGGAGCATACAGGCGATGTGACCCGTGAAACAAGGAATATAAAAGAGGTTACATGAAATATATCCTGAAGAAAAACTTGGATAATAGCAAATGCTGGCAGTGCCATTTAACGATTGCACCAATTCAGCATGTAAAGTATTGACACAAAGAAAATGTATGCATACGCATGTCCAGGATGTAAAGTATAGTTTTGTAAATTATTGACACAAAGAAAATGTATGCATACGCATGTCCAGGAGGTAATCGTGTCCAGGAGGATCCATAATACATCAAAAACTAGCCATCAGAACTTGATATATATGTAGCAACTAAACTACCTCATTTTTAAAATGTATAGTACCAGAAAATATATTAGAAAATGAAACACAAAAGCTGCATTGGGATAGGGCAACAATAACTTACAAGGTGATATTACGCAACTGACCAGACAGATCTCTAATGAATAAAATTAATCAAACCGCAAACATTATGGACATAGCAATTTCTAACACCAGAATCGTACTGGCCACATACACAACACAAATTATTAAATACTAAGAGACCTCTGATACTTAAGACCTCAATCTCATATTTAAGACCTCAGAGATTTGAAGTTAAAGACATGTGGCATATGGAAAAGTTTAATGTTGTACCTAAAATTCTGTCAGCCATAGACTTAACGCCAACCATACTACATAGAAGCTTGGAAACAATCAATTTCAATACCTATATTGAGCTACAAAAGGCCACAATTTTAAACTCATGGCGAAAAGCCAGGAAGTTCCTAAACACAAAATCAGAATGACTTGCAGAAACGGGAACATTGGGTACAGCACTGCTTTCCTTTAATCTATACAGCCAAGTGGAGAACATATATTAATAATAATAATAATAATGTTGCTCCCCACCCCCTTGAATCTATTCGTGAGGTCCTCTTAAGCTTATTATTTTTTTAGTGCAATAAGCTTTACTGCATTTCGATGGAGTATATCCGTGGTGGAGATCTCAGTCACCACATTAAATCTCACCCTCAAGGAAGACTCTTAGAAGTGGAAGCTAAGAACCTGTTTCGTCAAATGATATCTGCTGTCGGTCACATGCATCGACGAGGCCTACTTCACCGGTGAGTTTGAAAATTAATAGTCAAGAGTGATAATTAATTAAGTGATATTAATAGAAATCGATGATAATTAATAACAATTATATTAATATTGATTAATAATTTGAAATTCACAGTGATTATTGAGTGATATATTTACGCTTGTTGTGCAGAAAACTATGGGAGACTTGGGCTTAAGTAGCAGCTCTGCATTCCTAAAACAGAGGGCGTGAATTCTCTGAGTACACAAGGAGAGTGCTTGAGACTCCCTTGTTACAAAATGAGATAGTTGGTGTCACGAAAAGGTTAAAGGGGGTCTAAAGAGTAGGGTCCTGAAAGACAAGGACTCGCGCAAACTTCCTTTTATGAGCTATATATATAACAAAGGAAAAGGAAGAAGTATAGGGGGATAGGCGGAGGAAAGTTATATATAGAGTGGAATTTGGTAAAGTGACCACCTGAATAAAGTGACTACCTTGTTAAAGTGACCACTTTGGTAAAGTGACCACCTGAATAAAGTGACCACCTGAGTAAAGTGACCACCTGAGTAAAGTGACCACCTGAATAAAGTGACCACCTGAATAAAGTGACTACCTTGTTAAAGTGACCACCTTGGTTAAGTGACTACCTGAATAAAATGACCACCTTGGTAAAGTGACCACCTGAATAAAGTGACTACCTTGGTAAAGTGACCACCTCAGTAAAGTGAACACCTTGGTTAAGTGACCACCTGAATAAAATGACCACCTTGGTTAAGTGACCACCTGAATAAAATGACCACTTTGGTAAAGTAATTATTTGAATAAAGTGACCATCTGAATAAAGTGACCATCTGAATAAAGTGACAACCTGAATATAGTTACCACCTTGGTAAAGTGACCACCCGAATAAAGTTACCACCTTGGTAAAGTGACCACCTGAATAAAATGACCGCTTTTTTATAAGGAAGAACTGGCAGGGACTTAGTTATGGCTGTACCAAAGTCTGTCGTATATAATAACCATTTGTCTATGGCGACTATGGCCGTCCAGTGCCAATGGTTATCACTTTAGTAAAAGATCAAAGGTTCTTCTGTAAAATATACTTTAATGTTACGATTTGGTATTCTACTTTTCAATAGGGGGACCTTGAAAACTTTTAACAAAGTGGGGCCCTGCGGTGGCGCAGTGTGGTAACGCGTTCTCCTAGTGCGCCGCTAATCCGGGTTCG
>QLNU02014802.1:18761546-18796970 GCA_006491805.2 Dysdera silvatica
AAAAGAACGCTTACTCCGCAGAGATCTCGTAAAAGATCGCACTGCTCACTGTAGTCCGGGGTTTGGTTCCCCAGGCCCTAAGAGGTTCGGATTCCTCGGAAAACTGTAGGTCCCGGCGCAGCGTGAGCCGTAAAACGAAAAAAAACAAACAAATTTAACAATGTGGAGGGGGAAGAGGGGAGGGCACTTCCAAAGATAAATTTTCCTCTGTATAATTTTTTCTCTTTGCTTGAGTATTGTTTATTGTGATCAGCTTGTCCAGTTTTCATTCGATTATCCGTTGACATACTGCAAAGGTTTTCCCTTGAAGTCGGAAAAATATTAAACATTAACCTTTAAGCAAGAATAATTTTATTTATAGTAAATTTTACTTTTATATGAGGGATATTTGTGTATTTGTGACACAATGAAGTGAAGCTGACTGTATAGTTAAAGGTAAAAGTTTAAATAAAAATTGAATAGTAAAATTTTTACTCGTAAGTTTTAGAAACAGTTTTCTACGTGATATTAGATGTGCTTAATCTTTTATACTTCCTAACGAGAGATTTTTTTTGATAAAGAGGTAATTTCCTGTACCACACCACCATATTATGAATTGGCTAACTATTGTCATTTAATGCCAATTAAATAGTGCTAATAAATGCTTTAAAAGACCCAACGATTTGTTTAAAACCTGTTCCGGATATGTAATCCGCAATTATTAACTCTTCCATAAAATTTACTAATATAAATAATCATTGATGTTCTAGTCCGAATTATTTAAAAAACAACGAGTAATTTATTATTTTAAAAATAAAAATCGTTTTTTGATTTTAATTAGAGACCTTAAATTGGAAAACATAATGATGAGCAACCCCACGACTATCAAAATTGTTGGTAAGTTATAACCTTTTTATGTTTTATAAGTCGTATCTTGATCAACACCTTATAAACTAGGTGTGTTAAAAGCCCAAAAATTCGGACTGTTGAGGAATTTAGTCAGTCTGATTTTTCGAATATTCTAGATTTTCTTTTAGAACATTTAAAATTGAAACAATGAAGTAAGAAATAAAGGAAAGGCGAGCAGGAAAATGGATTGAGTTCGACCTGGTGATTTCTTGGTCAGAATCTGAGAGAAAGAGAGACAGAGAAAGCAAGCATCCTGTAATTAAACCATTGAGACATAGATAACGAGGCCTTATTTTCGTAAATGTAGACCTCACGCTTTGAATGCGAAGATTCACGGGGGATTAACTAATTAAATTAAGCATCTACATTTTGTGGATCAAACCAGAGTTCTGTGACAGCTCTTAGAGCTCCTTCCCAACCCTCACCAGGAAAATTGTCCTTTGGGCTTCGTGTGTTGCACCATTCGTGGTCAATTATAAATTAATTTCGTTGATGTTGTGTTGATCTCGAGAAAGGCAACAACGTCATAATTTAACAAAAAAAAAACACAATAACTGACCATGGCTTACCATAGCTAGTAAACCTTTTTTTACTGGTCCAACGTATAAGAAAATATTTCGAGAACTACTGTTCCCTTTATCAAGAAATCCTCTTGATAAAAGGCGCAGCAGTCCTCGAAAATTTGCGGAATCTTTTCTTATACATTGAGCTGCTGACAAAAAATTTACTGGTTATAATATTATAATTTGTAATTTATACAGCTGTAGTTTAAGCAACAAAAGTGAAATTTAATTTTATGCTTTAATTAAAGAATTATTCCCGCAGATTTTGGATTAAGCAATTTTTACAATGCAAGGCAAGTTTTGAAAACAAGATGTGGATCTCCTGAGTATGCCGCGCCTGAACTATTTGTGCCAAACATCGAATACGGACCAGCAATTGATATGTGGAGTTTGTACGTATGAAGTCACATATTTTTTATTTTAAATATAGTCATGCGGGATTTTGAACCTACCACTTCTAGAAATACAGTGCTGCTTGCTTGGCCAACTTTTCCAATAATTTCCATATACACACAAACACACACACATGCTAGTTATGCGGAAGATTTCTGAGAAGTTTGGCGAAAATAAGAGAATAGGTGTCGGTAAGGGTTGAAGTGTTCGTCTACTTGTTCGTAGTTCAGGGATTGACTTCCTAGATAAAACTGGTCGGTTGCGGTTTAGGTTTTTTAAAAATGTAGGTCACTTCCCTCGGTAAGTCCCAGATTGGACTCATAATACTATTTGGGCAGTAAGCCCAGCTCTTCTGGAGCAAAGAAAAGAAAAATAGGGGGGAAAAGTATACATCGTGCTTTGAAATGTTTAATAGGAATTTATTTAGTATTTCATGTATTTTTCATTAAAAATAGTTAATCCTTTTATTATATATATTTCTTTTAATATTTCCATGATTTATAGTAGGTAAATTCTTGCATTTTTTATAGCATTTTCAACCTTTTTTTCTTCATTATGTTTTGTTAGAACTTTGCAAATTTTACGTCTCAGGATGAGTCGTCTAATATGGCTTAATGTGACCTCTTAATCCTGATACATTTACACACGCAACCAAGTTTACTGGTTAAGCTATAGTTCGTTCGCGGAAAGTTGACCGATGGTACCTTTAGAATTCACGAGAGCTGACGTCACAAACGGGTTGGTTCATTACAGCAGAGGGGAGGGCGTCATTTCATAACTGGTTGTTCGCGTACGTTTGTCTGCGCCAACAACCAGTTCTGAAATGACGTCCTCCCCTCTGCTGTAATCGGCTAGGCCGTTTGTGACATCAGTTCCCGTTATTTCTAACGGTACCATCGAACCACTTTTCGTGAACGAACTATAGTCATACCCAACCCAACAGTTCAGACGTTTGGATCCATAGCCAGCGAACCATAGAATTGCTTAACACACCGCTGCAGTGAACGACTGGTGTTTCGATACCTTTATGTGCAGTTTTGTTGTTGTTATTGAGCAGTTAGAAATGAGAAAGGTGGCCGTCGTACGCATATTATGTATGGTTTTAGAAAACATCTGACACCTTCAAAGTTAAAGAAGATTTTCGAATACAAAGGTTTGTATTCATCTGTAGACTATAGGTCCTGGCGGTGTGTGACCTTTTCTGCTCTTGAACTTCAAAAGCTTTTTTGAATCAGTAGTAGTTTTGAATCAGTAGCTTTTCAGAAACTTTTTTGAATCAGTGGTTGTTCCATCAGGAAGAGTATGAAAGTTGAGCAGCGTATCTTTCTACAATAGTTTTTATTCACTATTTAATTATAACTATTATAATAGTTATTAATTTTTTTCTGACTCGTAGCGCAATTTATCCCATACAGAATAATTTTATACTACCAAGCTGTTCCTTTTTAAACTCATGTTTTACTACCACAGATGTTTCTTTAAACTTAAGATCCATTACCAGAGACATTTCCCCTAACCCATGTGCTTGATTGATTTTTACTGTTCATTTCATTATACCTGTAACCGCTGTTTGTAACACAGGTTTGTCATTACACATTGTTTTATCATTGGCCATTCTGATGAAAATAGCCCAGGGCTATTGAAACAGCTGTAAACGATTTAATTTTATTAAACTGTGTTAATTTGTTGCCTTTTTCAATTAATTTGATAATGCGCAGTGTCGTCGTAAAATTATTTCAATTTTTTATTTAATTCACGTAATTTTTCCTGCATTTCTACTAATATATCAATTCCTTTCTTTGACCTTACTGGTAGTAATTAGTTAAAGACCAAATATATTTAATTCATTCACTTACAAACTCCTTACTTTTTCAATGAATGGTGTAATTACCAGTGGTTAAAAAACAATGCCTCCATGGTAGTATTCTTATAATTTTACATGGAGGTAGGGGAGATTAATGAAATATGAATATTGTCGGAAAACACTGATCAATAATTTCATTGCTATAATAAGTGTTTCCTAAACTAGGCAGTTTTTGATTGATAGCGAAATGTTTTTCCAACGTGAAAATTTTGTAGTTATTTAAAATTATATACATAGAAGAGGTGCTTGGTTACGCGCATGCTCGAAATGCATCCCTATAATTTTGAAATTAATAATGAAAATAGGTGTCCTATACGAATTTACTCTTTGTTATATTGAGCCTTGAGGGGTCCAGGGGCCTTTATGGTGGTGTTTTAATGACATTCACTACCTCGCATCATCATTTCAAAATGGAGTCACCGCAAGTGGTAGCACAGGTCGTTTCGAGCTTCTGATGTGATACATTCCAAATTTTTTTTATCCCAGCTTCATGATTTATAGGAAGATGAGAATCAGAACAACGATTACAATAATTACAGTTGTTTCTACAGGACTTAGCAAGCAATTAACTCCCAACTGAAGTAATCACGTTAAACAAGCGACCAGAGGGGGGATAATGAGCTCTAGGACCCCCTCCCCTAAGAAAAAATTTTCTTGACTATATCAAAAAGTCTTTAACCTCAGATTTTACGAAATTTAACCAGTGTATCAATTTCAGCCCCTCCTTGCGGAAGTCTCTGGCTTCGCCCCTGAACAACGCACATATTGAGCTACATAAATTATTCAAAAGTTTAATTTCCAACGCCAAGTTTTGTAAAGAGTAAGTTTGTGTCTATTACCGTTTTTTCGAATGATTTTTTAAAATTGTACCGGAACTTCTCCAACAACTTGTTACATTCAGTACATTCAGAACGCGACTCTACAAATTTTCTAGACTATTGTTCTGAATGGCGTATTATGCTTCGTAGTTTGGGTAGAAACCGTAACTAAAATTATTATCAGTGCCATTTGAATGCTATTTGTCTGAAATAAGCAATCTTCAATAGTTTTTTGTTTTTTTTTTGCTATTGAAGTGACAAAGGCGCTATTTTTCAAATATAATTGAATTTGTCTTGCTATTAGACTTAAAATATTTGCCAATTTCAGATTTTTCATTCTTACATGGTATTTTGAGTATGATATTTTAAAACATGGTTATGTGTCTTCTCGCCCATCAAGAGGTATTTCTCTAACTTTTTATGATTTTAACAGAGGGGTGATTCTTTATGTCATGGTCATTGGTGCTGTGCCTTTCGTGTACTCAAAGCAGGACTCTGCCACGGTACAAGGTAGAAGAAACAATATATATAAGAAGTCTTCGAAAGGACTTGTCGAGATTCATAGGAAGGCGATGGGAAAGCTTACAAAAGGTTTGTACCACATTAAAAAATATGATTTATTTTTTCTAAAGAAACATAAAAGTTTTAAATCCTTGGATTTATTATTTTGAACTTCACGTCATCTTAATGATGTGTACTGTTGTAAAATTGTGTTTTGTAATGTGCTCCAGTACAAGTGCCTGTCGGAAGTATCATCACGTCCTCATTTCAATTTACTCTTATCAGTGGTGTAGAAAATTGGGTGTTCAAGGGGCCCCCCTCATGGGCCATCAAACACATTATTTTCTTTAATGCCGTATCACATGAGATTTTTTAAAGCTACTTGAGACCCCCATACTTTTTTAATTGCCACGCCCCTGACTCTTAACACTTCATTCCGAACGGTGCGGAATGTCTTCGGAAAGAAGAATAATGCAAATACCCATTTCTCTTGTGTTTCAAGAACGAGAATTTCACGATTTGCTTGTTCAGTCATAAAAGCTATAAAGTGACGCGTTCGCTTGAGATCATGGGCGACTCCAGAATTGTATGCAGGGAGGGGGGGGGTTATTCATAAAAAATTTCAATTGAATAATGTTCTTGGGCTACAGTTTCTTGTAGATTCAGTCCTCCAACCCCTTTTTTTTTCATAAACCAAGGGGGTGCAAGTGCACTCCATTGCACCCTTTGCATGCTTGACGCCGTTCATCTGGGTTTGATCCCCCCCTAAAAAAGAGGAAAGCTCACTAACCAAGTGTTCACTGTAGTCCTAGGATTAATTCCCTAGGCTTTATGGCTTGGTTTACGTTCAGACATTGCCACTGCTCCTTGTGCTGCTGTATTTACTCCTAAAAATACTTAGCAGCATCAAAGGCAGTGAGTGTTCACATTGCACTCCATACTTACTTCGTATTCGACCCCGGACAATGGAGGACGTAGAATTAGTTGCAGTTTCAGCACTCTGCAACTGAGCGAAAGAGCAGAATGTAAACACTCACTCTCACTCGTGCTGCCGGTCCTTTGACTTCCGCACAAAAACAGCCAACGAAGGGAGCGGCAATGGCAGGAGCATGGTCAACGCGGGTGACGAGTTTATATACTCGAGCTGCCCACTTTCATGCTCACTTCCCTGCTCACTGCCACGGAAGTGGGCCGAATGTAAACGAGGCTAAAGAGGTTCGAATTCCTTGGAAAAATGTAGTGTCCGTTCGCAAAAAGAAATCCGGTGGAAAAGGCGGTTTTATGGCGTCGACACCTGTTATTTCTGGATTTTCCACTAGACGGCATTTTGTGAACGGAGAGTGTAGACTCAGTGCCGACTCAGTAGACTCAGTGCCGACTCAGTAGACTCACTGCCTTATGGTGGCATTGTGGCAATACATTCATCTTTCGTGCTTTTAATCTGGGTTTGACTCCCAACAACATCGTAGAACGCATACTCACCGAGTTGTTCGGTTTCCTGAGTAGCAGAAGTCACGATTGCTCTGAAAACCCTAAGTCCTTGCGCAGAATGACCTTTGCTATCCTTGCGCCGTAGAAAACAAAGATAAAAGCCCTTAGTTAAGTATATTGTAAATATGTGTTCCTCGGACTGAAAGAGTGGGGAACTAACGCTGCTTCGATTACAAAGGTATCGTAAATTGTATGCCGTTTTTTCTATTCTCCATAGTCCGGGGTTTGGTTCACAAGGCTACACAAGCCAAATTCTTCGTTGAACTATATGGTCCCGGTGCAGCATGACCCTAGATGTCCTTGCACCATACATAAAAAAAAGGAAACAATACTATCTACTATTGTAGACCAGTGGTTCTCAAAGCTTGGATCCTGTGGAACTCTTTCCTTCGCACAAACGTTTCCTTCGCACAAAAACGTCTTCCACGCACCACGTGCGTGGTGACGGAACCTTTCCGTAAATAATATTTAAGGTGAATTTAAAGGTCTATTATTTATCATATTTGTACATAAACAAAAGCAGAAGCAATCAATTAGTTTAAAATGATAAGTAACACATTTTTATTGTTTCTGAATATTATTACGGTTAGTTAAGGGATTGTTCTGGGAAAAACTTGCAGAATTTGCAAATTTTCTTGAAAAATTCGGTGATTTTTTACAAATCGTTCACGGCATCCCAGGGTTCCGTGAACCCTACATTAGAAACACTGTCCTAGACAGTCCGATATGAAACATTAAGGATTAGAAAAATGAAAGGAAAGAAAGCTAACACCCCTTTGTATCTGATCATATAGTGGCATATTTGCTTATGAAAAAGAAGGAACTGAGATCACATCAGAGCCGTAGCCAGGCTGGGGCTATAGGGTACTGAGCCCCCACTTTGGATATTTTTTCTCAAAATCAAATATTGTAGAATTTTATTTTAAATTTTTTATTTTGTACGAAATTGTACATAAGAATAAAAATTGTTCTTTGACGTTAAAAATGTATTCAAAATAGCTTTCTACGGTAGATTTTGCGTGTGTAATGTTATTTTTTTCAGAAGTTTGAGTCTTCGTATACTTTATAGTGATGGTAAAGGAAATTATAGAGAGAGAGAGGGGGGTATACTAAAATGTACAATTTTATGAAAATTTAAGTTAAGAAATTTATTCATTGTTAATGTTAAATATATTAGTCTGCTTATATATTTAGTATTATTAAATATATTAATAAAATACATGAAAACATTTACGAATTTTAAGCGCCATCTGTGGCTATCTGAGCCCCCTGTGTAACTTTCAGAGCCTCTGTAACAAGCGTCTAGATACGGGCCTGAATCACATTCCGCTTTATTTTGCTCCAGAGATGTGCTTCATGGTCCAGAATAAAACATTAAGGGTTACCAATCCTATATTGTAATATATATTGGGTAGTATATCCTGAAAAAATTGGCTCCTAACAATCATGAGATTTATCTTTAAAAGTTTGTCACAAAATGCTGCATTCACTTTGTTTTTAAGATATACTTATTTGATACTGGCTTCGTTTTCATATTTCCAGTGAAGACAACGACTTCTTAATGCTCTTTAAGGCTATTTATACCCTCGTATATTTGTTTTTAAAGAAATTTATGAGATTCGCAACAGAAGTCTCCAAAATTGTGTTTTTTATAATTTTAGGTTGTCGTGATTTAATCCATGGACTAATACAGCCAAACCAATCTTTGAGGTACAAGTTAGAGGCAGCGGAGCAACACACTTGGCTATTTATCGACGTTGAAAAACCCTTTCAGGTGTATCAGCCAAATCCCAGCCTTTATCGACAGCGTCATCCAATTGTAAGCGATGTCTTTTGAAATAAAATTAATGTATTGGAGTAGTATTCTTTCAGTATACTTGTATTTGATGAAAATGTAAATTTGTTTCATTAAAAATGTTCTTTGAAGGTGATACAAAGGATTTCAACTTTGATAGCCATGAACCATCAAGAAATTGAGCGCCAAATACACGCTGCACCCTATAACAAAATCTACGCCATGTACCATCTACTAATGGATACTATGGTTAAAAATGCAGAACGTGCTAATCAAGATTCGCCAAATCCAACGTACCATTGTAATACTTATTTAGGTCCATGCATTCCCTATTATTACAATGAGAACTTTGGTACCAGGCAAAACATGAAGGATGATACCCAAAATTATCCAGAACAAAGAAATTCAAGAATAGAAGGTTCCAGAAAGTTCACAAATGCAACAAAAGATAAGTCTAGGACACAAGAGGAGTCAAGACTTTTCAATACTCAGTTTTCAAAAGAAGAAAGTATACAGACTATGGATTCAGTTCCAGTTCAAGATACACGGAAACAAGGAAATGAGGAACAATTGAGATGCGTTTATAATGAGCCGATCCATCAAATAGCGACAAATATATCATCAAGAAAAATAATTCCTAAACACTCAAAGCCATTCCATGTTCGTCGTCGTGAAGGTCTAGTTGTAAGCATTTATGATGGCAACAATTCTTTTGATCCACTTCCATTGGAAATAGAAGATGGTGAACATCCAGAAACCTTAAATTCTGAGATAAGTGATGTGACAAAAAATTCAAACATAAGCGAGAGACTAAATAACTTGTCTGTAAATGACGATGCGTGCCACACGAGGAAATCTGAACACCAAACCACACGAAAAATGAACAAACATCCCTCTTCATATCACAGTAATAAAAAGAAAACATCTTGGGTGAAAAGAAGAAGCTTTGTTCAAGAAAATATCTCCGAAACTATGAACAAACAATCGGATATGAAGAGCGAAAATGAGTGCCCAGAATTAAAATTATCCGCCACAGTACATCCCCAGAACTACGACATCATTGGTTCTTCTGTGAAGATTAGTTGCTCCAAGCCACCCGCAACAGCAATTGGAATCCGTGATTCGCAAAGACCAAAACCTGCAAGTAAAAATATACAGATCATTCCAAATACAAGCCACGGAGTTAGAGAAGCGGAAGAAAAGTATACAAAAAAAGTATCCAAACCGCAACAATCTGTTGCTATTTTGAAAAGACCTACACAGCAACCCATAATTCAACATAAAACTCCATATATTGAGAATAACGATGCTGAAATGCTCTTTGTTCATAATCCATGTATTTCTTCTTCAAATCGCACAGAACCTTTTTCAATCCCCAAACCAATAACGACAAAGCTACATGGAAATGTTTCTTCTCATCAACAGATCCACAGTATTACTGACGATCAGCAGTATGATTTACCGAAAGGAAGAAATGCAACGAGAGGAGTTTATTTTCCAAACAAAGGCAAACCTTTGCCACTATACAATGACAAATATGGTGGCAAAACTGCTGATGAATTGCTTGGAAAAGTAAATAGTAATAATAAACTGTCAGAAAAATTCGATAAACATTTACCCATCCTACGGAATGATAACCACGCACGTGAAGTCAATAAATCTAAATATCTCAGAGAACCTTTTCTGCCTCCTCTATTCAAGAGGGAAACATCAAAAAAAGAAATCATTCGAAATTCTTCTGAATCTTTAAACCAAAGACTTAGCCGTATTTATCTAAGAGAATTTACTTCGCAAGAAGAAACTTTATTAAGTTCTGGAGATGCTGCAGGACGGGAGTTACGATATGTACGAGATATTTCACCCACACAAAAATCTCAGAGACCCTCACACGATAAACCGAAGAAACAAAGTCATCATAGAGACCAAACAAGAAGCACAGAAGTTCAGCATTGCTCACGTTCTGAAGTCGGACGTACAGCACATCGAACAAGACCAAGGTTCTTAACTAATACACAATCCACTTATAGAAATTCGGATGTCCAAACCACTTCCATTTCTGCAAAAAACTATACGTCATTCAATAATCAACTGCCTTTAGACAACAACACTAGAAACTTTCCTCTAAACCAATCAAAAATCGAAGGGAATTATAAATATCGGCAATCGGAAACGAGACGCTTTCCAAATGTTATGCCATCCCAACACTTGTTCAAAACCCATCAAATGTACAAAAGAGATTCTACGATAGTCAACAAAATACCCTTCAATTCCAATGTCCAAGAAAGAATTCCAAGAACAAATTACAATTTGCTAAATGTGACTCCAAAAGTTGATACTGGACTGACTGACGTTGGACAAACTGATGCTGGACGAACTCCATCAAGAAGATATAGTGAGATCAGAGCGGCATTCAGAAAGAACAAACAGGAAAAGAAATTCTAGATTCATAATGACATCCCCAAGTCGATGGAATTTTAAAGGAAGAGATGCAGAAGTGAATATACATGCTGTTCAAAGAATGTTTCAAATTGAAGGTAAGTCTTTAAAATAGTTAATTAATGATTGCGATACTTAAGTAATGAATATAATACAATAAGGCCACGTATCCTTGGATTCGGTTTCCAGGTTATGCTGCGGCCTGGAAATATTAGATGAAAAATTCCAGAAGTAAATGATTCATAATTTTAAAATTGGGCACCATTCTGGATAACACGGTGAAACCTTCGCACATCATCGCGTTCAACACACGATTCATTTCTCTTTTTCTTCGCAACAGTTTTGCTCTTTGTTACTACAATCCAGTCAGCTTCTAGAATTTTCTCTGTCTGCATTTTTTACTAGGTTATCGCGGTGTTGTTGTGAAATAATCCCCAATTTGGCTTAATAATTGCACTAAAGCGCAAATGTAGTGAGGCTAATACTTTTTTTAAAGAATTAAATGTAAAAATGCAATGCAAAAATGCATTCAAACTTTGTATGTACGATATGTTTCATTGCTTTACGATCCCACAGAGGTTAAGCTAAGATTTCAGAATCCTGTTTATTCGAAAATATGTACCCCTCCCATTGAAATAACATTGAATGTAACCTTAATTTTGGACACCAGTATACTATTTCCTTTAGGTCGAATAAAACCATTATTGTGTACTGGTCTTTACTCCCTTCTTGTACATTTCACAAACAAATGATTTTAGTTGTATACGCTTCTGAAATATATATTGTAGATATGTCTACATTATAAAAGAAGATTATTATTATATCTATTTATTATTATTATTATATATTAAAATATTACATTATTCCAAGAGATCATCAAAGACCTAGAAAACGTCCTCAAACTAGATGGGTAGATGAAATAAGAAAACAGGTTGGGATGACGTGGAAGCAAATTGCTTAGGATAGACTTGTATGGAAAGTATTTAGAGTGACCTTCATCCAGCAGTGGATAAATAATGGTTGAATATGATGATAATTAAAAGAAGAGGCAGAGATAATTAGAGAGATGGGGAGAAGCAAACAGGCATAATATGGTAGAAAAAGAACGAGGAGGAGAATTAAAGAATATATGAGAAACAACAGGTATGAAAAGAGAAGAGAACGAGGGAAGATAGATATAAAAGAAAGAATTGGAGAATGAGAGTAAACTAAAAATAATCATTACCTTTTACTATAATATAATACAATTACACCATAATGTATTGAACTAGTATATTTATGTGTTAATAAATGACAGCATATTCGTTTTGGCTAAAACCAACCTTCCTAAATGCATTAAAATGTGTGTTTTTCAATATATTTCAGGTATAAAAGACATCAGCAGAATGCTATCAAACTTCGACCCATATTCGAAACTGATGTACCATGAACTATGCTTTTTATTCAGAGGAGAAAAGGTCCAGAGTTATTATATAAATGGCGTTGCATAACAGCGTCTTCATGAGCATAAAACAAATGACTTCATTACAATTCAGAGCAAAATTAAAAAAAAGTTAATTTTATTTCCGATTTTCGTTATAATGCCTGATCATGTGATTTTTATTTCTATTTTTTTCTTTTTTACACATTAAGTTTAATACATTTCAATGGCACCTCGAAATGTATCGATGTAAAATGTAATCCTTTTTTTTTTATCAATCTCTATTTCTGATATTATTATAAATTCTGAATTCTATTTTTCCAAATTTTGTATTTTATCAAGATTTCATAAAAGTTATATTATTGATTCGGACGTGTTTATACGAAAATTATACAATAATGTATTTATCATTTGGATGATTATATCAATGTATTTTTCATTTGTTGTACAAGTATACCAAAATATATTTTAAATGTATGCTGTTGCGTTTTATAGGAGATGTATTCTGCGTAGTTTAAGTGCTTATAAAATATGTACCAATAAAACTACGTTCACGTTTTCTGAAGTGCCATTATTTAATATGTTTTTAGGGTTGGAAACTTTTTTTACTGCTCGTCAACTCATAAAAATGGTCGCAATTTTTTGTAGCATTTTCCGTCACATTTTTGTGCCAGATTCTCCACCAAAATTCGCCAATTTTCTAAAAAATAAAAATAAAATAACTTCTTAAACATTAATTTATTTTTAATTTAGGTAAACATTTAGTTTTTCCCTAAATTTTACTGGTTTTAAAATTTCCAAAATAATTTATTACGCAATTATCTTCTTCAAATATTTATATGGCATCTCATAAAATAAATGTTATTTTATGTTGTTCTTTTGCGTAGTGTCACAGTCCACTAAACACTGCAAGTAATGTTCAATATAACCATTTGGTATTTTAAAAATACCAAATAAATACTGAATAAAATATTATTTTTATTGTGAAATAAGCATCAATTATTGGAATATATGCACGCATTGTAACCAAAATCGTTTTTTTTTTTTATGTTTTTTGTTGCCTAGTGAACGTTTGCAGGGTTAGTCAGTTGAGTAAGTAATGCAAGAAATTTACAGGGCATTTATATTAAATACACATAATTTACAGGGCATTTATATAAATACACATAATTTACAGGGCATTTATATTAAATACACATAATTTACAGGGTCAGGGTAATTTCAGGGCATTTATATTAAATACACATAATTTACAGGGTTTATATTAAATACACATAATTACAGGGCATTTATATTAAATACACATAATTTACAGGGCATTTATATAACTAACAAGATCACTCAGTTATTTATGCAAGTTATAAAGAGGCTTAAGTAAGTTAAAAGATTATTTATGCAAAACAATTTTTAATGCAATATTAAATTAAACAGTGTAGAAACTTTTAAAAATAAACTGTTTTAAATTTATTAAACAGTTTTTACATAAGTTTAAACAAAATAAGGATATATCAATCCAAAATTTAATAAGCATTTTAAGAGAAACTTAAACATTAAGTAATATAACTAAGTTCTATTTTTTTCAAATTTATTTTCGTCCTTCTTAGAGGTTAATCAGTATTAAAGGGTTATCATATATAGCGACTTGCACATGTGCAAGTGTTGATCTAGATAACCTTTTATAACAGACAGTTATTTTGACACTGGCGTAAGGTTTAAAAACACGACGTTTCGGGAGCCAACTGCTCCCTTTGTCAAGTGAAGGCAGAATGAAGAGTTCGTGAAAGTCCTAAGCTTATATACCCGCATGTTGGGAATCCCCATCTGACGTCATCTGGTGCGGGATAGCTCTGGCTAGGGAAACCCCATGATAATCACCCCCAACTCGAGGTTTGGCAAAAATCCTGTAAGGTTCTGGTAGAGGTTTTGCGATGTTTATTGCACGACTCCTCAAACCGTAGGTTTCCCATGATTCCAGAAAAAGTCTACTCCCCAGATTCGTCACATTCTGATGTAATATTTTCATCGAATGCCAATCTGGTTCGTGACCCTCCCTGAAGACATGTTCAGCCAACTGGTTTGAATCGTCTCCCCTAGCTACCGCACGCATATGCTCCTTCCCTCGTAGACGTATCGATCTTCCCGTCTGTCCAACATACACCTTGTCACAGTCTCCACACGGTATTTGGTAAATAGCACCAGATTTTTCCTCCTCAGGGACGCGATCCTTAACTTTAAGTAATAGACCTCGTAGGGTGTAAAAACTTCTATAGACGACTACTTGCAGTTTACTTCACGATATCCTTGCAGCTTTAGGAAGTTCTGCTAAGTTTTTCAACTGGTTCTTTGCCATCAACTTCCGTCAATTCATTCGCATGTGAAATGGGAGAGAAAAAAAAAGCATGACGATGGTAGGCGAGATTATTTAAAAGGTTGAACTTGGGAGCAATGGCTCAAAATTCTGGTTTACATGAAAATATGCTATATTCCATAAGCATGGAGTTATATGTGCCCGTTGGGCCGGAGCATGGCCCCAATAATTTATAATAAATTTCAATTTTACATATATTGTAATGTATAAATGTACATAATACGTGCTTCAGCCCTCCTACCCCAATAAGTTTGAAAATTTTACGGTAATGGCAATTGCTTAAAAACGCAAAAAAAAAAAAAAAAAAACCAAAGTGCTGAATCCGGTATTCAAATTTTCAAAATATTTGGAAAATGTTTAGTTATTCACGATTCGAAATACGCAAGAGTGGTCATATAAACATGGCCACCACGCCTTTTTTTCTCTCTCTCTATACTGTTGGGTGAAATTGCTCTAATCTAAGGGAATAATAGTTGATGTATGAATACATTAATTATCACAATTATGTATTCATAATCAAGGTAATTGTTAATATCCTTCACAAATTTTCGATTTATTGCCCGAGTTTAAAATGACAACATGAGTGCGACGTTTGCGCCAAGTTATCTTTATCTCAGTGGTTTCGAAGGAAGAACGTCAGAATGTGAACCTGAAGGTCGCCTAATCGGGACCTGTTTAGTTTTCTGCCTTCTTTCTTACTTAACGAATTCTAGTATGAGCATAAGAGCAACTTAGATGCATAAACTTAATTACTTTATACAGTAAACTCCTTTTATAGCGACTCATACGATATAACGACTATTTGAAAAGACTTCAACAGTATATATGTAATATTATTTTAATAAAAATTCGAAATTGCGAAAATTTACTATGAAGCCTTTGCAGCGGGGATTCCTCCAAAGTGTCTATTATGCAGATCTATTATATTTATTTTTCACAAATAAAATAAACATATTATCTATATCATAGATCAACAGCTCTAAAAAACTGTAAATGATAGAAGTATCTGCAAGGTCTTTTGAGTCTCGTCACCAAAAGTATAAAAATCAGGCAAATTCTTAAAATCAACGAATTTTTTACTCACTGATACTCATGAACTGTAGTCAAATTAGAACGAGTATTTATAACTTTTGAAGAGAAAAAATTCTGCTGTCTAGTATATACAGTTCTAATTAAATAATGTCTATATATGCACTAACCGTACAAAGTATTACGAATACCCAATAGCAATCGAACAGGTTTTGGTTATACTAATGTAAACGTGTCTTAATAATGTACACATGTAATTGTAAACATGTGTTTAATGTAAACATGTCTTAATAATGTACGGTAGGTTTCATAAAAAACTTCCCAGAAAGGGGCTGCGTGTGTGTAATTAGGATTAAAAATTGATAAATAAAATAGGTAAATAGGAAATAGGAATAAAAATGGATACATACCTTTACTCGATTGCGAATAAATATGTAAGAAAATATTAACAAAACACAAACTTTTGAAACCAAATTGTCTTTTATTTAAAATTAGGCGAATCTTTTTGAAAATGAAGATTACACAATTCAAATCAACGACGTATTTTCCTATGTACATATCTGCTACTGACACTTACGAAAAATGAAGAAAATTACATTTGAGCCCAATGTGTTCAAGTGTTATAATTCAATAAGCAGTAGTCCATATATTTTTCGTTTATACAACTTTAAAGGTAGTCCAGTTTGCATATTTTTTACCAGAGAAGAGGCTTGTCTACCCCCATCTTCCATCATTCATATCCTTAGCAGGTTTTCGTTAATGAAGGTAGAAAGTTAATATAGCATATGGACATTAAATTCTCAGGGGAAAATTCTGTACAGTTTTGCAAAGGATACAAAGATGGAGGGTAGGCCTAATTATAAATGTACCAAACATATACTCACGAACGGAAAAGAAGCCCTTGGTGAAATGTCCATTTTAATACTGATAGGGGTAAAAAATTATGCATTGAAACACAATTTAGAAATTTTGAGTTACTCAATATACCTTTATCGACATGCTGAATATTTCATTCGTTTTTGCTTTTGCCGTTGATTGCAAAACCAAACGCGGACCACGCTCTTCTTAAGGTCCAGTTTTTCGGCAATGGCGGCTATTTTTTCCCCCGACGGCCTTTGCTGAACTGCAAAATAGGCTTCTAAAGACCGCTTCTCTGGAGCAGCAATGGAAGTTCTTTTACGTTTCTTCTCATCATCGTAAGGTAGCAAACAAGAATCCATCTCGCCCTTTTTGCTTCTGGCTTGAAACTCTGCGGCTTCAAGCCAAGTCTGCAAGATAGGCTTGAGGGCTACCATGTTGTTGTGGGACAACGTCAGAGATTCGAACCTGCAGATGGTACTCTGGGATAAAGAACCCACACCAGGAAGCTTTAAGCTTGCAAGTGCCTTACCAACATCAGCTTGGGTGACTCCCAATCGAATCCTCCTTTGCTTGAATCTTTCAGCGAATGCTTCTAGCTCTCTGGGATCTACACTCATTGGTATTCTGGAATGATGGTGAGAATTAAGGGCATGGTGATTGTGATGGTGGTAATGATGGTGGTGGTGATTGTGCAGGTGGCGGGGTTGTGCCCCTATCATAACGTCGACTGAGTGTGGATAGTGGACGGCGGAGTTGTGCAACTGGGATTCTGAAGCCATGGAAGGCAAGGATGGTGGACAAAGGGGATCCAAAAGGTCCAAAGTATCCATGTGGTGAGATGTGTGGCTAACAGCTATTGTTGGATGAGTTCCATACATCATATCGTGTTTAATGGGAATACCCGTTGCAGCATGTGTTGGACCATGTTTTGTCATATCGTCAGAAGTCCTGGACAGCAAGTTGTCATCCAGACCAGAGAATATGCTTGACTGAAATACAAAAACCATTAGAGAATTATTTACAAAAATACAAAAGTACTAAACAACGAAAAATAAGTAATTGTTTTACTCTAATACCTTGTAAATGTAAGAATGGCCTAAAAATATAGAAATCTTGAAATATCAAATTACAGTTTTATTCTTTTCCTTCTTTTCTACCTTGGAATTATTTCTACTTTGGAAGATTATTTGTATATCTATTTAAGCCTATTTACATTTGCAAATCGACTTTTTATAACGTTGACATCTCTTTGATGTTCTCACGTAACTGAAGTTCAGGGTTTAGGTGGACTCTGCATACGCTCGCACTCGTAAGCGTTTCACATTTATTGTATTTTAAAGATTATAAAGATGTTATCTGGAAATTTGATAAAGTTTATTGCTGGTTTCTTTTCTGATAAAAGAATCACAGTTTGGCGAAAACAAATCTACAAATCAGACTATTGTTGGCGAAAAAAATTGGGGACTGCTGTTTGACTGTATGCTCTTTGTGCAGAATTAAAAAAATTATTTATAAATTACTGAAAAATTGAAATTCATTTGTTCATGATATACAGATTTTGATTTTCCTTCATACTTTTAATTTTTTTTTTTGGGGTGATATCAGTTGCCTACTAAAGGTGCCCCTGATTGCAAAACGACTAATTCTCGTCGCCCAGCGCAGCCCTATACGATTCTCGACAGAGCCAAATTTATGAAGCTCTGATTAGATCTCTCAACCTAAGGACTGACCATACCCCAGCTAAAAACCTGATTTTGGAATACTGGAGGTTTTACCTCTGACAAGTTCACTGAATTAAAAACTTCATTATATAACCACACCATCGATATAGCGGGCATAGTTGAGTGCTGTGCCGCCACAAAGTGCACTCACACATTTTAAACGGCTATCAATTCTTCTGCCTAAAGCGCAGCCGTCAAATAACCTGGAATTATTGTGTTCATCAAGACCTTGTTTTTGGTAAACATGGTGGTTAGGCACTCCATGACTAACACAGAAAATCTTTTTGATTGGTCTTACAATAATGAAATGATTGTTAATATTCAAAATCAAAAAACCGTATTCCAATTGTTTACCTTAAGTAGCATACCAAAGCAGATAACCCTTTCTTTTAGCCAATACCAATTGCCTAGAACTGATGTTGCTTCTTATCCGTGAATCACATCAGATTCGACATTAAGCTGGAACAAGCAGGCCTTAGGATTGCCGAGAAGAGTAATACAAGATGCAGACTTCTGAAAAGAACGAATGGCACCAAATGGGGCGCCTCGCAGGACTTGCTTTGCACCACATATGAAGCCTACATAAGACCAGTAATTGAATATGGTTGTGAATTATTCATTACAGCTTCGAAATTCACTCAGTATAAAATAGAAATCCTTCAAAGTCACGTACTTTGGATGATTACAGCTGGAGCATGATCAACTCCTATTGAGGCTATGCAATTACAGACGGACTTGGAGCCCCTGAGCGACAGAAGAGAGAGAGAGAGCATCTCTAAACCTGGTTGAAAAGCTTATGAGACGTGATAATTTCTTGACATCATATAGACCAGCATCAACCAGGTTGAAATCACAAGAAACCTTCTTAACTCTCTCTCTTTTTCTCTGACCAGCGAGCTGATGGTTAAGTTCGACATTCCATTAATTGAGCAGCAGGCACTAATCTGCAACAAAGTATTTCATGGAGACCTAAACTTAGCAGACTACAGCCTTGATTTAATATACCCTATCACCAAAAACATTCCCTATAGGTGGAACTGAGGACAATAGCATTGGCTGCAATTTCGGACGCTACCCACCAGAGACTTGGTTCCACGTCTACACAGATGGCTGTGCTTCCGAATCCATTAGAAATGCCGGCGCTGCAGCCTATTCAAAACATTTCAAGCTTCATAGTACAGTCGGCACTTAACTGCACTAACTCCGATGGGAAAATGAGTGCTATATTTTTGCCTCTTAAGGCTATTCACATCGGAATTGAAAGAAAAGTTGCTATCCTTACAGACACACAAGCAGCAATTAAGGCTTTTACATCAATAATAAACTGCTCCTCTGCTGTAACACCCACATGCAGGGCATTGATCAGTGACCTGATTCATAACGGCCTACATATCGTTCTGCAATGGATTCCTAGCCATTGTGGTATATATGGCAACAATAAAGCAGAAAGGATTTCAAAGGTTGGATCTGCCTTACACCAGCCTCACTTACTTGTGGAGTACCACACCATCAAGAATATTATAAACACCAAAGTAAAAATTTTTGGCCATTAATGACATGAAACCAGCATCAAAGGGAAAAACTGGAGAACTCTGCTAAACTCACAGATTCATTGGGATCTTCCCAAAGAGGCAGGCGTGGCTTGTTTTGGATTGATTACCATGACTATTTGCATGACTATTTGGCCATGACTATTTGCAGAAACATTTATATAGGCTTGGGTTGATAGAATTGCCGACATGCCCACTCTGTGAACTTCCCGACATGGATAGAACCCCACTCAAAGTGCGCCCAGGACTTAAGGATGCTGCAGACCGCAACAGAAACGAAAATGTCACTGGATATTTGGCTGAATCCAACATGTATTGGGCTGTCAGAAATAAACTGGTGGCTGAAAGGCTTTTGCTTGGCATAAGATAAAAAAAAGTTTTATTTGAAAACTGAGAAATTTGTATATTACGGAGAAAGAAAATTTTCATTCAGTTAAGAATCGCGTTCTTCACTTTTAGTTAAGAATAACTAAAGGTGATTGCACTGGAACCCAAATCTGCTCAAACTCTCGAAACTAATAGCTGTTTCATAAATATAAATAACTCTCTAAAATATATATTATACAGTCGAACCTCGTTAAGACGAACACCAAAGGGAACAAAAAATCTGTTCCTATTAACAGCAATTCGTCTTATCGGTATATGATGGGAGGAATCTCATCACTGAATTATTTACCCCCCTTTCTGGTTACCATATAACAATTTGAAACAAAAACCATAGTATATACATATACTTACCTTTAAAGTGGATATTACGTGTAGTTGATGGATTCGAAAAATTCTTATTTTACTACATATATATACTATGATTCAGTAAATATTTATTTTTCCGGATTACATACCGTGGCAAGAAAAAACATAAATTGTGGTAGTACAGTTAAAAATTTCAGTACTTGCAGACTGTTTTCGCTTTCCATCGGCACGATGTCGCCAAAAATCATTAAGTTTGTTCACAGTTTCTATAGAAGCCCCGGAATCTGTCTCTTTCATCACAAAACGACGCGCAGTGAAAGCCTCCTTCACACGAACAGGATTTTCGTCTGAAGTGGCCAAGTAATCAGTGTCTTCGTCAGCATCAGAAGAAAAGTGATTACTAGAAGCCAGATTATATGCAAATGCATATGTGCATATACAGTTGCATATTTTAACGTCAGTGCATATAAATGCATAAAAATTATGAATTTCCAGAATAAAGGCATATTTCAATAATTTTAAGCTTTTTATTATTTCTTTATCAGAAAACTTTCCCCAACAAAGCTAAAATTTCCTCTTACTCCTCGTCTAAGAGGCAAATCAGAAGAATTTATAAATATACGCACTTAATTATCTCCTAGTGAGTCAAAATATAATCCTATCAGAATCACAGCCACTTTCTCCATGGGAGAAACTGAAGATTTGGTTCTTTTCTACTAGATTGTCAGTCGTCTTAAGGTGAAATTAAAACAAACATTTACATAGAATAAAATTCCACGTCATTATCTCTGAACGATAGCGTGCGTGACAGTCTATCATGGATAAACTATCCGCTATAGACAATTCTCAAAATGTTATAATGCTGTCCAATAACCCTTATGGATCTAGAAAGGACCTTCCTGGCACAGAAGTTCTATTGGATGATAGAAAACAGTTTTTTTAACTGTTCAGAACATCAGGAGATACATTTGATATGCCGTAATAAAAATTGCATAGTATAAAGTATATCATATTGTGTGTGTATCGAATGTTTCTACTAGGAAGTTAATAATAAACCTATTTGCCCTAAAACGCAAGAAGTATGATTTTTAAATAAGTTAAAAAAGTATTTAAGTGTATAGTTATTAATTATAGGTGCATAGAAATAGAGCCGGTGCCAAGAGGAAACGAGTCGGGCATTCGGATTAAGCGGTAGATTTTTAGGGGCGGCAAAATGGGATTATTATGAATGAAGTCGTTTTCGGGGAGGCAAAACACGTTTTCGTTCCCAGTGGCATAATGCTTAGCGCCTTCCCTGAATACAAATGCATATTTTGAGATTTTTTAGTGCATATTTGCATGCATATTTTTATGTTTTTTTTAGTTAATCCTAGTTCTAGTGATTACAACCCGACAAGTGTATTACCATGCCGTTAGCAGCCTTAACAATTTCGGCGTTCATTGAAACAGTGCAAGTTATGGTAGTATTTTTTAAAGTATATTTTTCAGTACTAATCGTATGTAAACGCCAAAAGAAAATGTTTATTATGCAATTGTATATAGGAGTTGCCACCGCCGCATGTTTAATCAGGGAACTACAGCACGCTGAGATTATCAGTGAGAAGCTCTAATCTTATAAAACACATTTTGCTCGTGTTAAGAGGAGGAAATTTTCCAAGGGCCATTGTTTATCAGTTCGTAGTAAAAGGTATTTCGTCTTAACCATGTTTGTGTTAAAGGAAAAAATAACCTGGGGATTCCTATACAATCTGACGGGACTTCAGAAAACGGTTCGTATTAAACTAATTTTTCTTAAGCGTATTAAATCAACAATTTTTTCATATTAGCTGATGATGTGGCAACAAAAGATGTTAAATAACTCGTAAAGAAAAGAATGATTTTCCGGCGCCTGGTGGGACCCGAACCCACGACCTCCTGATTGCCGGTCAGGTGCTGTACCTACTAAGCTACAGGCGTTAATTATTTCCTCCTTTACGAGCATATATTACGTTTTCTATGGACAAGTTCGCTATTGGTGTGGTGGTGCTGTGACACTACACATGTTACCAAAGCGACAAGTCAAAGAAGCCAAAATGTCTGATATGTCCGAAACACCAAGCGCCGGAAAATCATTCTTTTCTTTACGAGTAATTTAACATCTGTCTTCAGCGTGTTCGTTTTAACGAGGTTCAACTGTATTTATATACAAGCAACTGCATGCCAGACTGGCTAAGTAGTCTCAACACTTAATATTATGTCAAACAACAATATAAATCAACGTTTATAAGTATATAGTGGAAGGTCGTGGGTTCAGGTCCCACCGAACGCAGAAACATTTCTTTTCTTTCGAACGTTTCACCATCTAGCCACGTCACAACATCGGCGCTAGTATCACTGCGCCGATAAATGTTGACCTATATTGTTGTTTGATTTACGTAAACACTTAATATTTTGGTCTTGATAAGTTACTCATGGTGCTGATTTGCATTTCCCTCCTAGCAAACTCAGCAGTCGTTTCTTTCTGTCACGATGTCAGTAAAATTATGACACAATAAAGAAAAAAAATATTAATAAATAACTGATAAATCATTAATATACTGTGGTAATGTTTTTGGAGCAGATACGTACATAACCATCATACGTTTCTAGTTTTTCTATGTTTGATACTAAAACAGTCATCCATCGACTTTGAAAATCCTTATCATATGCCCAGTGATTCACTTTTAGAATCACTTGCTTTGCATCTTCCCTCGTCTATAGAAATAGTTTGCATAACAACGCTATTTGCGAACATGCAACAATGAAAAATATAAATCACCCTTAAAATGCTCAAGTGTCATAAGAAGAAGCTTAAGTGTCATAGGAAAAGGGTCACAGGGGGCTCAAGCGAATCATTTGATATCAAAACACATTATTTTCTGTAAGTTCGCGTCACATAATCATCTTTAAAGCCAATTGAACCAACTCCCCCCCCCATACTCCCTTGAGTCCCTCATGATTTTTGAATTGTTACGTTACTGACAGGCCATGATGTAACTGATCGTAAGCAGAGGGGTTAGGGGTTGAAGACATTGCAAAAAAATTAAAAAAAATTCAAATTAAATAGTTAAAAATAACTAACAGGTTTTATATATACCAATGATTTTTTCTTTACAGTTACCGTCCAATTTTGTTTTTGCTTTACAAAAAGTATAAAAGAAGTGGGGTCTACCCTCAGCACTTCTACTTCTTCCCATTAGACTTAGTGCTGGAACAGTGATATGTGCTTCTTATTTCATATCGGAAATAAAGAAATATGAATTTAACTATTCGGAATCATATAGAAGAAATCAGTAATGAAAAAGACGAAGAAAAGAGAGTAATAAATAAAAAAATTAAAAATCTAAAGATGAAGAAGAAAAAATTTACATTGTTTCCATTTCTTGTCCCAACAGCACTTGATGGATGATCAAAAACGAGACCGATGGTTTAATGTGACCTTTGAACCACACGACACAAATATAAGCAATCAAGTTTAGGAAATTGAATCATTTGAATTTCGTTACTAAAACCTTGAGACCAAAGTGATATTTTATGCAAAGTTCATGCAGAATAGCCCGAGCAATGTTATTTACCATTCTAATTAAAATATACATATTGCCCAACTCGGTTATTATAATAGGAATAAATCTGTAGCGGCAACTGGGCGTCAAAACTCTGACATCAAATCGCGATTCTTATAACACATATAGGATAATATAACGCTAATATGCGATAATATAGCGTTATTCCTATAACATATATAGGGTTAATGTTATTTCGCCTTGGTTACATCATGAGATTTCCGGAAAACTCGAATTTCACGTCAAAGTAATTTATTATTAGCGGGTTTCAATAGATATTGAACCCGCTATTGCTTTTGGTTTTTCTGTTTGTCCGTCTGTCTAAGAAATCAATAATCTGTCGCAATAAAAAGGGTAAGGTAAAGGTCTTCCGTAAATGCAATAATGATGGCTGTTGTTAACATTGAAAACCTACCGAGTTACTTGAGAATTAGAGAGTTGTGAATTAGAGAGTTGCGGATTAGAGAGTTGCTGATTAGAGAGTTGCGGATTAGAGAGTTGCAGATTAGAGATAAACGGTTTAGAGAGTTGCGAATTAATGTTAATTGAAACCCGCTAAATTTAAATATCGACCTTAGGCAATTTTCTTTCACTTGCTTGTTGTATTTGATAATATGGGGTAATTTTATACTCCCTGTATATGTTTTTCGAAATATTTTTGCGTGGTTTTTCGACATTAATTATCCTTCTTAGATCCTACATATGAACCGGAATGACTTCACCTGCTCGGCGTTCCGGTTCATACCGGATGGTTCCCAGATCGAATCCCGATCAGGACCGTGTCGCCTTTCCTTATTTACGAAAAACTCGAATTGGAGCTTATACGTGGTCATCAAAAAATTACAAGTCGTCTTAATTACCCCCCAAAAAAAATTAAAAACACGGCTTTATCTGCTGACCAGTTTGGCCCCTGAGGAGGGTAATGGTGTCTTATAAATATAACGTTTAAAGATACTATGAGCTTTCTAAAGATGCTATGAGCTCTGAAACCACATTTTCCAAATTTATGGATCAAAACGCAAAGTGTTGTTCCATAAATTTGCAATTGTGTCATGCCAGCGCAGGATCATATTTTCTTCCAAAATCTTAAATACGAAGAAATGATCATAGTTTCATGTCTCAGTAATCTAGTCGGTCAAGATTCTCCGGTTGACCTTCAGTTCGATATTGAGCCTGGACGGTGCATCTACTTATCTACTTTCTACATATCTACGTATCTCCTTTCTATAAAATAGAGCTCTGGTTTGAGCTAAAGCGATTGCAGAAAAAATATTGTCGATCTACATAAATGTAATTAAGATGATGGTAACAATAGAAGCTTAAAATTTAGTGGGAACAATCACCAAGAAAGTTGGAATACTCTACGTTAGCACAAAAAACGTAGGGAAACAATTCTGCAATCAACTTAGAAAAGTAATACTTTAGAGATCAATTCATACCACACGCAGATACCTTTAATTAACTGAGTTCTTCGAAAAAATCTGGATAAATAAAGGGCAGAGAAGAACCGCGTACACTGCGAATTCTTGTGAAATAATAATAATAATTAGCAAAAATATATTACAAGAAATTCCACCATAATATAGTCAAAATTATACACTGGTAATTATCGAAACAACATCATCAATCTGCGAGTAAAGATGTAATGGTGGAACTATTACATTATGGTAATAGTGAAACAGGATAAAGTTAACCATTATATTATGGTAAAAAGGGGGACCATAATAATATGGTAAAAGTGGAACCATTATGATATGATAATAGTGAAACCTTTATATTATGGTAATAGTGGAACAGGATAAAGGACAATTTCAGGGTAAAATAATGGTGGAACCTTTATATTATGGTGATAGTGGAACAGCATAAAGAACAATTTCAGGGTAAAGTAATGCAGGAACCTTTATATTATGGTAATAGTGGAAAATGACAAAGTACAATTTCAGGATTAAATAAAGGTGGAACCATTATATTATCCTGAATTGGTGGAAACGCGAATGTCATAATTTTATGAGATTTTAAATCCGGTGTGATAAACGCCTACCATAGAATACATAAGATTTTACATTGATAGAGAATAAACATATATTTCTAATTATTAGATATCGCAGAACCTGGAAGCAGATGAGTAGTTGAAAAAGGGAAAGACAAAAAATAACAAAAGTCGGTCACTTTAGTTGGAAGACAAAGCTGAAGGTGTTCCAATTAGAGTGGTCGTATTGAGCGCAATTTTCAACAAACCTGGAATGTTATCTCAATACAATAAACACAGATAAAAGGATTCTGACACAAAACCTAAATAAGTTGTAATTTTGGGGACAAATTACTTAAAGGTACCTTAAATTATTTGAGGTTCTTGGAAAAGGTTTTATAATTAAAGAAAAGAAACCAGCTATATGTAATATAGATTATGAATTTGTAAATGGACAACAATAATAATAAATTTTATGAGAAATAATGATTTAGAAATAATTCTTAGCATTTTACCAAGAATGATCAATTATTTCATTTTTAATATTACTTAAATAGAATTTTTGCAATGTTTATATATAATTTCATTTCTTGATTCTCAAATAACATTTAAACGAGATAAAAGTCAGTTGAATTTTGACGGCGAAGGATTCACGATACGATAAACCAGATAGCAAGATAATGAAAAAGAAAGACAAGAGCATGGGCAATTTTTAATAATATGTTTGTTTGTTTGGATGTTTTATGGCGCAAGAGCATCTGGGCTATACTGCTCCAATTTTATTAATAGGTCATCTGGTTGAGTTTATTCTTATCTTATAATAGCATGGTAGTTCTGACTTACAGAAAGAGGGATCATTAACATAACTACTGAGAGAAAACGCCTATCCAAACATTAAAACTTACCGAAACTTAAGTTTTTTAGTAAGGAGAGATATACTATAAATAAATAAATAAATATATATATATATATATTATTTTGAAAGAAGCAATGTTATGCTAACGATGATGAGGAAATCGCGTTTGCGCATTAAGAGAAAAATTTTCAATTAGTTTGGGTGCTATAAGCTTACTACAATGGATAAGATACGTAAAGTTTAATAAAAAATAAGAAATTAAAGACCAATGTATTCCTCCGTCATGCTTATCTCCATGTCCTTCTTCATGTCCTTCTCCATACTTAAAGACGCATGGAGAAGGGTACACAGAATAATTAGGAGAGATCAAGAAACAAATACTTGGATGAGGAAAACAGGCAAACCTAAATGTAAAAGAAGCTTAACTGCCGATGGGTTAGGCGTGTTGAAATAAGAACTAACCAACGATTGAAAATTTAAATTCCCAAATAGACTCCAAAAGCGGCTCAAGTCTAAAGGAAATCTTCGAATAAGATGTCTGGGTGAAACAAGAAAAGTATTTGGGGAGTAATATGGATACAAATTCCTCAGAACAGCTGTGCATAAAGAGAATTTGGAGAGACTGTTATCCAGTAGTGAAAAGATAATGATTGAATATGATGATAGTGATGATACCACACAAGAAACTCTCGATTTAACGACCTTCTGCAGACCCTAAAAATGTTCTTAAAATCGGAAGTTCGCAAATGAGAATTAACATTAATTCCATGAAATACTTTTCGGAATCAAAGCAAACGTGTGTAAATTGGTAATTCGAAAAAACGTGTGTGTAATATACACACCTCTCTATTTTCCCTATATTTTTATTAATCCAGTCTTTTAATGATATATGGATAAGATGTTTCTAAGATATATTTCTAAGACTTTAATTACATGCTAATTATTTCACTGTGATTGAAACTATAACCATACAGAGGTGTAGCTAGGGGGTGGTTTTGGGGGTTGTAACCCCATCGCAATGAAATTTTGTATATTTAACATAGGAATATATGAGTTGTAGCTCTGTAACCCCTCCCATTAAGCCTATAACCCTCCCCTTATGAACTTTCTGCCTACGCCACTGTAGCCGTAAGTATTTATTGTAATTGTGTTATTATAGTTTTGAATAAATTAAATAAACTATTATTAATATTTCCAATATATGCTTATAAGAAGATTAATATATTAAAACATACACGCATACATACGTACAATCATATGAACACTAATGAAATATTATAGAGCTTGATTTACATATTTAGTTTAAAGAATGGTATTAACTATTGCTCCAGCCAGAAAATACCAGTACATATAATATTTTTGTTATTAATATTTTGGTTGATTCAAAGCAATGCTTTAAAAACCACAAGTCTGCAATTGCATGTTCAAATATAGAGCTGGTACTTACGGCGGAGTTGGTCAAGCAGTGTCTCCTGACATGTTGATCTGAACGAAAGTTTTGAGTATATCTTGATGTGAAACATGCTGTACTACCCGATGACAAAGTACCAGGAATGGTATGTTTTTCTGAAGCCATGTTTATGGTAAACTACAAACTGTTGCATTAACAAGTGAGAAAAAGAAACAAGACATCAGTTTACCTATTGAATCAGTTTAAAAACAGTTTTTGAAGTATTAAACGGTATCAAAAATGAGAAGAGAGTTTAGTTTTATAAGATTTCTTTGTGTGACGTCATTGGAGTTTCCGATCATGCGCATTGAACAAAAAGAAACCGAAGTGTTTTTGGGGAGCCATCGTTTGGCGCCTTCTCCCAATCAGATTGGCGAGTATTAGACTAATTTTTGGATTATTGAAGTATTGGAATATTGGAGTTATTGTTTACAGATTGTAATGAGCCCACTATATTGAATTATGATTGAAAAGTTTCATTGAAATGGTTTGCAGCATATGCTTTCCTTAAAACAGCAAACACGCACAGTTTTTTTTTAAACAAATATGTTTTAATATTAGGTTTTACCTCAAAATTACTGTCATAATCAGCTTGCAGGAGAGTTTAAAGTAGGCTAAGTTACGAATTATTTATGGTAATGATGATCAATTTTAATTGCACGAGGAGCGCCAAATCATGAAGGTTATAATCCAAAAGCTATATATGAATTTTTTTTATATTCTTTTAGAGCATTCATTATTGAATATTCACATGTTAAAAATAGATTATAATCTCCTTGCGGTGACAATACGATTAGATCTACATTTATAATTTGCAATGATGCCAATATTTTTGTAAAAGTGGTTTGACATACCCTATAAATACTTCAATTGAATAAAATAAGATTAATGTAAGAGCTAAATGGACAAGGGGGGGGCAGATGTGTCCAGAGGGACCCCATTTGACCATCACTGATTTACGGAAAGCTGGTAATAATGCAACACACAAGTACAATAATTAATGCCAGCATGGGAACACGAAGTACTGAGATTGGAACAGAATTTCTCATTAAAAATAAAACACTGATTATTAATTAATTAATTAGTCTAGTCATTACATTTCCACAGTAATAATTATTGTATTAATAAATTTATAATACTTAAATTTACTTCTGTTATAGTTAGTATTGTAGTAGAACGGATATGTTTCCTTCCTTGACAAACTAATTTGTCGACAAGGCTATTTCGTGACAGTTGTTTCTTGTCGGTAAAACATTTAACTGACTGAATTACTTTCGTTGATTGAGTATTTTATTATAATATACACAATTATCCAACTTTCTGATCATCCGAGATTGGCTCAGTTTAATTAATTCTTATAAAATTTTACTAATATATCCGGAAAAGATATAAGATAAAAGATATAGAATAATAGCGTGGAGTTCAAGGGGAAAAGGAGTTTACTTCGAATTATAATTTCAAAGGGGTTTCGAAGGATATTTCGAAAGGAATCTGAATCGCTTCGGTTCATTGAGAAATTTGATTTATCAAGTTTCTACTGTATTTTTCTTTTGTGGTAGAATAGAAAATTCTATGCATTTCCAAATTATGAAAAATTTCCGTACATGAGATTTATTAATACATTTTTTTTTTCAAATAATTTGAAATTTTAATTTCTTCTCAAAAATGAGAACCTTTTGCAACAATTTAATTTTTACGGGAAATATAATTGCCATTATTTTACTATTCCTTCTGCTGATATCCCACAGAATTTGGTATTAGTACAGCATCATATTCCTTACAAAATATTGCACCTCTCGTCCATAAGCTTGCTATTTGATTTGTAAATGAATGTTATTTATACTACTCTACAAAAGTGATAAATTGTGCTTTATATAAATGTATATATATATATATATATTTATTTTTTTTCAATGCAAGAATTGGACAACAGGAACAAGGAGAGACATCGGTTGGTAAATACGGATACGGGGAAAGGAATGAACGTGGCGATCAACTCATAGAATTTGCCGAAGCTGAAAATCTTAGCATCATGAATTCATTTTTTAAGAAGAAACTACAAAGAAAATGGACATGGAAACACCCCAATGGAGGAACCAGCGAAATTGACTATATACTGGCAAACAAGAAATCAATTATTGAAGATTGCAGCGTACTGAACAGATTTAATACTGGAAGTGATCATCGAATGGTGAGATGTAAAATGCACTTAAATACTAAACTAGAAAGGCAGAAGCTCATTAGGAAACAAGTATGTAAGAGGGTGGATTTAAAGAAATTAAAAGAAAATACCGAGGCATTCAAGTTGGAATTAAAAAATCGCTTTTCTGCACTGGAAGGACTTATTGAAGAAGTTGACATCTCAGAAGCAAATGAAAACATTGTTAAGACAATAATTGAAACTGCTGGGGAAATTGGTGGTGTAATATGTAAAAAGCAGAATAGCAAATTATCTGAGAAGACGAAACAACTCATGAAAAGGCGAAGACTTATGAAGGTGGACAATCAAAATACCAGTCGCAAGATCGAGTATGTAGAACTTTGCAAAACTTTGCGCAAAAACATGAAAGAAGATATAAGAAAATTCAATTGTGAGTTAGTAAGGAAGGCCATTGAAAGCAACAAGAGCCTTAGGGTTGTTAAAGGGAGTTTGTCTATTGGGAAGAAACACATCATTGCATTAAAAGGAGAGGATGGCACTGTAACAAGAAATAGGGAAGAAATACTTAGAAGAGTTGAAGAATTCTACAAAAAACTATATGAAAGTAACAGTGGATTAAACGAAGACGCCGAAATAGTCGAAGGAACAGCTCCTAAAATCTTAAAAGAAGAAGTTTCATTTGCAATAAAAAATATGAAGAAAGGAAGAGCCCCTGGTGATGATGGTATTACATTAGATATCCTAAAAGAAGCTGGAGAATATGTAGAAGACATACTTGCAAAATTCTTTACCAAATGTCTTAACAGCGGTAACATACCAAACCAATGGGATTCTGCAACAGTAATTCTTTTGCATAAAAAAGGTGATAAAGAGGATTTGAAAAATTACCGACCAATTAGCTTGTTACCTGCTATTTATAAAATCTTCACAAAAGTTCTAACACATCGCCTGCAGAAAAAATTAGATGCAGCTCAACCAAGAGAACAAGCTGGATTTCGAAGTGGATTCAGTACAGTGGACCATATTCAAGTATTAAGAGAATTAATTGAAAGAACACATGAATATGAACTTCCATTGTGTGTTGCATTTATTGACTATGAGAAGGCCTTTGACTCTATAAAAACATCAGCAGTCATCAACTCTTTAAGATCAACAGACATTGAGGATGTGTACATTGACATGGTGAAACGTGTGTATAAAAATGCAAGTGCAAAATTTCGGTTACATAAAGATACCAAAACTATCAAACTTGGCAAAGGGGTGAGGCAGGGAGATACCATTTCTCCAAAACTTTTTACTTCTGCTTTACAGATGATTTTTCAGCTGATAAATTGGAATAACAAGGGAATAAAAATAAATGGTGAATATTTAAATCATCTGCGGTTTGCTGATGACATTGTTATTTTTTCAACGGACCCATTAGAACTCCAAGACATGGTACAAGAGCTCTCAACTAGAAGTGAAGAAGTTGGACTCAAGATGAACCTACAAAAAACTAAAATCATGTTCAACAATTTCGTAGAGAAAACAAAAATACAAGTTGACAACATTGAGCTAGAAATTGCTGATTCATATATTTACCTTGGCCAGCTGATTTCAATGGATGGCAACATTATGAAAGAACTCAACAGACGTATTAAACTTGGCTGGAGTGCATTTGGAAGAAACAGTTTTATCCTGAAGGGGAAATTGCCTTTGTGTCTAAAAAGAAAGGTCTTCAACCAGTGTGTATTGCCAGTCCTCTCTTATGGATCAGAGACATGGAGTCTAACAGTTGGAGCAATACGAAAGTTACAGACAACGCAAAGGAGCATGGAGAGGTGCATGCTTGGAATAACTAGGAGAGATCGAAAAAGAAACACTTGGGTGAGAGAGCAAACTAGAGTAGAGGACATCATTGTTAAAGTAAAAGGGCTGAAATGGCGATGGGCTGGGCATATTGCAAGAAGAACTGATCAACGATGGACAACAGAAATTCTGAACTGGATTCCAAGAGACCACCGAAGACCTAGAAAACGTCCTCAAACTAGATGGGTGGATGAAATAAGAAAAGAGGTTGGGGTGACGTGGAAACGAATGGCCCAGGATAGACTTGTGTGGAAAGCATTTGGAGAGACCTTCATCCAGCAGTGGATAGATAATGGTTGAATATGATGATGATGATATATATATATATATATTTTTTTAAGATATATTTATGTCATTTGTAACGAGTGTTACATGAGAAATTTTAGTAAAACAATACCTTACTGAATGTTTTTCTGGAGGGAAATGAGGATTTACATTAGAGAGAGAGATGTTCATTAAGGTCTGTAGTTGATGTTACATTGAATTTTCACTGATACTTACATTTTCATTAAAATTTGTATTTCATTAAGCTTTGTATTTTCATTAACATTATCATTTCCATTAAGATTTAATATTTCGTTAAGATTTACAAAAAATTTTATTAAGATTTACAATTAGAAAGATTTACGATGTATTTACATTAAGATTTAAAATGTATTTTCATTATGATTTACAATGTGTTTTCATTAAGATTTATAATCTATTTTCAGTAAGATTTACAATGTATTTTCCATAAGATTTACAATATACACCCTATAACAAAAAAAATCGACGCACCAAGAAGGAGTTGTCCGATTGCGATAAAAATTGGTGGATGTGAAGAACATACATAGAAAAAGAAACGATTAAAATTTCAGAACAATTGAATGATTTATTGCAGAGTTTGACCGTTACAAAGGGAGGAAGTCAATAAGGCGTTGGTCCACCTCTGGCCTGGATGCAAGCTGTCACCCGGCGTGGCATAGACTGATAAAGATCCCGGATGGTGTCCTGCGGAATTTCTTGCCAAATTGTCTCCAACTGTCGGGCTAAATCGTCAACATTCCGGGATGGTTGCAATCGCCTTCCCATAGCGTCCCAAATGTGCTCTATGGGAGAGAGATCAGGAGACCTAGCTTGCCAAGGAAGTGTTGGGCAAGCTTGAAGACAATTCATAGCAACACGTGCCGTGTGCGGCCGGGCATTGTCTTGTTGAAACGTAAGTCCAGGGTGTCGCAAAAGGAACGGTAACACAACCGGTCGTAGAATGTCGTCTACGTACCGCTGTGCTGTAAGTGTGCCAGAAATGACCACCAAAGGGGTCCGGCTATCAAAGGAGATGGCACCCCAGACCATAACGCCCTGTTGTGGGCATGTGTGGCGTGCGATAGTAAGGGCAGGATCCCCACGCTGCCCTGGACGTCTCCAGACACGTCTGCGGTTGTCGTCAGGACACAGTTGGAAACGGGACTCGTCACTAAAGACTATACGTCCCCAGTCAGCGCAGTTCCAAGTTGATCGAGCCCGGCACCACTGTAATCGGACTTGACGGTGTAAAGGCGTGAGAGGTAAGCGGCGTAACGGTCGGCGCGAGCGTAAATTCCGCTCTCTCAGTCATCTGCAGAGGGTCATGTTGGACACATGTGTGCGGGCCACACGTTGGATAGTTGATAACGACGAATCCGGTGCTGTGACAGCTGCTCTGACAATCGCTCTGTCTTCCCGTTCTGTTGTGGCCCTAGGTCGACCGCTGCCATCCCTACGCTGACATCTGCCGTTGTTGACCCACTCTTGCCAGCACCGTCCAATCGCCGCATCGCTTCGACCCACATGTCCAGCGATTCTTCGATTCGTCCAACCAGCCTCTTTCAATCCGATAGCACAACCTCTTTCAAACTCTGACATATGCTCGTAATGAGCACGAATCTTTCGGCGAGGCATTGTTACAGTCGACGTAAGATATCCACAGTCAAAAAAAAAAAAAAAAAAAAAGACCACATATTGAGAATCGCTCCTTATATACACCTGCTGAATGCGCAGTTCCGATGCGCTGGAGTTCCCGCTATTCATTCATTGGACACCAAATTTTAATCATTTGCATGTTCGGTCAAAATGTCTTTGCATACGAAATTTCATTACAATCGGACAACTCCTTCTTGGTGCGTCGATTTTTTTGTTATAGAGTGTATTTTCATTCATATTTAAAATGTATTTTCATTCAGATTTATAATGTATTTTCATTCAGATTTATAATGTATTTTCATTAAGATTTATTTTAATTTTCATTAAGATTTATTTTAATTTTCATTAAGATTTATTTTAATTTTCATTAAGATATATTTTAATTTTCATTAAGATTTTCATTACATTTTCATTAAGATTTAGTTTAATTTTCATTACATTTTCTTTCGGATTTGCACTGCGTTTTAATTGAGATTTACATTATATTTTCCCAAGATTCACACATTATATTTTCATTAAAATTTACATTATATTTTCACAAAAAACACATTATTTTTGATTAAGCTTTATATTTGAATTTATATTGAAGCTTTATTATAAGATTTTCACTTATATTAGGAGTTAACTTTATGTCGTGCAGAGTTTATTGAAGAAGTAAGTGTGGAATTACATTAAAAAAATGTATTTTCACGCAAAAAACTTCTAACTACTTGCAAAAAAATTGTTTTTCATCTTATTCAACTTTTTTTAAAGTTAATGTTGTTACTTGTCCCGACGATAGTTGACTGGTGCAAATAGCAAACTATATTATTATATACATATAACTCAAATCAAACGTGTTTGCACTTAGCGAAAAGTGGTAGTTCTTTCTTTCTGATTTTCTTACGTGTATTTACCAGTTTTAATGCCGAATTTTGCTTCCGGTATTCCGTGTGAATGCCCTTTTTATGTGGGATTCAGTTTTTCATCAAGGTCGTTGGATGTTGCTTCGTTTTTTTATTTTCAAAAGCAGGTTTACCTACAGGGAAACACTCGCTAACTTATGGCAGAAAATATAAAAACATAAATATGAAAGCATGGGACGAAAACATGCTTGCAGAAAAAAGTTCGCATGCAGTAACTTGAAAGATAAACATTATAATGCAGTAAACTGCCTATTATCTGAAGGCGGATTAATCCCGTTGTGCTAAAAAAATTATATATATGCATGCATGCATACATACATAC